>JBBPKA010000006.1:274892-349459 GCA_038088995.1 Guyanaporus albipodus
AAAATAGTGGAAAAATAGAAATAAAATAAAGGAAATATGTAGCATTTGTAATATACCCAGTTGTAAATGTATTGTGCATCAAACCATACAAAAAATGCCTCACAGGCCAATTCACATTTAAATCCAAACCAGTTCTGGTCACAGAAAATTGTAAAAAACAATATAAAGTCAAATTCATCATTGATTTAAAATTCAAAAACAGATATCTTGAATATCTTGTCCACTGGAAAAGATATGAAGATGATGAACACACATGGAAACCAGCTGCTCACCTCAAGGATGCACCTGAAGCAGTAGCAAAGTCCTACAAGTCACAACCAAGTATATCTTAAAGACTTCAAATGTCTGAAGTACAATTCTTTGACATTTTCTATCATTGTGAAAAACCAATTCCTGAACAGTTGATATTTCCTTTCAATTGCCTGGAAGTTGATCCTTAAGAAGGGGATAGTATTACAAAACTACATATCTCCCTTATTTTATTTCTATTTTTTCATTATTTTTCCATTACTTACTTTTTCATTCTCTACAACTCAAGTCTCCACAGGTTATGTGACTTACACAGTCACATCACATGACAAGTCACATAATGGGCACATCCAGACCCATGACATCATCAATAATATTATAAGCCTAGATCTATTAACACAGTCAATAACCTAGACTCTTATCTCTTATTGCTTATTTATGACATCATACCCTTAACCCCAGCACAACCCTCATCTCAAGATAGTAACTCATCAAAGCACAGCACTGAGTCATTACTCAGTTAGCAACCCATAGCCCTGCTTTGTTAAGCCAATGGTGCAAGTCACTTCTATCTTGCACCATATGCAAGGGTTAGGTTAATTATCTCTGACCAATAGGATATGATTCAGTTATCTATTACCTACCCTAGTGTACTTTTAAGCTCTGCTTTGGAGTTTTAATTGAATAGTATATAAAGTGGCCAAATTGGAAGCATCTCTCCCAGTCTTGTCCTCCTTGAAGTTTCTTCCACTTTCTATTGGATAATCTCCATTGTTCAGAGGTATAGTGATGGATTTCCTAGATATTCTGACTTAGGTTAATGCTTAATTCAGCATCCCTGCCTATTGTCTTATCAGCAAGTAATTGATATTGCCTTTGGAATCTGGAAAGATTCAAATAGTAAGTTGGCCATTTTATTAGAACAAGACTTTATCCATCTCTACCTCTGCCATACACCTCTTATTTACAGGCTTATCCTTCATCAGGATCAAGCACCACTCTTGTTGAAGACACTTCATTATTGACACTCATCCCATCCCACATAACCAAGTTAACCACCAATCAGTAATACTTGATGTAGGATTATAACACAAGATTGACACCTGCTGATACTAGTGTCTACTCTCTGGCAAGTCATTTTTGGCATCTCATATGCCAGGAACATTGGACAAGAAGTCCTGGTTGCAATTGTAAAGGAAAAAGACATTTTCCTCACCTGGTATTAATCAATTGCATACAGCCATTAGAAAAATAGCTGACATCAGCACAGGATTAACTAAAACTATGAGCCAAGCAAAGAACTCCACCAAATCATCCAAGAATATCAAAGAGTCAAGCCTTGCTCCTTATTTATTCCCTCAGATGTCAATTTGAACAATGTTAAATTAGAAAACTATAAGCAACAACTAGCTCACTCACCACCACCACTTATTTGTATGAACACCCCAAATTGGTCTGAGTGATTTAGCCATTCCCCAGCATACTTTACTCCTCAGAGATCACCAACTTCTCTAAGCAAACTATTAGATTGGTACTCTATAAGAATAGTTCCACACTCCATATCACAACCACCCTCTATATGTACCCAACTTCTCCCCTCTAGCTGCATGTCATCAAACTATTATCCTAGAGCACCCACTTCTAACATCCTTTATTACAGATCAGATATCACAGCTGTTGGTTCTGATGTCCATGAACTTCTATGTGAGATACAAGTCAATGCTAATATTGACCATATTATTAGAGAAGGAATTCAACTGGGCTTACAATAGCTCACCACTGCTAAATATAGACAAAGACAGCCAAATCATAATTTGCCACCCCACAGATACCATTTCTATCAAGTACCAGATAAAAAGAAACATTCCCATTCTTGTCCTCCCACTGACCATATTGGATTTATCCTTATAACTCCAGCATTAACTTTGATCCTCATATCTCTACTCTACACCCTCACCACCACCACCAACTACTTTACTATTACTGTCACAACTATGATAGATACTAGATCTATCCTAGTCAAACTTAGAGCCCCTCCCCATTACCAAAATAGAATATGTCTTACCTGCCAAGATGCAGTTGAGAATCTGAGAGAATACTTTCAAGCCCCTCAACAACTGCTTCAATATCTTTGTCCTATACCAAGAAAAAGACAAAGAGAAATTCTTGAAGTATATGCTAAAAAAGCCCAATAAATTAGAGCTTGTGTAGTACAAATAGAAATCAACCTTGTCCTGAGACCTACCATAGAAGAATCCTTTTCAGAAGAAGAAGCTCTTTATAAAAACAAATGAACTGCACACTTGCAATCCTCATTCTTGCCATTGCAATTCTCTTTTGCTTTATAGTAATAATTGTTTCAATCATTCTTAAGAACAGAAACCAACCTGTTTCTATTTACTTCTTATTCAAAGCCTCTAACCACACATATAGATTCATCATAGACTCACTGATATCTGTTGATTTCAATATTGCCAACAATTTTTGGAACAACAACAACAACAATTGGTGATTGATGAACATCATTCTAATCATTGTTCTCTTTTTCATCATTATTCTTCTCATCACTTCCCTTACCACTTGTATTTAACACTTCCATTAAGAAATTCAAGATATTGAATCTTATTCTCTTCAAAACATAGAGATCCCTTCTCTACAAATCCCATCTAGAGTAATAGTGACCAATTGGCCATCATTGCACACCAACTCTGTTGTCTCATTATATTTCATAATGTACACCAAGAGATATATACAGATACAGTAGTTCATTAGACAAATATTAACTCTTTGAGTTAATTAAACACCTTTCCTATCCAATATGTCTAATCCTACTTTACCTGGTGCTGCTGCTCCAACAGCATGCATTAGCCAATAAGAGTGAATAGCTGTTTTCAATGCATTACAAAATGTAGAACAGAAACTCAATTAAATAAACACAGAAAGAATCCAATTAGAAGCAGATCTCAGAACTACAGCACAATAGTTAACAGATGCTATTACAAAACAACAAGAAGCTGAGAACTGCTCTAAACAACTTCTTGGTCTGCATCAATGGACAGGATCAGGAACCCATACACAAAAACCTTAACCATTCACAGGATCTTCAAAAATAAAAGTATTTTCAGATCTTAGAATTTATGATGAATTCCCATCAAAATTTGAAGAATGGTGAACAAAAATCAAGGCATTAATTGATTGCAATCCCAAACAATTTACCAACTTGACTTCAAGTATGGCCAAACCAGGAACCTTCATTACTGAAGTAAACATCAAAGCATGTACCTATGCAATCCTATCAAGATTAAAAGGATTCAAAGGTTCACACTTTGTGGAAGTAGAAATTGCTAAACTTGTAGATCAAATCTCAGACCCCACAAGCTGGTAACATCTCACAAGGAAGATTAAAGAAACCTTCTGACCACAGTTGCAAAAAGATTGGACAACTAGAGAGATTAGTCAATTCAGACAAGATCATCTTTAAACCAATGCATTTGTATCAAAATGGCAAACCCTCTTTCATCAATCTGATATCCCAAATCAATTTGGAGTTTGATTGTTGGAAAACAATACAAGAAAGGACATTATAGAAGAGATATTTCAAACCAAACAACAAAAACATTCAGTGAAAGAAACAATACAAATCATTCAACAAATAAGCTGAACAAAAGAAGAATACTGCCTCTTCTCTCAACCAAAGAAATTTTCTTCATATCAATTCAAATGTGATGAGTATGCCATGGATGTAGATGTATTAGAAATTGCAAAATGTTACAACTGCAAAGAAAAAGGACATTGGATAGACAAGTGTTCAAAAGAATGTCACATATGTCACAAGACAGGAAGAAATTCATATCTTTGCAAGTTTCATCCAATGAATCAATCAAAGTTCACAAAAGAACTTAGATCAAAAGGCAAGTCCAAAGGTAAGGATAGGAGTTTCAAGAAATCTAGGAAAGTCCAAGCCTTAGACATGGATTCAAACTCTAACTCTGAATCAGAAGACTCCAAATCTTCAGAATCAGAAGATTTTTTTTATGCCATTAGAGGCACGAACTATAAAGAAATAAAGGCATTCTTCTTCAATATGAAAGATTCCAAACAAAAGAGAAAAGCCTCTCAGGCTTAAACTCTTGGGATGTTCAAGTCTGTAAAACTACTCCTGAACAAGTTATGAAAAACTCTTTACCCTCAAAATTACCAATTTGAAAAACATCTAAAAATGCTAAAATCCTGATCCATAAATCAGAACATGCTGTAGGACTAGATCTTTATTCATCCAAATCTAAAGATATTTTACCAGAACAGCAATTTGTCATCAATACTAATATTCAAATGGCAATACTTTTAGATGCTTACAAAAGAATTGCTCCTAGAAGTGGACTAGCTGTCAAATCTAGAATCCACATAAGTGTAGGAGTCATAAACTCTGATTACCAAGGTACCCTCATGATTCTATTAATAGATCAAGGAATAGAAACATTCAAGATAAACTCAGGTGATTGCATCACACAACTCATTATAGAAAAAATCCACTCTTTTAGAGTAGTTGAAGTAGCTGAGCTACCCACAACAAAAAGAGCAGACAAAAATTTTGGATCTACAGGAATTAACTCATGCACTTCATCTTCAGAAGATCTCAAGATCAGATCTTTCTCAAAACAAGACATTATTATACCTATCCAAATTGCCCCTCTTAGATTTCATCATTAATTTACTAAAGCATTTGCTTTACTAGACAGTGGAGCCAACACCATGTTCATTGATCAAACATGGGCTAAGAAAATCCAATTACTCCTTAAACAGCTCCCAAAACCCATAAAAGTCTACAATATAGATGAAACTCCAAACTCTGCTGGAAATATTATTCATGCAGCAGAAATCCTCATAGACTATCAAGGACATTGTGAACATATCACTGTTAAAGTCACTAACTTAGGAAAACACCAACTTATCCTTGGTTATACATGGCTCAAATGCCATAGCCTGGAAATTGATTGGATAACCAGAACAGTCAAATTGTCAAGATACCCAATAGACTATAATATATTGAATAATAAATCTTCATTTTTACATCAAATCAAATCAGAAGAATGAGATTCAATTCAATATATACATGCTCTCAAAAAGAAAGACTCTTCCAAACCAAAGGAGATCTCAGTGGAAAAACTAGTTCCAAAAGAATATCACAAGTATCTTCACATCTTCTCAAAGACAAAATCAAAGCACATGCCTTTTAGAAAACCATGGGACCATGCCATAAATCTCAAAGATTCTTTTGAACCAAAGAAAGGTCAAATCATCCCACTATTTCCTAATGAACAACAAGAAGTAACTGATTTCATCAACAATCAACTACAAAAAGAATATATCAGATCCAGCAAATCTCTGCAAACATTACCAGTATTCTTTGTCCCAAAGAAAGATGGATAAAAAAGAATGGTGCAAGACTACCATTACCTTAATAAACACACCATCAAAAACAACTACCCCTTGCTGCTCATCTCCCAACTTGTTGATAAGCTTAAAGGAACAAAGCTTGTTACAAAATGGATTTATGTTGGGAATACAACAACATACACATTAAAAAAGATGATGAATGAAAAGCCACTTTCACCTGTTACAGAGGATCCTATGAACCACTCATAATGTTCTTTGGACTCTACACCTCCCCAGAAACTTTCCAAACCATGATGAATGAAATATTTGCAGATATGGGCACAACAGTTGTTATCTATATGAATGACCTCATGATCTTCATAAAGACTAATGATGCAAAAGAAAATAACAAAATAGTTCTTCAAGTTCTCAAACTTTTAGATAAGAACAACCTTTTTGTCAAACCAAAGAAGTTGAATTCCTTGAAATGATTGTAAATGAAAATGGAATTAAAATGGACAATATGAAAGTAAAAGCAATTCTTGAATGGCCAACACCTTCCTCTGTCAAAGCCATTAGAAGTTTCCTTGGATTAGCCAATTTTTACTAAAGATTTATTAATGGATATTCCAAGCTTGCAAGATCATTTATTGATCTTATCAAGAAAGACACACTGTTTGTTTGGACACAATTGCAAGAAGTAGCCTTCAATGAACTCAAACAAAAATTTACCATTAGAAAAAGTCAAGAAAATAGAAAAACCACACTACAACAATCATAGACTTATTATACCAGATGATTATGACCTTAGAATTGAAATACTCTGATTACACCATGACACACCAATCACAAGATATCCAAGATATAACAAAACACTAGAATTGATACAACAATCATACATATGGCCATAACTATCTATATTTGTAAAAGATTATACTTCATGTTGTAATCACTGTGCACAATTCAAAGATTCAAATCTCACAACACCAGGAAAACTTCAACCACTTCCCATACCTAATAAACCATGAGAAAACATCTCTGCTGACTTTATTGCAGATTTGCCAGAATTCAATGGATATAATTCCATCTTGGTCATGGTTAACAGATTTTCTAAAGAAACAGAATTTGTGCCTTGCAACAAAGCAATCACTATACTAGGAACAGCAAACTGTTATGAATGCTATATATCTCCCTTATTTTATTCCTATTTTCCCACTATTTTTCCCTTATTCACCTCTTCATTCTCTTTAACTCAAGTCTCCACAGGTCACATGACAAGTCACATGATGGATACATCCAGATCCATGATATCATCAATGACATTAGAGTCCAGACCCATCAAATATAGTCAAAGATCTAGATTTTGATCTCTTATTATTTATCTATGATATCATATCTTCAACCCCAGCATAGCCCTTATCTCAAGATAATAACTCATCAAAGCACAGCACTGACTCATTGCTTAGTCAGCAACCCATAGCCCTGCTTTGTCAAGCCAATAACATAAGCCACTTTTATCATGCATCATATGCAAGGATTAGATTAGTTATCTCTGACCAATAGGATATGATCCAGTTATCTATTTACCTACTCTCATGTAATTCAAGCTCTGCTTTGGAGTTCTAATTGAATAGTATATAAGGTGGCCAAACTGGAGGCATTTTCCCTAGTTTTATCCTTCTTGAAGTTCCTTCCACTTTCTACTGGGTTATCTTCACTGTCCAGAGGTATAGTGATGGATTTCCTGGATATCTTGACTTAGGTTAACATGCCTTTAGCACTCCCTGCCTCATTGTCTTATCAGCAACAATTGATATTGCCCTTGGAATTTAGTAAGATTCAAGTAGTAAGTTGGCCATTTCAAAAACTCTATCTAACACACATTTGGAAAACCCATGGCCTTCCTTGAACAATAATCTCAGATTGTGGACCACAATTTGCATCACACATTATAAAAGATTTGTGCAAAAAGCTAGGAATTACACCAAAACTTTTTATAGCTTTTTGTCCACAAACAGATGGACAAATAGAACAAATGAATTGTGACCTTCAACAATATCTTTATATCTTCACATCAGAAAAACAACATGAATGGATTGAATGGTTACCAATTGTGCAATTTTTATACAACTCAAAAAGACAAACTTCTATATAGAAGGGACCTTTTGATGTTATACATTCCTACACACCTTAACTTGGATTTGAACAACATCAGCCAAAAGCATCTGCTGCTGATGACTTCATTAAAAAGATCAAAACTATAGTCAAACAAGTCAAACAAAATTTGGTGACAGCATAGACTTATATAAAAGTCCAAGCAGACAAATACTACTTAATAGCATTACAATATGCTATCAGTGATAAAGTCTGGCTTTCAATGGAAAATCTAAAATTACCTCATGCATCATGCAAATTAATGGAATGATAGATTGAATCATATGACATCATTGACACCAAAGGAATCAATGCCTACAAGCTTTGCTTTCCTTCATTAATGAAGATCCATTTAGTTATAAATATATCATATATTAAACCATACAAAGAATATCTCACAGGCTAACCCACATTCAAACCTGGACCAGTTCTGATTACAGAAGATTGTAAAGAACAATATGAAGTTGAATTCATTATTAATTCAAGATTCAAGAATAGATGTCTTGAATATCTTATCCACTGAAAAGAATATGAAGATGACAAACACACATGGGAATCTGCTGCTAATCTCAAGGATGCACCAGATGCAGTAGCAGAATTTCATAAATCACAACCAAGGCATCTTGTAGACTTCAAATGTTTGAAGCACAATTCTTTGACATTTTCTACCATTGTGGAAAATCAATCTCTAAATAGTTGATATTTTCTTTCAATTGCCTGGAAGTAGTCACATCACATGACAAGTTACATGATGGGCACATTCAGATCCATGATATCATCAATGACATCACAAGCCTAGATCCATCAACATAATCAACAACTTAGACTCTTATTTTTTATCACTTATCTATAATATCATATCCTCAATCCCAGTGCAACTTTTATTTCAAGATAGTGACTTATCAAAATACAGCACTGACTTATCACTCAGTCAGTAACCCATAATCCTGCTTTGTCAAGCCAATGGCACAAGTTATTCCTATCTCATATCATATGCAAGGATTAGATTAGTTATTTCTAACCAATAGAACATGATCCAGTTATCTATTACCTACCCTAATGTACTTTTAAGCTCTGCTTTGGAGTTCTAATTGAAAGGTGGCCAAACTAGAGGTGTCTCCCCCAGTCTTGTCCTTCTTGAAGTTTCTTCCACTTTCTATTGGATAATCTCCACTATCTGGAGATATAGTAATGGATTTTCTGGACACCTTGACTTAGGTTAATGCTTACTTCAGCATCCCTGCCTATTGTTTTATTAGCAAGTCACTGATATTGCCTTTGGAGTTTAAAAAGATTCAAATAGTAAGTTGGCTATTTCATTTACAATATTCTTGATAGTCTATGAGAATCTCTACTGCATGAGTAATGTTGCCTATAGAATTTGGGATTCTGTCTACATTGTAGACCTTTATGGATTTTGAAAGCTGTTTGAGGGGTAATTGGATTTTCTTGGCCCATGTTCAATCAACAAACATAATGAAATGGTCAACTTACTATTTGAATTTTGTTGGACTCTAAAGGCAATATCAATCAAATGTGATAAGATAATAGGCTGGTGGCACTGAAATAAGCATCAACCTGAGTCCAGATGTCCAGGAAATCTGCCACTATATCTCTAGATAGTGAAGATTATCCAATAGAAAATGGAAGAAACTCCAAGGAGAACAAAACTGGGGGGGACACCTCCAGTTTGGCCACCTTATATACTATTCAATTGGAACTCCAAAGCAGAGCTTGAATATACATTAGGGTAAGTAATAGATAACTGGATCATATTCTATTGGTTAGAGATAACTAACCTAACCCTTGCATATGGTGCAAGATAAAAGCACCTTATGCCATTGGCTTGACAAAACAAGGCTATGGTTGCTAACTAAGCTATAAGTCAGTGCTGTGCTTTGATAAGTCACTATCCTTGAGATAAGGGTTGTGCTGGAATTGAGGATATGATGTCATAGATAAGCAATAAAAGATAAGAGTCTAGACTATTGGTTGTGTTGATGGATTTGGAGTGTGATGTCATAATGATGTTATGAGTCTGGATATGTCCATCATGTGACTTGTCATGTGATGTGGCTATGTAAGTCACATGATCTATAGAGACTTGAATTGAAGAGAATAAAGAGATAAGTGAAGGAAAAATGATGGGAAAATAGGAATAAAATAAAGAAGATATATAGTGTTTGTAATACTATCCCCTTTTTAAAGATCAACTTCCAGGTAATTGAAAGGAAGTATTGACCATTTAGGGATTGGTTTTCCACAATGATAGAAGATATTGAAGAATTATACTTCAGTTATATGAAGTTAGTATAATACACTTGGCTGTAATTTGTGGAATTTGACTACTGCATCTGGTGCATCTTTGAAGTTAGCAGCTGGTTCTTATATGTGTTCATCATCTTCATAACCTTTCCAGTGGATAAGATATTCAAGGCATTTGCCTTTGAATCATGAATCAGCAATATATTCTACTTCATGTTATTCTTCATAGTCTTCTATGATCAGAACCAGTCTAGGTTTGAATGTGGATTGATCATTTAGGCATTCTTTGTATGATTTGATGCATAATACATTTACAATTGGATGAATCTTTATTAATGAAGGAAGGTAGAGTTTGTAAGTATTAAATCCTTTAATGTCAGTGATATTATATGGTCTGATCCATCATTCTGTTAGTTTGTGTAATATACAAGGTAATTTTAGATTTTTAGTTGAAAGCCAGACTTTGTTGCCAATATTATATTGTGATATATTTGAATGATGTTTGTCTGCTTGAGCTTTCATTCAAGCTTATGCTATCACCAAATTTTCTTTAACTTGTTTAATTATATCTTTGATTTTGTCAAATCTGACCCTCCAAAGTCAAATCTGACCAGAGGGCATGTAATCCAATGGGGGGAAGAGATTAGAGCAGAGAAGGTCCAAAGTCCAGAGTCCAGATGGAGAAAATCAAGGAGAAAGAACATAGGGGTGAGGATGTTGATATAGACTTATGTATTGTGCCTTTGTATAGAGCTAGGTCCTTGTATTTCAAAGAAACAGAGCAGAGATTGAAGATTAGGCAAAAAAGAGGGGAGATTTAGTTTGATATTTGTACTATCCAAAAAATATAGGAGAAGCAAAGGATTAAATACTGAAGTCATAAGGTATGAAGAGATATGAAGTAGAGTGATCATATGATAATTAGTCAAAATGAAACAGTATGTGTTAAAAAATATCAAAGTATGTCAAGAGAGTTGGATATGAAATACAAGTAGAAACAAACCAAATAAATGCATAGAATAAAGATTTAGGCACTTCTAGAATGATTTTGAGTGGTGGAGGAAGCTGGTCTGAAATGGAAGATGAATTCTGGAATGTGGTCTAATGAAGATATGGAGGATGATGGGATGGAACAGGGTTGGACACAACTAGAGAGGTGGAATAGAGATCAGAGGATGAGATATAACAATACCCCCCCATTAGGGCTGAGCTCTTGAGGCCTCAGTGGAGCAATGTTCTACAATAGTGCCAAAACATGAAAATAAAGACCCAAGTGGAGTGGATGACTGGAGTGGATAAGGTAATCATCACTTACCAGGCAAAGGCCAAAAAAAAATCCATAGTGGAGTATAAAGCTATCCTATGACAGAGATTCTAACTTGAACACACATCATCATCATCCAACCACCACTATTATGTCCAGTCCATCCTACTCTCCCATCCTTGACATCATTGCTATCAAAGAGGAGCATCTCCTGGTGCAACTCCAGCAACTGGTGCAATGAAAAGAGCAAGAGCAAGTGATATAAAGCTAAGAAGCATGTCCAGTACAAGCAAAAGAAATACAAAAAAGAGAAGAGAGTGGGGGCAGCAGCAAAGAAGCAGAAGGCTAAGCTGGAGTGCTAGAGAAAGACACTCATAGCTGAGGAAAAGTGAAGAAAGATGAAGGTATGTAAGCTAAGCAGAGAAATGATAGTATTGACAAAACACAACTGAAAAGGGCCACTACAACAGATACAAAGGGGGAATATGGGTGGCAGCTGATGAAAAGAAAGAAGAGGGTGATAGATGATATGGGCATCTATGAAAGGTATATAGGCTGGGAGCTGAACTGTATGCCCCTAGTCCCTAGCTCTAAGGGCATATTGTGCCAGAAGTGTATTTATGTGCATATGCCATGCAAATGGAGAGAGATGGAGTCATTACAAGGAGAGAAAAGAAAGAAGTAGCTGAGATTGGTGATGGAGATTTCAGTAGCAGGGCCTGCCAAAATAGCTGGAGCTATTAACAAAGCAATCATTCAGATGCTCTTCCATATTGTGGAGGCCCTGAATCAAGTGGTGACTGCAATAGAGATGTTGGAGAAGAGAGTGGCTACTAATATGAAAAAGTGGAAAGTGAAGGCAGAGGTGCAGATAGAAGTAGTGGAGGAGATGGGAGGAGAGTTAGAGTCAGAAAAGGAAGAGAAAGAGGAAAAAGATGAAGAGAAGAAAGAGGAGGAGAAAAAGAAAGTGCAGGTAATAGAGAAAAGTCTATTTTTTTTGTTTATTATATAATTTTTTCTTTTTCCTTTGTTCAATTAAAATGGAGAAAGGTAGAGGAACAGCAGAAAAGAAAAAGAAAAAGAAAGGAGAGTTAAAGTTCCTATTATGGAGCCAAAAGAGGTCCTGGCTTATTAGGGTACTCCTGATAAAAGTTCATGACAAGTTCAGTTGTATTGTCCAACTCCATGGCCAAAAGCCAGGATGTTTCCTTGTTAGTACCTTTATAACTGAGCCAATATACCAGATATAGGAATTGGCAGTAATGCCATCTCCAATCAATCTTGGAGTCTAGAATCTCTGAGATCTTATACTCCAGTTCTCTATCAACCTTCATAGAAGGTGGCAGAGGCTGGATGCAATTATCTATAGTATTTGAAGTAGAAGATTCTAATTGAGAGATATGAAAAATAGAATGAATGGAATAGAGAGAATCTGGTAAATATAGAGTAAAAAAATGGAAGCCTGAATGAGCAATAATAGGAAAAAGACTAAGATTCTTTTTTAAGAATTTTTTAAATGGTTGAATAGACTGAAGGTACTTTGCCTTGACATAGACCATATCTCCAACTGTGAAGTCCAGAGTAGGACTACATTTGAAGTCTGCTGGTCCTTGATAGCACTATTGCACTTCTAGCATCTCTAATTGAAGAAACTTATGGAGCTGATTGAGATCAGCCATATAAATGGAAGCTATAGAGAAAGTCAGGGAATGATCAGAGTAGACAGAGAAATTGGAGTGATAGTCTTTGTTTGCAAAGAATAGAGATACACCAGTGGTGGCACTGGGTGTATTGTTATATATGAACTTAGCAAGAGAAAGTAGATCTGCCCAGTTGTCCTGTTGATAATTGTAATATATCTGTAAGTATTGTTCTAGGATCTGATTAGTATACTTCATTTGTCCATCACCCTTTGGATGATATCCAAAGGTGAAATGGAGGCACATATTAAGGGCTTTATCCAAAGAATAGAAGAAATGGAATACAAACTCTGAGCCCCTGTCAAAAGTGACATGGGAGGAAATTCTATGCTTGAAAAATATATTGATGAGGAACAATCTAGCAAGATCAGCAGAGATAACAGTATTATGAGTCAGAATAAAGATTGTCTGTTTTGATAACTTATCAACAATCACAAGAATTGCAATAAAGCTAGAAGAAGGTGTGAGCTATTCAATGAAGTCCATGAATATGGAGTTCCATGGCTTCTCCAGAACAAAGAGTTGCTTAAGAAGTCCATAAGAACAATGTCAGGAAATCTTGGTGCAAGCATAAATTGTGCAAGAACTAACATAGTCCTTGACAAAGAAGCATATTCCAGGCCAAGTGTACTCTTTATGGATGAGCTCCAGAGTGCAATTCTATTCAAAGTGGCTAGCAATAGAATGATCATGAAATGTTTGGAGAATCTGGAGTTAGAGATCATTTATATCAGGAACATAAATATACTTGTCATAAAGGAGAAAATCTTCTGGAGAGATGGTCCAGTATGGATTGTCAGTTGACTCAGCAGAAAGGAGAGGAGAGATAGGATTGAAAGGAAGGGAGAAAAGGATGTCAGACCAAAGTTGCTCAATGTCAACAATATAAAAAGCCTAAAGGACTGGAGGTGCAAGATAGATAGCTCAGAGGAATGTAGCAAGTTGGTCCTATGCAAAAACAGGCTTAAAATTTCCAGAGTTAATATAAGCATAATCCTAGTCTCTCTTCTTGGAATAGACATCCTAGTGTCTAGTCAATGCATCAGGCTTGATATCAAGCTTGCCTAGATGGTAATGAATAGTAAGATTGAATTGGCAGAGATATTCTGATCAGTGGACCTATTAGTGGATCAGAACCTTACTGATAGTAAAGTATTCAAGATTCCAGTGGTCTATATAAATGGTGATTGGGACTTTAGAGCCTTTAAGGTAATGATATCATTGTACAAAAGTATTATAAATGGTAAGGAGCTTCTTATCATGAGCATTTAGTTCAGCTCTGCATCTTGAAGGAAATAGGAGTTGAATGTGACAGAATAAAGTTTCCTATCAGGGAGGATAATGAAAAGGATTTTTACAATAGTATAATTGGAGACATTAGTCCTTATAAAGATAGAAACATCCAGAACCCAGTGAACTAGCACCAGAGCAGAGGTAAAGGCTGCCTTGAGCAACTGAAAAGCCTTGCAGCAATTCTCAAAGAAATCCCAAAAAGTACCCTTGCAAATAAGGTAGATTAAAGGAATAACTATATTAGCATAATTATAGATGAAGCAGCAGTATAAATTGGCAAATCCAAGGAAGGACTAAATATCCTTAACCTTCTGGGGTTCTGGCCAATCTGTAATTGTCTTGATGTTATCCTTGGCCATAGAGAGGCCAGAGGAAGAAAGAATATATCCAAGATATTCAACACTCTTGAAATTCCATGTACACTTCTCTAGCTTCAAGTAGAGACCATTGGCATGGAGATGCTAGAGGACTTTCCAAACATTCTTGCAGTACAATGTGAGATTCTAAGAGAAAACTAAAATATTGTCAAGATAAATCACAATGAAAATATCTAAGATGTTAGTAAAGATGCTGTTGATAAATCTCTGGAAAGCTGCAGGAGCATTAGTAAGTTTGAATGGCATTACCAACCATTTATAGGAGCTGTAGTAGGTTTGGAAGGTGGTCTTCCATTTGTCACCCTTAGCAATCTGGATCAGATGGTAGATGAAACAGCCAACTTATTATTTGGATCTTACTAAACTCCAAAGGCAATATTAGTCACTTGCTGATAAAACAATAGGCAGGGATGCTGAAGTAAGCATTAACCTGAATCCAGGTATCCAGGAAATCTACTACTATACCTCTGAATAGTAAGGATTATCCAATAAGAAGTAGAAGAAATTCTAAAAAGGACAAGACTAGAAAAGATGCCTCTAGTTTGACTACCTTATATATTATTCAATTAGAACTCCAAAGCAGAGTTTAAAATATATTAGAGTAGATAATAGATAACTGGATCATATTCTATTGGTCAGAGATAACTAATCTAACTCTTGTACATAGTATGAGATAGAAGTGATTTGTGTCATTGGCTTGACAAAGCAGAGTTATGGGTTGCTGACTGAGTGATAAGTCAGTGCTGTGCTTTGATAAGTCACTATCTTGAGATAAGGGTTGTACCAGAGTTGAGGGTATGATATCATAGATAAGTAATAAGAGATAAAAGTCTAGGTCATTGGCTATGTTGATAGATCTAGGCTTGTGATGTTATTGATGATGTCATGGGTCTGGATGTGTCCATCATATGACTTGTCATATAACCTATGGAGACTCAAGTTAAAGAGAGTGAAAAAAAGAGTATGGAAAAAATAATGGAAAAATGAAAGTAAAATGAGAGGAATATATAGCATTTGTAACAGTAGGCATGTTGGAGGTCAAGCTTAGTGAAGATCTTAACTTCAGTCAGAGTGTCAAGAAAGTTGGAAGCATGGGGAAAGGGATAGTGGTCTTTCTTGGTGACTTTGTTGAGGCCTTGGAAATCAACACAAAAATGAAGGGAACTATCCTTCTTATAAACAGAGTATCAGAGCAGTATAAAAGGAAGAGGATGTGCAGATAAAGCCAATACAGAAATGTTCATCCAGGAATTCATGAAGAGTTTGTAGTTTAATGGGGGAGAAAGAGTAGAGCTTCCCTATCAAAGGTGTTGCACCATCTTCCAAATCAATCTTGAAATTGAAAGGCTAATAAGGCACAAGGATATCTGCATATTTCTAACTGAACATATTGATGAAATTGTAATACTCCAAAGAAACTCCAAAGAGGTCTATATACTCAGGAGTATCAGAGAGAGTAGCAGCACAGCCCTTGATTTTAGGAGATTGGAGATTAATGGCATATGAACTAAGTCATTTATCTTGCATGTGCATGTAAAGGCAATAGCATTGATAAAGGAGATAGATGGGCAATGAAGTTCAGAAGCAATGGAGGAAACTGGAGGAGCATTTGGAGAAGAAGGGAACAAGGGCTTTGAAGGTATGGAGGTTGTTATGAATGCTATATATTTCTTTTATTATATTCTTATTTTTTCTTTATTTTTTTTTTACTTGTCTCTTTATTCTTTCCAACTTGAGTTCCTATATGTCATGTGACTTACACAGCCACATCACATGACAATTCACATGATGAATACATCCAGACTCATGACATCATAAGCCTAAATCCATCAACACAGCCAATAACCTAGACTCTTATCTTTTATTGCTTATCTATGACATCATATCCTTAATCCTAGTGCAACTCTTATCTCAAGATTGTGACTCATTAAAGCACAGCACTAACTCATTGCTCAGTCAGTAATCCACAACTCTGCTTTGTCAAGCCAATGACACAAGTCACTCTTATCTTATATCATATGCAAGAGTTAGGTTAGTTATCTCTGACCAATAGGATATAATCCAGTTATCTATTACCTACTCTAATGTACTCTTAAGCTCTGCTTTGGAGTTCTAATTGAATAGTATATAAGGTGGCCAAACTGGAGATATCCCCCTTAGTCTTGTCCTTCTTGGAGTTTTCTTCACTTTCTATTGGATAATTTTTACTATCTAGAGGTATAGTGGCAGATTTCCTGGACACCTGAACTCAGGTTAACACATACTTCAGTCTCACCTGCCTACTGTCTTATTAGCACTTGACTGATATTGCTTTTTGAAGTCTAGCAAGATCCAAATAGTAAATTGGCTGTTTTAGAGGTTGATGTTGGACTGGTATTTCATCTGTAGGAGTTTTGAATGAGATGCTGCTCATAATCTAGTCAATCAATGGATTGTAGTGGGTGAGTCAGCTATGTCCTAAAATTAGCAAACATAAAGAATTCAAGAAGGTGACAAAGAATGTCACAGAGGTAGTTTCTTTAGAGGGAAATGTGAGTGATAGGTCAATAGTAGAGGTAATGGAAGAAAAAGAGGAACCATTAAAGAGATGAAGAGAAATAGAAGGAATAGTGTTTATAAAGACCTAGTATTTATTTACAAAAAAAGTATTTATGAAGCAATAAATGAAAATGGAGTCCACTAAAACAAAGATGGAGGTAAAAAAGAACTACAGAATTAATATGAAAGAATAGAGAGAATAAAGGTCAGAAAGAGTGGACATGTTGAGATGAAACTCCCTTAAAGCATGGTCAGATTCAATGTAACTCCCAGCTCATATGGAGTCAAAGGAGTTACTTCCTATTTTTTTACCTTAGAGGAGGCAGAGCTGGAGGGGGTCATAATAGCAGCCCTAGCCTTCACAGCTCTAAAGGTAGATTAAAACATTCCTTGATGGAGTGCCCCAGAAGTCTGCAAAAAAGATACAAATAATTATCTATATGTCACTGGCCTCCTTAGAAAGGAGTTTACTATCCTTACCAAGCTTAGAGAAGATAGAGGGGTCAGTTTTGAGATTACCACCCTTCTTATTGTTTGCTCTAGAGATTTCAGAGTTGTTGCTGGAAAGATTGAAGGCCTTGAACTTGTTGTTCTTTGGCTTGGAAGAATTGGCAGAGGAATTTGACATCTTAAAAGGTTACTAAGTGTGAGAGCTAGAATCAAGAATGGATTTATTAGCCCAAGTGATCTCATCTTTATGCTTTTAATAGTAGTGATCAATTTGCTAGATAAGGGCATGGAGATTGTGAATATTATCAGGCTTATCCAATCTTGATAATTCATTTTTGATATAGTCTAGAAGTTTATATAGTAACTTTGGCAGAGTGCACTGGAGCCTCAGTCATGGACTTGGAATGCAAGTTAGTTCCATTCAACATTATATTTGATGATATAACAGTTGTTCTTCATCTATAAGTGCTCAAATTGAGCCTCGCATCTACAACAGGATCATAGGAACCAAAGTTAATTTGAAGCTCAAACAGGAATGATTTTCAATCATTTATCTATAGTAGGTAGTCCTCCAGAGATTCATTTTTAAGAAGATCTGGTTCAAAGTACTCAAGAGCTATATCTTTGAGATAAGACTAGGCAAATGTTATCTTGGCCCTATCTGTTTTGTAGGACTTGAGATTAGCTTGAAAGATCAATTTACATTAGATGATAAAAGAATGGAGTTTCTTCAGATCATATCTGTCAAATGAATTAGATTCTTAGACCTTTCTCCAAACAATATCAGAGCTCCCCTTCTGGCATAATGTCTTTTTTGTCAACTGCTGTATCAACTCAATAAGCTAAGTGAAGGGCTCATAGGCAAGGGGAATATTGTTTCATTTATCAAAAGAATCTTTTTAGAGACATCAGAGTATTCACTATTACTGTTATTGTTACCACCACCATCATTATTGTTACCATCATCTCTGGGGTCTAGAGGTTCTGGACCACCAGAACCACTAGGACCATCAGACTCTTGGATATCCTTGTTATTTTTGATAATTCAAAAATGAAGTTTGAGGAAAGTCTTAGAATTGTCTGAGAGAGGAGTTAGTGGAGAGAGTTAGTTTCAATTACCAAAGATGGTGGAGATAGAGTTACCATGTCTGGCTGATAGACTGATAAACTCCCCAGAAATACTATGAGAACTGCCAAAAGTGATCTGTAAGATATAAGCATGGCTTGCAGAAGTGTGGATAAATATAATTGTTGGATTCTATATAAGGTTAGTATAAATATACTGTCAAATCTGACCTTTCAGAGTCAAGTCCAACTAAAGGGCACATAATCCAATAAAAAGAAGAAATCAAAGCAAAGGAGATCTAGAGTCTGGACAGAGGAAATCAAGGAGGAAGGATGTAGGGGTGAGGATGTTCCCTTATACAGAGCCAGATCCTTGTATTTCAAAGGAATGGAGCAGAAATCAGAGATTAAATAAAAGAGAGGAGAGATTTAGTTCAATATTTATACTGTCCAAAAAATACAGGAGGAGCAAGGGATTAAATATTGAAGTCATAAGGCATAAAGAGATATGAAACAGAGTAATCATATGATAATTAGTCAAAATAAAATAATATATGTCAAAAAATGTCAAAGTATGTCAAGAGAGTTGGATATGAAACATAAGTAGGAACAGACTGGATAAATGCATAGGATAAAGGTTTAGATGCTTCTGGAATGATTCCAAATGGTGGAGGAAGCTGGTCCAAAATAGGGGATGAATTCTGGAATATGATCCAACAAAAACATGGAAGATAATGGGATGGAGCAGGGCTGGAGACAATTAGAGGGGCAGAATAGAGGTTGGAGGATGGAATATGACAGTATTGCATTATATTAAGTAGGTAAGATAGGTAATGATTAAAGCAGAAATAAAAGTAGAAAATTAGAAGGATTTAGAAAAAATAGAAAAAATAGAGAGAGCATCTGGAATTGGATGGAGTAAAATCAAAAATAGTATATAAAGTAGAGATTAATATGTATTGAAGTGCTAAAAGTAACTAGTGTAAGAAGTGACAGACATTAGAATAACTTTTCTAATGTGTCCATTACATTTTGATTATGACTAACAATAATTATAACTCAAGTCATGGTAATTCAATACAAGGCTGTGACTAAATATTTAGATCTACCACAGCAATATATAGCCATGGTAGTAAGGTTGGTCAGCATTTCCTTATAAATCAAACTGGAACATTACAGTATGCTGATTCAAATGGCTATGCTCCTCAATATTTAAATCAGATATCTTTATATTAGATCTATATATAAGTATATACAAATATCTATTCACTATATAAAGAGGATTTCTTGTACTGTTGATATATCATCAAGAATTCCATTCCTCTTTCTTTTTTTTATTCTTCTTGACTATTTCTAAGACAAGAACTCAACTTGAAAAATATCTTGCTTTATCAAGCATCCTGTGAACTATAGCAAGTGAGTCTCCACTTGCTATATTCTTAATTGCTGTACTATGCATCCAATAAAGAAGTGCTATATCCTCACTCTTTCATTGATATGTTGTAATAATAGTGTTCTGAATATTAAGTCTAAATGAATTAGCTCTAAAATTGTCTGAAGTTGTCTAATGAAGTTCAAAGTGAGTAAACTAAAGTTTGTAATTTGGCCAATAATAAAGTCTAAATATGCCAATAACTATATTAAAATAAAAGGTGTAACACTAGCTTATCTACTTAACCTAATATAATATAATAGACTAGGAATAAAAGGACAGGGCTGGTGATAACAGGTCTCCAACTTTGGCTACTTGTAAAATGGTCAACTTACTATTTGAATCTTGCTAGACTCCAAAGTCAATGTCAATCATTATATAATAAGACAATAAGCTAGTGATGCTGAAGTAAGCATCAATCTAAGTTCAAGTGTTCAGGAAATCTACCACTATATCTCTAAATAGTAGAGATTATCCAATAGAAAGTAGGGAAAACCCCAAAAAGGACAGAACTGGAGAGAATACCTCCAATTTGGCCACCTTATATATTATTCAATTAGAACTCCAAGGCAGAGCTTAAATATATATTAGAATAGATAATAGATAACTGGATCATATCCTATTGGTTAGAGATAACTAACCTAATTCTTTGTCATATCCCATCCTCCAACTTCTATTCTACCCTTTTGGTTGTCTCTGCCCCTGCTCCATCCCATCATTCTTTATATTTCTATTGGATCACATTCCAGAATTCATCCCCTATTTTGGACCAACTTTCTTCACCACTTGGAATCATCCCAGAAATGTCTAAACCTTTATCCTATGTATTTATCCAGTCTATTCCTATTTGTGTTTCATATCCAACTCTTTTAACATACTTTGATACTTCTTGACACATACTGTTTTATTTTGACTAATTATCATATGATTACTCTGTTTCATGTCTCTTTGTGCCTTATAACTTCAGTATTTAATCCCTCACTTTTTCTATATTTTTTGGGCAGTACAAAAATCAAACTTAGTCTCCCCTTTCTCTTATTCAACCTCTGATCTCTGCTTCATCCCTTTAAAATATAAGGACCTGGCTCTATACAAGGGTATGATACATAAGTCTGCACCAACATCCTCACTCCTATATCTCTTCTTCTTGATTTCCTTTGTCCAAACTCTAGATCTCCTCTGTTCTGATCTCTTTTCTCTATTGGATCATATACTTTCTGGTTAAACTTGACTCTAAATGGTTGGACTTGATATCCTTGTATATAATGTGTAATAAGAGTGACTTGTGCCATTGGCTTGACAAAGCAGGGCTGTGGGTTACTGATTGAGCAATAAGTCAGTGCTATACTTTGATAAATCACTATCTTGAGATAACGGTTGTGCCAAAATTAAAGATATGATATCATAAATAAGTAATAAGTGATAAGAGTCTAGATCATTGGCTGTGTTGATAAGTTTGGGTTATAATGTCATAGTGACATCATGTATCTAGATGTGTTACAAACACTATGTATCTCCCTTATTTTATTTCCATTTTTCTATTATTTTTCCCTTATTCTCCTCTTTATTCTTTTCAACTCAAGTCTCCACAGGTCATATGACTTACACAGCCACATCACATGACAAGTCACATGATGGGCATATCTAGACCCATAATGTCATCATAACATCATAGCCCAGATCTATCAATATAGCCAATAACCTAGACTCTTATCTCTTATCACTTATCTATGACATCATACCCTCAACTCTAGCACAACCCTTATCTCAAGATAGTGACTCATCAAAGCACAGCATTGAGTCATCACTCAGTCAGCAATTCACAGTCTTGCTTTGTTAAACCAATAACACAAGTCACTTCTATCTCATACTATGTATAAGAGTTAGATTAGTTATCTCTGACCAATAGGATATGATCCAGTTATCTATTACCTACCCTAATATACTTTTAAACTCTGCTTTGGAGTTCTAATTGAATAATATATAAGGCAGTCAAACTAGAGGCATTCCTTCTAGTCTTGTCCTCCTTGGAATTTCCCCCACTTTCTATTAGGTAATCCCTGCTGTCTGGAGGTATAGTGGCAGATTCCCTAGATACCTGGACTTAGGTTGATGCTTACTTTAGTGCCACCAGCCTATTGTTTTATTAGTATTTAACTGATATTGCTTTTGAAGTCTAGCAAGATCCAAATAATAAGTTGGCCATTTCATGATGTGGCTGTGTAAGTCACATGACCTGTGGAGACTCAGATTGAAGAAAATGGAGACAAGTAAAGGAAAAATAATGGAAAAATAGGGAAAAAAAAAAAAAATATATAGCATTTGTAACAACTTGATTACTCACTTTTGGTGTGTAGTTTAAAGCTAACCTTCATCCCTCCTCATCTCCTATCATTTTCTATTTTTTATAATTAGTAGTCAAGTGGTCTCCCATATGTTCTGCATGTTCAGTATTAATATTATGAGAATGCTCTTCCATATTTACATTCATTCATTCTTTTATATCTAATCCATATATAAATACATACAAATAGTGATTATCTATATAATCTAATCACCTCATCTATATTTAGATAAGGAGAATCTTATCTCTCTTTCTTTCTCTTATTATCTTAGCTGTTTATCAAGACAAGACTTTCACTCAAGTATAATACTTGACTTTATCAAGTCTCTGTGGACTATTCAAGTGGATCTACACTTGATCCATTCCTGCTCACTGTACTACATATCCAGTAAAGGAGAGTATATCTCCTCTCTTTCATTACTTGGATGTCAGTCAATTATTATAGTAACTGACTATATTTTAGGACAGGTAAGTTTATATTATCCTTACTATTATAACTGTAATTAGTTTCAGTATACTTCAATAACATTTTCTACAGTTCCTATGGAAACATGTGATATGTATCAATTATCTTCTTATAAGATTACTGACACTTTTGCCCACAGATGCCCTACACTAATCCATATTCTGGTCCACACAGTGTTACTGTATCCCTTGTTTCTTGCTGATTGCAGGCTGCTTGCCTACAGGGTAATTGGTATCTCTTCCAGATACAGGTGTAAGCCCACTATAGTTTGGGACTCTAATGTGCAGTACAATGTAGGATTTTGTTACACTCACAGTAAAGTATCTATAACCCGGAAAACAAACAGGCAGTGCGCGTTCGCGCCGTACATAAGTACAAATCATATCACAGCGCGCTTAGTTTATATGGACGGAAGGGAGGGTTGCGGTGCGTTCTTAGTGCGACAGTTGCCTCAACTTTGAGCCGGGCTATACATATATCTTGCCGCACCTCGTCGAGATGGTAGTAGTTCACCTTGTCTTCGCACCTCGTAGTTGCTCTATAGATTGTGGTTCAGTTCTGTTCGCCCGATCCCTCAGTGTTTCCCCCCGCTAGCCATGGTGAGCTTCCAACAGGGGGCGTCATCCCAGAATTTTACTCTCCATCTCTCCCCAGTACAAGCAATGTCACTGAGCGAGCTGTCTATTCAGAGTGTGCATGACAACCCACCAGCGGGTGCTTCAGATATCAAAGACCTGGACAACCTCAACCACGAGCCCATCCAATTTCCTGAGGGCGGCACCGCAGCATGGTGTGTGGTTGTTGGCGGGTGAGATCATCTGCTAGAAATTCCCTTCTGGTTTCTCAAGTGATACGGTCTCTTTACGACAGGGCACTGATCCAGTTCTGCTGTTTCGGGTAGGTGTTACTTGTCATTGCTAGTACCACACCTGATTAGACTAAAAAGGTATATGTCGTCGTTTGGCGTTTACCAAGGTGAGGAGCTCCTACAGGTCGCCTCTCGTGGTCACGACTCACAGTCACAGACTTTTACACTGTACATTATCTGACTGATGAGTCGTCGTCTACGATATCGTAAGTCCAATCTAGACCTCCGACTTGCAAGTGGAACTCGAAACATGTTTGATAGCTGGATAGGAAGCACTAATGCGTTCGCTACGTCCGCCCTCGGTCTCGTGTCAGGTGCACTCTATGATCGAGGCTATTGGTATGTCCCGACCCTCGCGCGCGTCTGACGCTCGATGCTAACTGTACCAAGCTATCACCTGCTGATTGGAGGGTCGTTGCTACAATCATTTAGCATGTTCATGCTCTCTCTCGCTCAACCGGGTCAATACTATCAGGTCCGTCTTTCTGTGACCAAGTCACCGTACATGTTGTCCTACCAAGACGCTTTCCCAGATCTTTCTTGCTCAAGGGATCGCGCTTGGAACAGCTCAGGGAATTCTGTACGTCCCGTGCATGGCGGTAGTGTCTCATTACTTCTCCCGACGCCGTACGCTTGCAATGAGCCTCGTCGTCTGTGGGGCCTCAATCGGGGCAATCGTCCACCCCGTCATGTTGAATATCCTGTTCAACCGAAGCCTAGGCTTTGCCAACGGCGTGCGGGTAAGCGCTGGCTTCGTCAGCCTCTTACTTTTCATCGCCTGTCTCCTTGTACGCCCACGGCTGGAGCCGCCTAAACGTTCTACAAGTTATCTTTCTGTCGGGAAAGGTATCCTCCGCGACGTGCCTTTTTGTCTGATGAGCATTGGGTATGTGTCTATGTATCTCGGTTGTTCGTCAATTAATTCTACTGCACGGTAGATGTCTGTGTTTCAACATCACGTTCTTTTTCCCGCTCTTTTACCTTCAATTGGATTCTGTCAAGCATGGGAATTCAGAAACGTTTTCGTTCTATTCTGTACGTGAAACGTTGCTGTCCACTGTACCATCTGATGCCGACCAATCTCGATCTCCTAGTTGGTTTTCCTGAATGGAGGAGGTCTGATAGGTCGATTGTCAGCCGGGTTCATCGCACCACGCATTGGCGTGCCCAGGTTACTCACGATAGCATTTGGCGCGGGTGCTATTACCTGTTTCGGCATGATTGGTCTGAGCACCGTCCCGACGGTCGCTGTGCTCGGGATCCTGTTGGGCTATTTCGCTGGAATCTGTCCGTCCGTTTCTTTTTTCTTGGTAGCGCGAGGTCGGATGAACTGAACCCGGACAGATATCGCATTGTTGTCACCCATCATAGCCCTCCTCACCAACGACTTTTCAGAGCTCGGGTCTGTGGTCTCCACACGGCTGGTCAGAGTCATGCCTGAGCGCTCATGCTTCTGTAATCTAGCGCTCGCATGGGAATTGCCACGGCGATCCTTGGCATCGGTAGTCTCTTCGGTGCGTCCTCTTGTGAAATCATGACATGCTGCCTCCCAACACTCCGTTCAAAGGTGGACCCATCTCTGGAGCGTTGCTCACCTCGCAATACAAGTGGTGGCAGCCCGCGGTCTTTAGCGGGGTATGTACTCTATGGATTCATTCGAGGTGCACGTTACTGATGAACGCCGTTGTGTAAGCTGATTGGTCTCGTCGCGTGTTTGCTGATGGTGGTGATGCAATACATGCTGACATGCCGGAAGCGGACGGAGGAGACTCGTAAAATTTAGAAGGGTATAATAGACAAACCTTGTGAGTGTTCGGAAATGATCGAGGTATGTACATAGGTATGTACGGCTATAGATGGATTGATGGTGTATCTAATGTGCGGTCCAAAGATTTGATGCCATCTCCTTGTGTATAGAACGGATTCACGTCAAGGGTGCAGCGCATTCAGCGTCCTGAGGCAGCCCAAGCCGATCCCAGCGGTAGTGACATAAATCAAAACGCGAACCGGAAAGGAGCTATGCGTCAGAAACGGGTATGGGACTAGATATCGCCATGGAAATGAAACCAGGGTCAGAATGCCATGCGCTGACGCGTGTCGCAGAGAGCACTTACAGGATCCGCTAAACATGGCGCAATACTCTACGAACGAGGCATACCAGAAGGAAAAGATGACGATGGCCACCGGAGCTGCCTTGCGAACGTACGCTCTTGGGAACTTGGGTTCAAAGAAGAAAAAGTCGATCAGGAGGGTGAGCAAAGGCGAGGCGTGCAACGCCAGGTCGGTCGTCAGCGGGAGACCCATGGGTCGCGATACGGCGCCGGATGCGTGTATCATGTCTGAGGAGGTCATGATGAGGTGAGGAAGGAAGAAGAGCAGGGTCCAGTAGATGCTCGAGACCACGAATGCTAGCTGCAAAGAGAGAGCGCACGAGCAGTCAGGCGTGGATCTACTACGGCGAGTTCCGCATTACCGGCATCGATATCATCAAGAGCACCTTCTTGGCCCGACGGGCGGCTGTAGCCCTGTCAGTTTCACGGACTCGAGGGTCTGCCGTAGCGACGCGTACTCACCCGCCACGGACGGGAACACGTCGCAAAAGAGACTGACGACCATACACGACCATGCGATGGCCAAGCTGTTCCGCAAAAGCCAAGTTAGCCTGACTGTTGGCCTGTCGAACGCTAGGGAGAACGTTATTACCCTTGGTTCGTCAGAAACTTGAGATGTCCGCCCTTTTGAGCCACCAGCTTGTTTCCGACGGCCACCTTCAAGAGTTGGAACCAGCCCCAGGTCATGATGCCCGCCGCAGTGGCATGTAGGACGAACGCCGATAGTCGCCGCATAGTAGTCGCTGGTTTTCTGTGTCTACAGGAATGAGAAAGGAAACGAGCAAGGGGCGAAAGGCAACGCACTGCACGGGCCGAGGCAAATCGGATTAGATGAGATCTCACTTGTCATCTCGGCGGACGACCCTGCCAAGTTACTCATCCCACGACGACGACGATGCGCAACTTGGCTCACCTCTGTGCTCGTCCGCTGTCTCGCTCGTTACACGTCTCTTCTCCGTCTCGACATCTCGTCGGACCCAACGACCCCGTTTCCAACCTCCGTCCCATCATCTACACCGACACGCCCGCTCAGCCAGCGTCGGACTCACAAGAACAGCACGTCAACCATCCGTACTCGCTCCACGAGTTCACGGACGTTCCTCACGACCACACGCTGGAGTTGCAGTACAAACTCGCCCGGGAACAGCTCGATGCGCTCAATCACAATTACTGGACAGAGGTATATCGTGGCAACATTCCGCTGTCTCCCACCTCGTTCGCTCACCGTTCTGCCAGAGTAATACACGGTTCGAGGCAGCCAGACAGTCCGTCTTAGCTTCCCTCCCTGATTCTGCCTCACCGGAAACCCTCGAAAACGCACTCTCAGAGTTTTACAAAAAATGGGTGATGCAGGAAAAAACCAGGCAGGACGAATACTCGGACGAATGGCGAAAGCGCAACTGGGATAACATCCTTCTTGCCACTCGTGTAGAATACCAGCGCTTCAAGCAACGCATTTTATGACACCACCAACATGTCTTTCACTGGTACATGTTTACAGCGAGCAAGCGATTATCGCATGTCATATCCAAGTTCTTCGATAGCCAACTCCCGCACTCTGAAGTAGACATCGTCCAACCTCATTCTCTCTACCGCCGAACTCTCAGCTCGAAAGTCTCTCGCCAATTCCCCAATCGTCTCAGCTGGCGTGCCGGGGAATCGTGAAGATGTCTCAGGTATGAGGGGAACAGGTAGACATTGCGAAGGGTCGAGATCAAAGCCCTCTGGCAGTGCATCATTTGGAGTGGCCGAAGCAATTCTTGGAAGAATAAGAATCAAGGTGTGGTACAGCGCAGTCGCGTAGAAGCGGGCTTTTAGTTGAGCATCGGTAACGTTGACCGTTTGGCGGATGGCGTCCCAACTGTAAAAGTTTGGAATTAATTTAAAAAAAAAACACGGTAAGGGAATGGGTACACGTACTCGTCGTGATAGTACACTCGACACCAGGTCCTCCTGAATGACGACAGTCGGCGAGCATCCGGAGTGTCCTGGACGACATCAACAGGTTCAGAGTGCCACAATCTAGGTAGAATATAGAAGGATTCACCTCGGCCCTTGCAAGCAAATGCAGCGCGGTCGCATAGTCATCTATACTGTCCGTATTGTCTTTGAGTGTCAATACGTCCGCGACTCCTTCAACGTTCAGCACCTTGCCCTGTAGGATGTCCCTCACGTGATTTTTGAGTAACTGCCCGCGTCGATGATTGGGTGAGCACTGGCAACTCACGCCTGGTTCAAATACGTACGGTAACGAGACCCTTTCGTTCGCTCTCCTTGAGAATCTTTGCTTTTGCAGACAGAATCGCGTCCACCTGCACGTCGAGGCTGTTCTTCTGTTTGCCGCGCATGGAATCTACTACACCTTGGAATTCTGCGAGCAATTTTTTTTGCACGGCGATAAAGTCAAGACCGTCGTGAAATGCTACTAAGAAAGCTCAAATTTGGGGAACAGCACTCGAAGGGAGTGGCATCGCACCGTCAAGCATCCCCTCATCCAGCGTACCACCGTCTTGCAAATTCGCAAGCTGAGAGAGCTTTCCGAGGGAGAGCACGAACTAAGTATCCAACGAAGGAGTTAACTCATGTTCACAGAGGAGCTCGGGGGAAAACTCAACATGTTTCACTCCAAGATTACTCGCTCCCATTCCCTCTTCTAGCAACCTTGCGCTCGCGTCTCCAAACCTCTCCCTCCCCATGTCGTTCATCCAAGCGATAGCATTGAACTCTGATTTTGTCGCTCGCTCTTTGCCTTCTCTCCCCTTGCCTTTGTTGTCCCTCACAAATAGTTTGTCCATGATCGGACCCCATACATTTTCTTCTGCGAAAATGACGCGAGCCTCACCTTGTGCAATACACCATCGCACGACTTCGTTACCAAATGCCTCGCCGTATCTGGAAAGGTAGTTTTGGACGAGTGTTGCCTGAGGATTTGCAGTAGGGGGATACGGGGTTGGACGGAGGAGAAGCGAAGCAAGGGAAGGGAAGTCCGTATAGGTGGTTGCAAGCGCAAGGGCTTGCTGGAGGTGCGAAGTTACGCCTAAGGATGTTTTCAATTAAGAGAGGCTTGATGGGGGATACTGTTGAGAAAGCGACATACGTAGTGTCTCAAGGACTTCTGGTCTGAGCTGCGCGAACTTATCTTCCAGCTCCTTTCTATCCCTCTGCGAGTTTGGATCATCAGCCGCCATCGGGCTAAGTCCAATAGAAAACACATGTCAACAAGATTCTATGAGCAAAACAGGAGAAACTCGCCTTGCGAGCCAATCCAGCCTCTCCTGTACACACGCAAACAACAGCGTAGCTAATTCAGGGAGCATATCCACTACATCCTTTCCAGTGCTGTTTCCCCCACTGACCATGGCCACTTTGGTCACAGCATCGACAAGCTTCAGTAGTGCATCAATGATAGCGGATCTACTCGTCCATGGCTTTATCATCGGAAGTTCGATACCATAGACACCAAGGTTGTACGCGCGGTAAGAGAGTGCGGCTTGAAGCGTTGCCTAGGAATAAAGAGTGATCGATAAATACGCAGCCATCCTCCGAGAGGAGACGACCGACCACAATGGCTCCACCTAGTTCTTTCAATGCTGGATTTCCGCCAAACCCACTTCCTTCCAACTGGCCCAGATAATCCACCATGAACACCAGTAGTTTGCCTACATCAGACACACGATACTTGAAAAAGTCGCGTGTAATATCTTGTGTAGGGGTCGGCTCCGGCATCGATGCAGGTGTAGAGTTGGCCGAAGTGGACGAGGTATGAGTTGTGCTGAACACATGGATGGCATCGGTAATAAGGGAATGAAGTGCACCTGCGCTGGGTAACGTAAGTCTCAAACCATTAGAAATGGTCTGACGAGGTGACTCACTCGATATGTTCGTTTAACCTGACCCAAAGTTGGTGACATGCGTACAGCTTCTCAGCATCAGTCGCCAAGCGTTGACGACTTCTCTGAGACATCTAGATGAATCACGAGAATCAGCACCAGTTCTCTCATCGAGTTGTAACATCCCACTGAAATGGTAGCAATACGGCCAAGGATCGAACGACATCAAACTAACCTTTCCCAAAGCACCATTATCATTGATAAACTTAATAAGCCAGCTCAGCCTCTCCTTCCGTGCAGTTAGTTGGTATGTGAGATCATGATTCGGTCGGACAATCTCGGCATCTGAGGGAATGGGCCTGTTCAATACCAAGCAGCTGGCGCCGGACAAAATAGAGAGACGGGATAAGGAGGAAATCATGCCTTACCACTGGCTACCACTGAGGCACTGGTCCTCTCTGCAGCACACATGAGCGCTTCTCCGTCGAGTACTGGTGAGGGTGGGAGAATAAATTGTAAAGGGTTAGCTGGGATGGGCGAGTACAAAATAGCTTGTTTCAAGGTAGCTCGGAGCAGATTGGGGAGGGACCTGTTCCACAGCATATCAGCATACGCAATAGGCTACATGCAGTAGTCCCGAAAATGTATGACTTACTCCGCTTTGAATGCTCGCATTTTTTCGACGTCCAACGAGATTTTGAGCATCGAGTCACCCGTGACCACCAGAATTTCAGCCTCATTTACTCCATCCCCTCCATCACTATCCACGCTGTTGTTCGGGTCTGCATGATCGAGAGTGATGACCTGTGAAAGTAGAGAAAGTGCAAAGAATCGGTCATTTGAGGATTTGAGAACAAGGCGGTCGTGGTAGGGAGCATCTGCAGTAGGCATTCATTGAGGATTAATCAATGGATGCGATAATAACGAACTCATACTTTGAGCACAGAAAATCACGACTTCTCCGAACAATACTGCGATGATCGCTCCTTCAGAGAGAAGTGTCAACCGTGGATGTGCAGGCGGAGAAGCAGCATTCTGTCGGTATTTTTAATCCGGCAATAGGGCACGGGTCATCGAAATACGGTGTATGAGTCCTGAATGCAAAACGACCATGCAGGAAACACTCACGGCAACGTAAGGTACTACAATGACTCCGCCAACTCCCCATGAGTCACTATGTGCCACCAGGCGGACAATGACATACACTCTTCGAGGCCCAAAGCTGAACTGATCGACAACCATGGCACCAGGATCGTCCTGGATGCCGGTAGACGCATAAGAAACCAAAAGAACAAGCGTATTTGGGCTTGCGATCTTACAGTTAAGGGGGACCAGTTTAGTTTCAATTTCACAAACTCGCTCACCTTTCAACAACGAAATCAATACCCTCGAGATCCTCTATCCCAACCCCCCCGCCAATTGCTTCCCGTACAACTCTAGCCACGTCTGTCTCGCTTTTCAGCTCCTCCGTTCTCAACGCCCATTTTTGGATCCGGGTCTCGACCAAAGCAAACATGTCATTACCAAATGATGAAAGTGTGACAATGTTACCCGGTTCCGGTCGTGCAGCAGGGGATGGCGCAGACCATCCTAAGAGGCGCGAAAGAGAGAGAGAGGACGACGGTGGTGGTGGGGAAAAGAGGCGCACTGTAATAGTATGCTTTCCGCCTTGGGACGTGATGCCTAACCGAAATATTCTCCCCATGGATGTGGCAACTAGGTATGCATGTGTCCCTCCGGATGCTCCGCCGAGACCACCTAGGTCGGCTCGAACAACACAGGAGACGTACTCTTCTTGAGCGGTCTCAAGAGGGAGATATACCGCCTCAAATGTACCTCCTCCTGAGAGGCCGGAAGAAATTGAGGGCCAAAAACGTGTCGCTCCAGTGGGGGAGACGAGGATGAGACCGGGCTCGATGGAGCGCGAGCGAGAAGGAACAATGGCATAATGTGGTGCGAGGGGTGCGACATTTTTATGGCCGAGTGAGGGAGGACACGGGAGGATGTAACATGTTGGGCTAGGTGAGGTCGGCTTGAGTGCAGAATGTGACCAGAGGAAACACGTCTTTGCAGACGCGACGAGCGTGTATCCCGAGGCGATATCTATGCATCCCGTGTATGACTCGACCAGGAAATCTATGACCGCCAATACAGTAAACTGGAGTGTAGATCAATCGCAACGACGCGCACCTGTCGACCGCAGAGCTTGCTTGACTTCGACTGGCAATGCGCCATGCAAACAAGCCTTGAGCTCCTCTGTTTTTGCGAATATCACGTCTTTTTGGCTCGATACCCTCTCCGCATGCGCGTACGTTCCAGGCGTCGGACCCTCATCGACCTCCATGCTCGACTCTGCTACTGAGCGAGGTGGTGTGAGGGCAGGCGGAGCGCGGTGAGCGCCGACGATCCTGCGCGTCCGAGGCGGCGTTCCAGACGGTCTCGGTGTTGCATGTCTATGGGTCCTTCGAGGTGGGGGGGACGTGAACGTAGCCATCGAGTTGGTGGTGCAAGGACAAGAGTCTTCACATAAACATCCAAAAATACGAACCTCACAATATGACACCGACCGGGTTCAGATGTCTACCCTTGCCGTTGGCCCAGCTGTCCTTGTCTGCCGTCCTCAAGTGCGGTCAGTCATTCCGTTGGACGAGCTACCCAATCTCGCCCGCAGTGTGCGATTCATCCGCACCTCCCGTATACGAGTACAGGATTTGTCTCCGAGATCGCCTCGTCTGCCTAAGACAGTCTTCCGACGCGCTCTTTTATCGCTCTGTCTTCCCCAGCGGTTCTATAGACCCAGAAAAAACAGATGCGCGCGAGGAGGAAACATTGGCTTGGCTCAAAGACTACTTTCAGCTGGACGTCGACCTTGTCAAACTGTACGACGAATGGAGTAAACAGGACCCCGTCTTTCGCAACGTCCGATCCCGCTTCCCTGGTATTCGCATGCTGCGACAAGATCCTTGGGAGAACCTTGTCTCGTGAGTGAGCAGAACGTACTGGTCTCGAGACTCGACGCGATTACACATAGATTCATCTGCTCTTCGAATAACAACATTGCACGCATAACAAAGATGGTCCGTACTCTTTGCAAGGTCTACTCACCACCTCTCTTGTCCCTGGAACCTCCACTTCCTGAAACGGACAGTACGATGCAAGATGCCTCTTATCATCCCTTTCCACCCCCGAGTGCTCTTACTGGCCCAGAAGTTGCAACAAGGCTACGGTCGCTCGGCTTTGGGTACCGTGCGGATTTCATTCAGCGAACTGCCAAAATACTGGTTGACGAACATGGCGCTGCGACAACGAATTCATGCATAGATACCGTTATTGAGGCTCCAGAGCAGTGGCTCATGACTCTGCGAGCCTTGAGTACCTCTGACGCAAGAAGCGAGTTACTCAAATTTGTAGGGGTAGGTCGTAAAGTCGCTGACTGCATCTTGCTTATGAGTTTGGACAAGGTGAACTCGCAGCCCTGGTCTGCACATTTGACTCTGACTTTGGTGGCATAGAGAGAGGTTATTCCGGTGGACACCCACGTGCATCAAATTGCCATAAGGCATTATGGATTCCGTTCTCCTGGAGGCTCAAAGAAAGTTTCCATGACCCCAAAGCTATACTACGATATTAACAACAAACTAGCTGGCACTTGGGGGGATTATGCTGGTTGGGCACATACCGTATGTAGCGAGCACCGCATAGAAAGCCACGAACTCACAAGCATAGCAGGTTCTCTTTACCGCCGATCTAAAGGCTTTTGCTTCCTACGGAGTGCCAGCGTCTCCTGCTTCGACAGAAGCAACTCCGAGTTCTATCGGGCCAACAACTCCAGCTAGCTTACCCTCGGGCAAAAAACGAACAAGAAAGATTGCAACGCCCGACACGAATGAACTTTCAATAATTGCCGCTAACGATTCCATTGAAGATACCAGCCTTGCTGAGAGGGTCAAGAAGAGACGGAGGGTCGTTTGATAGTACTGGATATCGAGTGTGGCAGTGCTATAGATTATACTTGTCATCCTAAACACCCAAGTCGGTCAAGCACAAGTAGATCCCAGCATTGCGTTGAGCTAGTAGGATGTCCAATCCGATACAAGAAATCATAGATACCACACAAGACACCGATCAGGAAGACCACTCGTCTGGACCCGAGGCAGAACACTCTGGTCAGGTTGACAATTCTCCAGATGTACCTCAAGCATCGTCATCGAAACGCAAGAAGAAGAAGAAATCTAGAGCTAGTAGAACCGCAAATGAGACATCAAACACCGTCGTGGATGACGCCGCCGCCGCAAATGAAGGCAGCTTACCAGATGCCGAGGTTCTCCTCCAAGCGCTGAATCAGTTGAAACTTGTGGACGCGCTCAAGGGGAAGTCAAGTATTACTGGACACGGAAAGAACGCCCCCAGAGAGCACAAGGTATCTTCACTCACTTGTTCACACTACATATTCATCCCTCGTAACCATCTCTTCCAAGTTTTGGGCGACCCAGCCTGTCCCTCAATTGGGTGAGCTGGTTTACCATGATGGCGACCGGCATGTTTAATCGGACATCAGGCGATCAACCGCCTACTGAAGACGGGTATATCGAGCCCACAAAAGCGATAGAAGAAGTTCGCCAAGAGCCATATCCATTGCCAAAGGACTTCGAGTGGTCGATTTTGGATCTCAATGATCCCAAGCAAGTATGTGATATGTATTCCACTAAGTTTGTGGGCTTATCCATGCTGCAGATCGAAGAGGTTTACAATCTGCTGTCATTAAACTATGTTGAGGATGACGAGGCTGCCTTTCGCTTCAAGTATAGTGCCGAATTCCTTGAATGGTATACTCCCTACGTCGCTCAAACGAAAGACGAAGAATTAATACCACTACAGGGCTCTTAAACCGCCGGGTTACTACAAAGAATGGCACATTGGCGTCAGAGTTTCTTCAAATAAGAAACTCGTCGCCTTTATCTCTGGTGTTCCAATGACCCTCCGTGTCCGTCAAAAGTGAGCTTTCCCGCGTACCCACAGGTACACTGATTTTGATCGCTTACAGCGTCTTCCGCGCGAGCGAGATCAATTACCTTTGTGTTCATAAAAAATTGCGCTCAAAGCGACTCACGCCGGTGCTCATCAAAGAAGTCACACGACAAGTCAATCTCTGTGGCATAGCTCAGGCAATTTACACCGTTGGACTTCTCCTTCCAACCCCAGTAGCTACTTGCCGGTGTGATCCATCAGTCCTTGCCAAGTGTCGTTGTCTAACGTCTTTGCAGATACTACCACCGTTCGATCAACGTTTCGAAGCTCGTAGATGCAAAGTTCACTTACGTCCCACGAAACATGACTCTCGCACGCATGATTCGTATTTACAAAGTAGATTCCAAGCCCACATTACCAGGTTTGCGCGAGATAGAAGAAAGGGACGTTCAAGAAGTGGCAGATCTATTCGCGCGGTATATGCAGCGCTTTGACATGGTACCCCTTATGGCCGTCGATGAAGTGCGGCATCAGTTCCTCAGTGGGAAGGGTGATTTGAGCCAGCCCTCAGAAAATCACAGACGACCAATGCAAGTGGTATGGACGTACGTTGTCGAGGTGAGTAATGTGACATGGTGCTGTGCACTCTGTGGCTTGACCACATACCCGAACTTACGGTGCAGGATCCCGAAACGCATCGCGTGACCGACTTCTTTTCTTTCTACTCCCTTCCGTCGACAGTGATCAATAGTCCAAAGCATGATGTCATCGAGGCGTGTTACCTGTTCTACTATGCTAGTGATGTTGCATTCAAACCTGGGGGAGACGCGGAAGCAAAACTGAAGAAACGCCTCAGCCAGCTGATTGGAGATGCATTGATCATCGCCAATCGCGCAAAGTTTGATGTGTTCAACGCAGTCACTCTGATGGATAATGTGGCCTTTCTGGAGGACCTCAAGGTGCGCTTGGTATTCGCTCTTCTCTTTTCACTTGTTCTCATACAGACTCAAGTTTGGTCCGGGTGACGGCTTACTCAACTTCTATCTGTACAATTGGAAAACGACAACATTAGCAGGTGCCGCAGCTGTCGGAGGTGTGGAGGCCGGAAAGGGTGTTGGTGTAGTGATGCTCTAGGCCATTGGGCTATACCAACTCAGTACCTTGCACTCATACAACTAGCTGGATAGCGATGCACAACCTCAGATAATCATCCATCTTGGATTGTCTACGAGCATAGCATACACTTCCCATTTCACTACAATGTTCAATCGCTATCGATCTCGATAATATCGTCGTCATCTACACCCCAATCGGGAGTTGGGCTCCGGCGCCTGGACTGCAACTTGGTTGACAAGGGTGCGGAGTTAGTCCCGGCAGCTCCAAAGGAACGACCTCGGAAGCTTGGAGGGATGTATGGCGCGCGAGAACCAAGGGTTTGCCCAGTACCCCATGACTTGTGGCTAGTTTCTGGTAGCGATGCAGGGATTGCTTTCTCCTTCCCTTTTGCTGATGCCGTGTGACTAGGCCGACCATTGAGTGTGTTCCCAGAACCAGTAAACGTCGCCTTGAAAATCAAAAGAGTGTGAATGTGTGCTGACATACAAGGACATGGTACGCACTGGAGGGCTTGAAGATCCGGGTGATATCGGTGGTTTGGGACGCGTATATGGTACAACATTGAAACCAAAGAACAGCTTTCCAAATGGGAGATTCAATGCTGCTGGTACCTTGGCTTCAGATTCCAGCATTTCACTCGTGATAATCTTCTGTTTGCTTTAGGAAAACATTAGTAGAGCATTGGTGTGAAATAAGCTGAACAAACTCTGTGCGTATAATTTTGCTCCCGTCAGCAACATCCTCCACACCACGATGACTGATTCCTTTTCCTTTGGTCTTCCGCCCTGCCAATGTCTCACCCTTTCCTTTGAAACTTTCCCAGTGGTCGCCACCCTTGCTCACGGCGGAGGCTCCACCCGCAACAAATCCACCTGCAAGTGACGACGACGGGCGAGACGATCCGGGTGATGATGAATTCAGATCAATCTTGAGTTTTGACGCCATTGTTGCAGGTGGAGGTGCTTTTGGTCGTTCGGGTTCCACATAACCAACGGGGGGAGCAAAGTCGACCTCGAGATCGGTATCGAGAACACAAATTCCTGCACCCTCCGGCGTGGCTTCCATGACAAGAAAGCCGAATATCATTGAGTTGTAACATATTTCAATGATATCCCCCTGCGTAAGGGCAGAGAAGTTACGAAGTGCTTGTTCTAAACTTTGTGCACGTTAACTATCAGCAGATAAAGTGTTGTTAGAATCTGAACGTACACAGCCTTTGGATCTGAGATTTCAAGGAAGTGGACAGTTTGAGGTTGTAGCTTCACGAACTTGCCTTTTGGGAGTTCTGTGCCTGTGATTCGGATAGGGTCACCTTCCTCAAGCCGAAGAGTCTTCATCATCCAGTAAGGAAGATGTACGATGCCCTCCTCTGCGATGAACTCCAAAACACCCGCATGCGTGGATGCAGCAGGATTCGAAGGATTGCGAAGTTGAAACATCCACGGTGAATCAAGGTCCAAGTTTGTAAGATGGGCCAATGCAGACGGTGGCATGACAACTAGTCGCTCAACGGGGTAAGGAGGAGGAAGATTGACACGATCCAGCAGACATACTCTTTCCACCGTAGGATAGATTTTCCCGTTCCCGACCGGGAAGCATGGCCACGCTGTAGGCCTTTAGATATTCATCGTATGATCTGGCTGGTGGGCGGCCAACTCGTGGACCAAGCGGACCACCGAATCCCCTATGACGATCCAGAGTGTAATCACAATAAATGAACATGAACGAGAGACCTACTGGGCAAGTTGGGCGAACAACCCCAACCCTCCAGGTCCGCCGAGACCATCCTGATTGCCAAACTACAGAACGTGTCAGCTGAATGGCGCATGCTGGACGGAAACGCTCACGAAATCCATGGAAGAATGTGGTCAGGGAATAAGAGTAATCTTGAATTCTGTTGACAGGCATACGCAATGCTCCTTTTACGGCAAAGGCCGCGTATCCAAATCGAGAAGGATACAGAAACACGTCGATTGGTCTGGTACTACTGCTACGCCTAGTTCCTCCTTGAAGTAGTCGATAGTCCATCCGATCTCACTCACAATGGCGACGAAAACTGCACCGATAGCTTCCACTCAAACCGTGAGGTCTGGCTCTAATGCAGCGTTCAACGACAAGGTAAGTTGCATGCACAGTCCCTACTTGTCTTCAACCCTCATGGAACGCGTCCATAGGGCAAGCCCATGGAACTCCGCATGTCCAACATGGTGGCTGCAAAAGGTCTGCTTCTAGTATCAGCATGCTCTTTCTGGCTCACGGTCCTATGCAGCCATCAGCGATGCTGTCCGTACATCACTCGGGCCAAGAGGAATGGACAAGATGGTATCGACATACCGATCTCTCGGAAAATTGTTCCATGATGTTTATTGAAATCGTAGATTCAAACTGCCAAAGGCGAGGTGATAATCACGAATGACGGCGCGACAATTCTGCGGAACATTCAAGCGCTACACCCCGCCGCTAAAATGGTAGCTTTGCGTTCAACATGTAGAATCAGTGATTAAATTGTCCTTTCAGCTCGTTGATCTGTCTGCTGCTCAGGATGTAGAGGCGGGAGACGGCACAACTTCAGTAGTTGTCCTGGCGGGTAGTCTTCTCGGCGCAGCAGAAAAGTTGCTTCTAAAGGGAATTCACCCGACTATCGTCGCGGAATCTTTTCTCAAAGCCTCTGTTAGAGCAACGGAGTACTTGACTGAAGTATCAATTCCAGTGGACCTGAATGATAAGGCCAGTCTACTCCGCGCAGCCAGTACGTCACTGAATTCCAAGGTCCGTGATACTTTCAGCCATTTGTCGGAATCTTATCGTTCTTGCAAAGATCGTTTCTCAGTACTCTTCCACTCTTGCACCTATTGCTGTTGCCGCTGTTACTCGTCTCGTGACACCCCAATCTTCGAGTGTGGATCTCAGAGACGTCAGGATAGTGAAGAAAGTTGGCGGTACGATCGAAGACACCGAACTCGTGGATGGCGTGGTCTTGAACCAAAATGTTATCGTTTCCGCCGGGGGTCCCACCCGCATGGAAAAAGCAAAGATTGGTATAATCCAATTCCAACTTAGCCCACCAAAACCCGATGTAGGCCCTCCATTCCTTCAGATTTATATCGCTCATTAAAATAAACCTAGATGGACAACACTGTCGTGATTAATGACTATCGCCAAATGGACAAGGTTATCAAAGAAGGTCGACAATACCTGCTTAATATCTGCAAGAAGATCAAAAAGGCGAACTGCAATGTTCTTCTCATTCAAAAGTCCATCCTGCGGGACGCTGTTGATGACACCTCTTTGAGTTTCCTGAAGCGTCTTAACATTCTCGCTGTCAAAGATGTCGAGCGCGACGAAATCGACTTCCTCTCGAAAAGCCTTGGGTGTAAGCCGATTGCAGATATCGAAGCGTTCACAGAGGACAAGCTTGGGTACGCTGACCTAATCGAGGAGACGTCACAAGCTGGGGCGAAAGTTGTCAAAATCACCGGAGTCAAGAACAGGGGTCGCACGGTCAGTATTCTCGCCATGGGTGCCAACAATCTCGTCGTAGAGGAATGCGAACGTAGTCTGCACGATGCTCTCTGCGTTGTTCGTTGCATTGTGAAGAAGCGGTACGACTACGCAACCTCTGATCAATATAACTAGACTGAAACATTTGCCTTAGTGCGCTTATTTGCGGCGGAGGCTCACCAGAAATCCATGTCTCTCGCCTCCTTTCACAGTACGCCCAGTCGCTGAAAGGCATGGAGGCATACTGCTTCCAGGCATACGCAGATGCGTTAGAGGTCATTCCCACCACCCTTGCGGAAAATGCAGGTCTAAATCCCATTGCGATCGTTACCGAATTACGCAATCGACATGCACTTGGAGACCGCAATGCTGGTATTAACGTTCGGACTGTAAGTTGGCGTTTTCTATCGTTGAGAAGCGCTACTGACGACCGATTCAGGGCCTGATTTCCAATATTCTTGAAGAAGATGTCGTACAGCCCTTGCTTGTGTCCACCAGTGCAATTGAGTTGGCGACAGAGACCGTTTGCCTGTTGCTAAAGATTGATGACTATGTACAAGCTAGATAATGTAACCAATCACTAGTACATTCATCGTGACGCTCATCATGCCCAGTATCTTGGCATGGCCTTGGTGCCACTTTGTGTTCTGGTGCATGGGCTAAATTGAAGTGAACAAAAAGAAATGCCAGGACCGTGGATTGAACACGGGACCTCCAGAACTTCAGTCTGTTGCTCTCCCAGCTGAGCTACCCCGGCGATGTACGTGGTCCGGGTTTGCACGCTAACTACTTAAATTGCAGACCCTATGCCTCCGTTCGCTACAGTGCCATCGCTGCCATCCTCTTCCACAGTGCCAATCGCAAGTACATCGTTCACAAAGAATGTCGGGTGCAGGGACGCGCGAGAACGTCTTCGCCACACGGATGGCATTAACAAACATGAAACTTCGTCTTAAAAGTGCTGAGACTGGCCACTCCTTGCTCGCGAAGAAGCGTGATGCCCTCACCACGCGATTTAGAGCGATCCTTAAGAAAGTGGACGAAGTGCGTCGAGCGCACACACTCGCCACCCTTCACGACTGATCTGAGACCTTCTCCAGGCCAAACGCAAGATGGGGCGAGTGATGCAGCTCGCGTCGTTCTCGATGGCTGAAGTCACGTATACGACCGGCGACATCGCCTACCTCGTGCAAGAACAGGCAAAGTTGGCGACGTTCCGCGTCAAGGCAACGCAAGAGAACGTTTCTGGCGTGCTCCTGCCAGCATTCGAGGTCGATCGTGTTTCTGGCTCGGGTGTGTTTTCCCCTGCCAAGTACTGGATTGGAGTTAATCCCGCTTTCCTCTTTGATCCCCCTTTCTTAGATTTCAACCTCACGGGTCTCGGACGCGGAGGGCAACAAGTGCTACGGGCAAGAGAAGTTTATGCCAAGGCCCTTGAGACGCTTGTGGAACTTGCATCACTCCAGACCGCATTCATGATCCTCGATGAGGTTATTCGAGCCACGAACCGCCGCGTGAACGCTATTGAGCATGTCATTATTCCAAGACTCAATAACACGATCAAGTATATCTTAAGTGAACTAGACGAGATGGATCGTGAGGAATTCTTCAGGCGAGTCTTCGTTGTAGCGCGCCCGACGGAAATAGATAGCTCACCAACTAATAGATTGAAGAAAGTACAGGGAAAGAAGAAGAGGCAGGCCGCAATCGCTGCTGCTGCTGCCGCCGCCGCCGCAAAGCAGGCTGCAATAGTTACCGCAAAGAAGCCTGTGAAGCCAATCAAGACCGACGATGTACAATCTCAGAGCAAAGCAGCAGCGGCTGCCGAGGAGGGCATCGCGGTTGAGGAGAATGTCGAATTGACAACTGAAGCGGTCACAACTGAAGAGATCACTAAAGAGGATGCAAATAAAGAGGGCACGATTGAAGAGGATGCAACTAAAGAGAGCGCAGTGGGAGAAGAAGTGGTTGAGGAGGACGCTGTTGAAGAGCATGCCGTTGAAGAGCACGCCATTGAAGAGCCTGCAACAGCGGAATCGCTTTTGGAGGAGACTACTGTAGACTTGCTGAGCACCAAGGACGCGGACGTGATTTTCTGAGCTATTCGAACAGTACTTCATACATTCTCATACCCACTGCCCTGGATGTCAAAAGGTTACTGTACCATATGCTATTGAAATCGAACCCTTGCTTGTTTCACTCAAGCACTTCGGTAGAACCCCGGTGAAAAGGTTGATCATGGCGCATATCATGTGCGAGCATCACATAGATACATGGTGGTTTTATGAAGTGCAGTGGGTAAAGCAAGGCGTAGGGGAATGTTGGCCAATTTACTTGTCGCAAGTGAGTAAGCAAGTAGTTGGACGAAAGGTGATGACATACGTCAACCATCTCCACATCATCTTTTGCGACCTTCTTCCTGTCCTTACGGTCCAGGATTGCTCGTCTGCAAGAGAGCTCAGATAGACAAGTTTCACAAGTACGATTGACACACCTGTCTTTGTCGATCTTGATGTTGATGATGACAACTTTAGAGGGATGAACACCGATAGGAACCGCTGCGCCGTTTGATTTGTCGCGTTGTACACGGTCGACGTGAATAACCCATTTCTTGCGGTACACTTGCGTGACCTTTCCTTCCCGGCCTTTGTACTTTCCACGCACAATTCTGACTTCGTCATCCTTACGGATTGGTAGTGATCGCGTCTATATATGTCAACAGGACACGGTGAATTTGTGGGAGAACTGTTCCTGAAGCACGCATACGTTGTACTTTCCCCTGAGGTCCTTTGAGAGAGGCGAGGACATAATTTTGCGGCGGACGGATGAAGGTGCGCTGAAGTGTGCCTTGCGGGCCTTGCGCCGCGAGGAGGAAACATCTGGTAAAGGATGGTAGTGAGCATACTGCTTGTCGCCTTTCGAAACAGCCCATCCATCCAGGCTATACCCTCGCCATCCGGCGCATCGTCCAACAAGAAACAAAAACTCCGCACGAAAAGTGGTTGGGTGTGATCACAGTATAGATCCAGAGTGTACTGACCAGGGTTGTACTTCATTTTGATCTTGAGGACGTCGGTGACGGTGTTGGCGGGTTGGTAGTGTGGATGTGTGGAACGGGCTATTTGGTCTAATTTGTGCCCCGGAAATTGCCGTGCCATTACACCAAGGTGCGGGTGCAAGTCGACCCTAGTTCAGATATGTCGACCGACAAGGTACGCCCGACCAAACTCAAGTTTAAAGGGGAAAAGACAAAGAAGAAACGGAAGAGAGATGAAGATGAGGGCAGTTCTAGCAAACAGAGACGCGTCGAGGAGGAGGAAGCTCCTGACGCCTGGGTCATGCCAGAATCGCCAGTGGAAATTCGTGGTCCTACCTTCCTCATGCATCCCTCGGATCCCTCTCCTATCTCCGTCAACTTCGATTCGACACGGAATAAGATTATCTTGCACCCTCTTGACAAGGAGGGTGCTGTAGAATCAACCACGTTGCTAGATCGCGAGCCAACCGAGGTCGCGCAGGTATGGGTTACGACGCGTGTCGCTGGCTCCCCTACCATTAATCTCCGAACGGGCACCGGGGAGGGCAAGTTTTTATCCTGTGACAAGCATGGGATCGTCTCGGCAAACAGGGAAGCCCGTGGCCCAGAGGAGGAGTGGACCCCAGTAGTTTTGCCGGACGGCATGGTTGCATTCATGAACGTGTATGAAAATTACCTTGGCGTGGACGAAGTTGCAGGAGGTGCTTTACAACTGCGAGGAGATTCTGAGGAGGTTGGTTTCAGGGAGCGCTTTTGGGTGAAAATTCAAAGTAAGTACAAGAAAGAGGTGCACGAGGAGAAGAAAAAGCGGGAAGCCGGGTCGGAGATGACCCTCATCGATGAGGCGGGTGTCAAGTAAGTTTTTTTTTCGGTGACTTTGCGGTGATCATATCAAAACGTGTTTGCATGGTAGCCGTCAGTATCAGACATGGGGCGCAGGACGATCCGTCACGTCAAAGGAAGATAAGAAAGAGGTGGGCCTAAACATCTTTTACACTAGTCGGGAAAGTAACACCATCGCACAGTTGAAGCGCGCTCAAAAGGATGGTCGCCTAGCAGAAGCACTGTTGGATCGTAGATCAAAGCTTAAGAGGTGTGTTATCCGTTTCTTAGCGAACCATTTACTCATCTTGTTTATAGTGACCGATTCTGTTGAACCCTATGTTTTATCTTTACATGCGCGCTCTCATCAATTGGACCTGCGTCTTTTAGATTTGACAAAAGTGCCCTTGTCAATCAAGTTTTGCAATCGTCGAACCCAGAGAGGAAATCCTCAACGATGAACAAATAACTCGTGTGCGTAGTTAAAAGGGCTTCCCGTCTCAGCCGATTTCTTTGCGGACAAGAGCCATGAAGATTGTCCATCCATCTGTCGCCATGCCTGAGCGCAATTTCCGTACTGTTCGAGCTTTATTTTGTGCAACAGAGATGACAGATGAAGAGTTTCGTATCTTCACTGTACGTTCCTATCCTCGTTTATTAATGCTAAATGCAAGTCTCTTTTTCTCGACACAGGCAAGCATTAGATCGAGCACCAACGAGCATCTGATTGGCTCCGGCTTTTTTTCTGTTGAGGAGCAGGACCCGGCCGCGTTGCAACTTTTTCTTGATAAGGTTGGTGGTCATCGATTAATCCCATTCCTCATCGCACGGTATCGTGACTCCGGCACAAGGTCAAAAGATCCAACCCTACAATAGCGAAGAGGTACCCGTACTTGTGGCCTGTGTTGGCCTATCTTGAGTTTTATCTGTCTTGGAAACGCCGATCCTTTCTTTCCCGGTCTTCTCACCATAGGACACAACGAGTGACGCGTCGAAGTCATGTCCCCGTTTGGATCCGCTTTGCGCTTTCGGTATGTTTCCAGATTGTAGAAGGGAATACAACTGATCATGCCATACAGGAAAAGACTGGGACACTTCTCCGTGAGGTCCTGGGTGCAAGGTCGAGCCGACCAGTAAGCCCCCAGTGCACAAACCTCGCATCTGTATATTAACGATACAAAGACATACGTGTCACGTCCTATCACGCCGAGACCAGACCGCCGGGTACACCTTACGAGAAGGCTTTGCAAGAGGGAACCCACAATAACGTTGTTTGAGGAAGATACATCTGCACGGCCCCTTTGTGATGGTTTGGTTGAGCCCTTGGGGAGTCTCAGTCTCAGTACTCCCGTCGGAATTGGGTATTTTTTGCGGTCGCTCGGAATCTCGATCGGGAGCATGTGCACTCACATTGTCGGCGGGTAAGGAGCGAGGGCTTGCCTGTCAGTCTCTACCCTTTTTTTTTGGTCGTCACGACTCCATTTTTCTGTCGTCGGTAGCAGCCTCGGCTATTAACAGAGCCAAACAAACTACGTACCTTTGTGCGCTTTAACATATCCTGTTCGTTTCGTTTCGCACATGGATAGCCACCCTCTAGACGAGACTGTAATGGCGACCATATCTGAAGTCTTGCTACTCGTTGGCAGCCTTTCCACTGCCAGCCTTGCGTTACTTTCTTTCGCAATTGCCTGGTTCCTTTTCGTTGGTTTGTCTTTACCGAACAAGTCTGATTGCCTGCAAAACTGACTCGAGCCTAGTTGTGTCATATAGTATTGGGAAATCCAAATCCAGAGGAAATGCTCTCTTGTTGGTTGGGCCTCCCGACTCTGGTAAAACTGCCATACTGTCGAATGTCAGTTCGCCGTGTATCCCCTGACTTTGCATTGTTGATGGTGGAAAAGATCAGTTGGCGTACAAGCAGACACTACCATCGCACACATCCTTGCAGACAAACTCTGTTCAAATAACGCTGTCGGCCACGAAAGCGTTGCGGGTGATTGATGTACCTGGACACCCCCGGATCAGAGACCAGTTCCGAGAGTACCTCAAGGATGCTCAGGCTGTGGCATTCGTCGTCGATTGCAGCACGATCTCACGCAATGGTTCCATCGTCGCCGAGTATATTTAATGGATTCATACTTTGGACCCGATCCTGACAACCGCTACTAGACACTTGCACCACGTGTTGCATACAATTACATCGCTTCCGCCCACACAGACTACACCGACGCTACTTATTCTTGCACACAAGACGGACCTTCTCAAGGCGGGTGCGTTGTCGAACTCTGCCAGTGAGGTCGCTATTAGCCGAGTGCGCACCATTCTCGAGCGCGAACTTGAAAAAAGGCGAGCGTCACATTCCGGTGGCGTCGGGGTGGAGAGTCTCGGCGCAGAAGGGGAAGGGACGGAGATGGGGGGCTTGGAGTGCAGTGGTGCTACGGGAGGGGCATTCAAGTTCACGGAGTGGGAGGGAGGGGAGGCCGAGTTCTTGTCGACGTGGGTCCAGTCGGAGTCGGGCGCGGATGGCCTGGAGGCGCTCAGGGATTGGCTGAGCGAGCACTCGCGGTAAACACAAACACGGCCAAACATGCCCGTGGTATATAAACGAGCAGGTCCAGATCCCGTTCGCTTCTCGTCCAACGCAGCCATTTAGACAGTGCCCGTTCGGTCCAAATTTTCAGGCAGTACGCGGCGATTCGGTCGTGCGGAGAACAGATCTTGCTGGTGGAGATACGAGCACACGCGCCTTTCGTTCGTGGCGCAGTGAGCGTCAGACTCCTTTCCTACACTTTTGGTCGAGTAGCTTAGAGAGAACGTGACGGTTACACTTGTGACAAATACGTGTCCTGTCACGCTTAATGAGTGCACATTTTCGTCTAGTGAACCTGTACGTCTTCTTCATTCTTATTTCTCGACAACCATCATGTTCATCATCAACTGGTTTTGGGACATCCTCGCGCAGCTCGGTACGCTCCTCGAGCATCCCATTGGTTACGTCCGCTCAAACTAGTCCTCCTTCAACCCAGGACTGTTGCACAAGAACGCTAAAATTCTCTTCCTCGGTCTGGATAATGCTGGAAAGACTGTTCGTATCTGCCGTCTACGCTCGGCTCACAGACTATCATCTGTTCCGTTTACAGACTTTGTTGCACATGCTCAAGAATGACAGACTGGCTACCCTGCAACCCACACTCCATCCGAGTAGGTGCCTTGTCCGCACGGATGCCTTCAGGTCTCACGTGTCCCTCTCAGCGTCCGAGGAACTAGCTATTGGCAACGTCAAGTTCACCACTTACGATCTTGGAGGCCACCAACAGGGTGCGCACCCTAGCTTGCTTTCTTCCCCTTCCTTTTTCTACGTACTCATTCTTTCAACCTCTACCTAGCCCGCCGCCTCTGGCGCGACTATTTCCCCGAGGTTGATGGTATCGTCTTTTTGGTCGACTCTGCCGATTACGAGCGTTTCGCCGAGTCAAAAGCCGAGCTCGACGCGTTGCTCTCTATCGAGGAACTTGCCAAAGTCCCTTTCCTTGTTCTCGGTAACAAGATTGACGCACTCGGCGCGGTGAGCGAGGAGGAGCTCAGACATCACCTCGGTCTCTACCAGACAACAGGAAAGGTTAGTTCCACTTCATGCTTCGTGATGAGATAAAAGCACATGTTGATTGGACGCGCGTCAGGGCAAGGTGCCACTCAATGACATTCGCCCAATCGAGCTGTTCATGTGTTCGGTTGTCCAAAGGCAGGGTTATGGAGAAGGTAGGTCTTCTTCGCACTTACTTGGTTCTCTTTCTAAGCGCGCCTGCATCAGGGTTCCGGTGGATTTCTCAATACGTATGTTTCGTGCCCTCGTTCTTTCAACGCCTCACTCACGCATCTGACAGATATAATGGTGCATTGTTGGAGGAGTCTGGAGAGTAACCTTTATCCTATGGTACCAACGCTTGTTCTCGCTTCGACACTTTCCTTAAGAGACGTAGGCCATCCCCGTCCAATTCATGCTTTGTCCCACTGCACCGTTTTCCGATTGAGCATGTAACCCCTAGATTCCTATTTATATAGCAGGTTGGTGTCGTGATCAAGCATTAAAACGGACAGGGGATTGCGGATTCCAACAACTATGCCATTATTCCAGAAGCATAATCCGCCATGACGCTCCCGAGTACCCACGCATGTCCACCGACATAGATCAAGCTTCTCAGCCAAAGACCAAAAAATACATTTTCTCCCAAGAACTCAAGCTTGTATGCTTCCGCAAGCCAAATTGCCTGTGTGCCAACCCAGACGATGACACTCCACCACGAGAATCGAAGGCAAGGAGCCAGAAGGGGCAGGAAGAGCGTGTACCACAGAAAGTACTGCGACGTGCACACCCGGTTGAAGAGCACAAAGGCAAACGTCTGTACGAACCAAGCGAACGGGAGGTCTTGGATGCGTCGCCCTAGCAATACACCCGTGCCGATGGACAGAGAGAGCTGCGGGATGAGACTTGTGAGCGGCGAACGAAGGAGTCGTTGGACATGCGAAAACGCGTGGGTGTCGAGCGAGCCAGATTGACCGGGGTAGGTGAGATACGTGAGGTAAAAGTAGGGAGAAAAGTTGTGCCGGTGGTCAAGTCGGTCCGCGTGGTACAAGTATGCTTCGTACAAGAACGGGTATCCCCATCTGCCAACGGTCGTCACCTCGACAGTGAGCGGTGAAATTCCCATCTACAAGTGATGCGAAAGGGAACAAGGGACGTACATGGTGTAGCAGAACGCGCCAAGGAGAAAGAACGTGCCTGCGCTCAGGATTCCAAAACGAAACGCTCGTGTGCATGCGAACGACTTGGCAAAGGTGAAACCCCAGCCGGGAGTCGGTCGCACTTGGGCCGCAATGGCAGTCACACAGCTCACGCCATAGATGACGGGATAAATTTTCCAATGGGTGCTAACACCCAGCATTATGGCAGCTGCGTCCCACCGGCGGTGGAGCACACAGTATAGCGTGAGGAGGACGAGGGTGCAGAGGATGGATTCGGAGGAGCCGCGCGTGGAGATGCTGAACACAAGTGGGTTGAGTAGGTGTGTCGCCGCGAGAAAAGTAGCCCGCATCCGCGCATGGGATGTACCATCGCTTTGGAACCCCTCATCGAGTGGTTTCCCGTCATTGCTGGCCTGGCCTCGTGTCCTCAAGGTTATGAGCAATCGATATATGAGCACGCCATTGACGAGGTCACAGGCTGCAAAAAGATATTTTCCAAAGGACGCGTGAACGAGCTCGTTTGGGAGTAAAATGATTGTTAGTAGTGGTGTGTAGCGATAGGTTTCGCGGTTGTATGGACTAGAGAGCCGGGGCAAGCTGGTCACCAACACATGCCATGGAAGTAGACGACTCACTTTCCGATCATGAGACTCAATTTCCTTGTCAACGGACCGCGAGCAACATTGTCCTCGCCTGGGTGGAATAAGAACCGAGCCGCATCACTGAAGACGCGGTAGTCGACATCTGTATACTTGACGACGGAACGGGCATCGTGCCACTCGCCGTAAAGAATGAGACCGATTCTCAACAGTGCGGATGCGACCAGCAGCGTCCAGAATGGCGGAGAGCATTTTTGCCAGTTGCAGTTGGGGCTGATGCTCATCTTGGAAGAGTTACATGTATGATTCTGTTGGCTGTGCCAAGGCGAATTCCGCTTAGACTTGGACAACGTAGCGACCGCACCAGTAAGCATACAGGTATGTACCCGGCTACAGTCAAACAAAAGGCATACATGTCTAGCTAAGGTACAGGCAACGGTCATAATTTCCGCCTTGGTTGGCACCCCACCAGGAGGGGAAAAGGTGAGAAGTGCCTGCTGCACCTTCGACAGCAAAGGATAGGATGAATACCATGACTTGAGTACCACCGTCCAGGGCTTGCAAATGTATTCTTCAGTCGTGACGACCTACACAGAAATGCTGAAGAGGAACACACCTGCACAGACAATGTAGTTGTATTTCTGGAACCAGGCAGGATAGCGTGTCCTGATCCACCACTGAGAGACGAATGCGATCGTGAAGGAAGATAGAATTGAAGAGTTGATGCCGACACAGAGCCAACCGATCCACGCACTAGATTGAGGATATATGAGACACTACGTCTACAACACTAAAGTTGAGTGCACGTACCAAATTATGGGCGTGTATAAGTAGTCAGCACGGAGTTTGGGCCAAAAACGGTGAACGAGCCAGAACGGTATAGGCGCGACAAGCCCAACTAAGTAGGACCATGGGACCCATTGGTACCTCTCGCCGACGGAGAACAACTGATGAGCAAGGCCACCCCATGCAATGGCCTGAGAGTTGTATTGCTGAGGTTGCTGGCCAGACCAGATATTCGTTCCTTGGACGGAAAGTAGGATATCTCGATGGCTGTTGATGATGGAGTTCATTAAGACTAGAAATGGTTGTAAGGACCTGCAAGTAAAGGGAGGAAGCTATCTTACAATAGTTTAAAACTGCCCCAAGGAGGGTACCAATAATCTGTGCAGTGAAAGTTGCACGAGGAGGAAGCTTCGCATCTATTATAGTGAATAGATATTTTCTGCTCAAAAAAATTCTTGGAAACATACATTGGCCAATCTTTAGGTCACTGAGCAGTAGACTGGCCTGTGAAACAGTATCTACAAAGGAAAGCCACTCAGCCATTGCCTCACGTGCATGGAAGCGGATAGGACTTACTATAACTATACAGAACAAAGTACATATTCGCCATCGGCTTGCCAGGATGCAGGTATCCTGCGATCATCTGCACGAAAGTTTCTATTCATAATATTAGCCAGTTGGAGTGATACCGACCAGAATGGGGGACCTACGAATCGAGAGACCAATGCCTGTGATAGCATATAATGCACCGAGGAAGAGGATGCTTATAATTGCCAAGAGAACGGCTATGACGAAACCCCACCAAGGCAAGGTGGAGTTACTCTTGTAAATGACCACCAGAGCAACTACAAAAGATGCTACAAATGTGGCGTAATACCAACTGTTCGGAGCATCAGGGTACTAGAATGCAAAACACTTGACACTTGTTATTAGAATCACTGAAGGTCAAGACTCACCTTGAGCATTTGAGCGTAGTGAGGATCTATGTCTTCATCTCCTTTGGGCTGCTCCCGCAAACCCTCATCGTTCCAGAACTTCCAATTGACGTTTTCCCATCTAAACTCTTCCCACTGTTTGCGAAGGTTGGAGGGTGACATCCAGTCCCAGGCGCCACACAGGTCATCACGATTCCAGAGAAGTAAATGGGTAAACGTAGCTGCCAGTCCCAAATTTGTCGCAAGTAAATATACAACCCAGGTTCCGGAATAGTATGGCAATCCCTGCTCAGCGAGGAGAGTAGGATCTACTTCATAGTTTGAATTCAAGATCAACCGTTGGTCATACACGGTGCCATTTTCATAGAATAAAAGTTGGGAAAGCTAAAATTAAACTGCAATCAGTGCAATGTCTGACAGAAGGCACGCCATGCACGTACAAAAGGGAAGTTCTGAGACTTCCAGATGTTGTTGTAGAAGACGGAAACAAAGACGACCCTAACAAAAGCAGCTCAGCCAAAGTCAATAGTGTATCATTTGCACACATACATGCACAATATATTTCCGATAAACATGGAGAGCTATAATCGTGTTGGCCACAGTTGTTCATCATATAGACTACCTTTGACCCACCTGGGCCTTCAAGGGAGTTGTCATGGAACCTCCACCTATATACTGTAAATTAGGATATCAGCCACAGCAGAGCGACATCAATCTTGTGACAACCTACCTGCCAATCAAGGCAGATGGAGAGAAGACCGAGCCCTTCATTGCCATTGCTTCCACCAAACACTCGGGAGACAGTAGGATTGTTTGGTGCAGCAAGACAGAATATCGAAAAGCCAGTGAGAAGCGGGAAGATCCATTCAGGAAAGAGTTCCCAAATAAAGATGCTGCAAATTCTGAGTCAGATCACCATGGAAATATCGAGTGTGACCTACGTTCCAAAGACGACATAAAACATCTTGAGTCTACGGCGAGCAGTCGGACCGTCACAGAAGAATGCATCAAACATGGAAATGAGTGGAAGTACTCCAGGGTAGAGCATCTTTGAGGGATATAGTAGGATTGCTGGCTCGTTATAATCATCAGATGAAATATCACCGACCAGGCTCTGGGTCAACTCACATCTCAGCACACCTCCGATACCGTAACCAAGGAGCTGACTGGAAAACAACAAAAAAATGGAAGCCGCAGTGTCTGGAGTGATGTTATAGTATAAGCGCTGGACTGCAAGAACCTCTGTCCCAAGTGCCGAGTTCGCTGCCGCGTTAGCCATGATAATGATGAAAGCATTTTCCTTTTTGTTGAAAGGATGCTGGAGAGTGGTGAGACCCAAAACACGGGGATAGCTGATGCTTACGGGATTCAAGTAACGAAATATACCCTGGCGAGGGATAAAGATCTCCATCGCAAAACCAAGAACGTAGGACACGATGGCAAGGAACATCGAGGACACACCAACCGTTTGCTGGCAACGATGAAGTAAGAGAGAAGAATACTATGAGGACCACGATGAATCTTACCGGCTTGAAATAATATATCTCAGCTATTTCGAATAGTAAATGAGTGAAAGAAAGACGACAAGGAAAGCAAAGGTACCTAAGGAACCGCCAAAGGCAGAGAGGCCGAGGCCGAGGAAAAAGGCACGGAATGTCCAAGGATTGAGAGAGGGGTCATCATCAACAGAAATAACATGGGTTGCGATTTCTCGTTCGCTATGGAGGACAACAGTTGCATCATCAACAGGTGGGATCGATGATGTCTCGATGTCTGTCTTTGTATGATACAATGTTTCGACCTTTTCCAAGAACTTTTCGTCGCCAGTACTAAGTACTTTGTTGATCGTAGTTGGATGGTCGTTCTGATGGACATTGGCACCTTGATTGTCCATGGGTGGAGAGGTGGGATATCGAGGGGCCGTGGAATTGAGAGGGAGGAAATGGGAATTTAAGTATAGGTCAGCCCGAATATCTTGTGGTGAATGCGGCCTTAAGGTGCCATAATGGCATAATTATGGATGCTATCGACGATCTCGTAGAATGGATTTGGATAGATGCCAACGGGGAAGCCACGGGCATGTGGTATGACCTGAGGAGATTTCCGATAGTTGCCATGTTTCGCTAGTAATGTCGACATTTGGTTGTTTGATTGTGAAGTGGCAGGTGTTTCAGAATCTTGGATGGATCAACAGCATGATTCAGCAATATCTACCAACCTTTTGGAAGGGAACACTTGGGCACTGGCACGCGATGGTTTGCTTTGCTGTATCACCTAAGTCAGTCCAGGCACGATGTGATACAAGTTCCAAGAGTAGCACTATCGCGGCGCCATTCTCCTGCTATCGCAATCAGCACCACGCTGGCACATTCGCAAGGGGAAAGCGGTGATGTTTATGGCGCGCGGCCGAACAAGTAGCGCAGGAACTGCAAGTTCGCATTCTTATGTCGTAAATCGACATTGCACCGTGAATCGGGAATTCCCACCCCTTTCAAGTTGTTGACGGAGATGTTCACCCGGCGTTAGCTAGTTTCCTTGGATTCGCATTAGTATCAATGATCTAGTCGATATACATACCTTGGTGACTTCAACCTCTGGATTCATCGTCTGGATCGTCGAACTCTTGTTCAAATTATCATTGTCCGAATTAGGCTCTACGGTAGTACTCAGCCACTCGTTTGAGCGCTTATGGCGCGCAGAGTGGATCGCCTTCCTTGTGCTCACGGGCCATCCCTCCCTGCCACTACTACACCTGCACCACCGCAACCAAGAGCTTCCGTCAGTGGCCTCTGACCACCTTTCTTATCCAATGGTGGACATAAACGAGCGACTCCTCGTACAAGTGGGTTCTTACAACACCAACCTCCAAACTGGAGCAGGACTACCTCAGGATCTCGTCGATTGGCTTTCCCCAACATTACAAGTCTCCTCTTTTCTCTCCAAAGAGCAGAGAGCACCAGACATTGTTGCCATTGGGTTCCAAGAGCTACTACCGCTCCACCTTGGACGTATGTCTTTCATTTCACTTATTTGAAGTACAATCTTGACAAGATATTTCGCATCAAACATAGTCGCCGGGTGCTCAAAGTCAGTTATAGACGAGAGGGACGCGCATATACGTACTCAGATAGAAGCGCATGCTCCGAACAAGGAGTCTTATTCTCTCGTTGCAAAGGTCGTCAACGTGGGCGTCGCGCTACTTGTGTATGCAAAAGATGACGAAATTGCCCGCCGTGTGTGTGACGTGCAGACGCAGTGGACTGGTTGTGGACCCGCATACATGGGTAACAAAGGTGCCGTAGGCATACGATTCCGTGTTTCTGATTGTGGATCGAAAGCTGGCGAGGTCTTCACGTCAGTATGCTCGCTCACCCACCTTTTTCCTCGGGCTTACCTGCCCCTTGTAGTTTTGTCTGTGCCCATCTTACAGCCCACGAGACTTACCTCAAACATAGGATAGCAGACTATCACCACATTGTCCGGACGCTTCTTTTCCCGGCATTACCTTCGTTCCCTGGTGAACCACTCACAACCATGTATGCTACCTCTCACCTCTTTTTCCTTGGTGACCTCAATTTCCGTGTCACGATACCTCCCTCACATCCACTTCGCGAGGCATCTCGCGGAGAGGAGGCACTATCCATGCTTACCAACGAAAAATCGCGAGAGACATTGAAAGAATACGATCAGCTCATCAATGTGCGTCGCAATGGATGTGTGTTCATCGGTTTACGAGAAGGGCCTTTCTGGACGTTCAAGTGCACATATAAATACGTGTTTGGCGAAGTTGATAAATACGAGTACGTGTATCTCTTTCCTCGGGATGTCATCGCCTATACCGAGGACATGCTCCCCTATTAGCACAAGACGAACCCCATCGTGGACAGACAGGATCATGTACACGACATATACAGATTCACCCACTACGCCGGATAAGTCGGAGATCACTAACATCCTGTACACATCCATCCCCTCATATGTCACTTCAGATCATGTGAGTCTCTTTTCCATATCGGCGTAGTCACCCACGATACATCCTGTTCATCATACATTCGTCGGTGATGGTAGAAACCGGTCGTCTCTCTCCTTCTGCTCCCAGCGCCCCCTACTTCAGCCGCTGCTTCGCCCTCGACACCAGCCGAGGCAGCACCACCGCTAACCCCTCCCCACCTCCGTCTACCTTCGACGTATACCCCAACGCCTGACTCCTTTGCTGTTGTCAAGAAGTACACGGGCCGCTTGTTGGACCGCATCGTTGGATATACGTGGTGGTTCTTCATCATCATCGGTGCAGGTTCCGCCGTCGGCGGCATTTTCAACTTCCTTTGCGTCTATGCGAGTTGGAGGTGGCTTGGGCGGTGGTGGTGGGGATCACCAAACGGGAATGGGAACAGCGCCGCAACAATTTTGGATGCTGCGTGAGGTGCCTGCCTGACCCTCTCTCTTGGTTGCTGTTCATTTGTGTCATTATCCTATCGACCCCTGAAGAATGCGAGGGGCAAGCCACTTCTGTTATGGTTATATACAGGGCACTAAGGCGCACTTGTACAGCGGATACCCGCGCAGGTCGTATCGACCAGTAAACAGTACTTCATTCCTGGATTCCGACATCCTTGTATCTCCGAGTCGTCTTCCTGACAGATCACGCCAAGTGGAAGTCGTCCATACGGGTCGCCCTGCATGACACAATTTCCGTCTTTCCCTCCTTATCGCCCATCGACGGCTTCATTCTTCGCCAGTTCGCTACTTTTGACAAGTCACGGTCACACATTCATACGATCATAATAACGTTGACCGTGTTGGAATACACAAACCCGATTCTACTTACGACGAATGACACGATCGAGCATGCGCCGTTACTGGTGCTCACTTGGACAGAGTAGCCTAAAGTTGGCCTGCGGAGAACCTAATAATACCAGGGAGTTCGCCGACTTTCCCCGGTCTGAGAGCGACAATTCAGGCGAACATTTGACGCAAGGTTCACCTACGTGACGAGAGAATCTGATGGAAAACGAGGTGATTAGTGCCGATTAGACCCGCCAATGCGTGGGTAATCGCCACCCAACCTGACATTGATTGGCCGCAAAGATGAATCAACCAGAAATGAGGGTTACTTCTATACTGGCGTTCGGACAAGAAACCAACGGGTGACGAGGAAGTATATCTGCAAGGTGATGACGACTGAGTCACGATGAGATGAAATAGAGAGACGGGGGTCTTGAAAGAGTGATCAGTCGCCCGAAAGAATCAAAGGGTAAACGCAAGATATATAATCTTGAATCAATCACTAGCTCGGAGACACCCTTCCGCTCTAGATTGCCCACTTAGCGCATAAACCAAGGATGATCGGTCGATGAGGTATATGAGTAAACAGTGCGAGTCGGACTGGTTCAGCACCTTTGGAGGGGCAGACGCACTTGGAGTATCATAGGGTCTGAATTTGCCTGATTAGTGAATCCTGCTCCAGCTCGTCGTTACTACAATGGTGAGCTCACCATCTGGAAAATACCCACAGAGCTGCACCTGAGACGATGTGCAAAGTCTCATACAGTTGATATACCTCAACCTCTCAAGGACTCCCTCCGCAAATTCCGTTTTGCGAAGCGCAACCAGGGAAGTGCTGCGCTCATCGTCAGGATCAACAAGCAGAAACTCCTAATGGAAGAGCAAAAGCAGCTCGATAAAGTCTCTATCGAGGAGCTCGTAGAAGGTAATTTGAGTCAAGTCAATCGTTGATTTGGATGAGTAACGGGAGCCATCGATCACCTTCGGCAACAGAGCTCCCAGAGAACTCACCAAGATATGTCGTGCTGTCCTACGAGCTCAAGCATAAAGACGGGAGAACCTCGTTTCCCTTGGTTCTAATCAACTGGGCTCCCTCTTCATCCGAGACTACACTCATGACTCTATACGCGAGTGCTTTCCTCGACTTCCAGAATGCAGTGCGTGCACCATTCAAATATCAACCTTAATCAAAATCACGAGATTCCTTTCCAGGCGGACATATCCAAGGTCGTAGAGATCAGAGATGGAGCGGAGGGTCTTACAAAGGACGCTATTGATGCAAAGCTCCTCTCATCATGATTGGCCCCATGTACAGGCAGTCCGGAATCACTCCTCGACGTTATGAAACCATCATCATACTGTGCATTGATGCATCGATGTCCTGCAACTGGTCCCCATCAATATGTGCTCGATCTTGAACTTATCGACCTCGACAGGCATTTCTTATCACGTTCGGCCCGGTTTCCATTAAGCGAACCCGGCACATCACGTTCAGCCAGTGTCTATTAAACAGCTTGGTGGTAAACTTTGAGTACAAACCCACCAGAATATCACTGTCTTCACTGGCCTCCTTCTGATGAAGACAGCGATCTATAAGTTTTTTCCGGAGTATATCGTTTTTAGGTAAAACCCAAAAGCCTCAATGGGAGGTAACGTTGACGTGAAACGTGATGTTCAATGTCTGAATGTGCGAAGGAGGGGAAAGCAACCTCAGCGACCCCTTTACCTTGCCTTGGTGTCCAGAATTAAGCAACTTGCTATAGCTAGCACGCTGTGCGCACGAGTTGCAATGATAATGTATACAATCGGCGTGACGATTAGACACATGCTCTATTCTCTAGGAACGAAAGGGTTGGTGACACGCTTTGATGGCGCCTCGATGATTTCTGGGAGATCCTTCGCCATTTCCTTGGTGCCAGCAGGGAATGGGAGATCATCCACACCTTTTGGTAGCACCTTTTCATACTCTCCCTTAGCCTGATGGGCTTTCGCCACGCTAAGAATTTTCTTCTTGGCATCTCGAACAAGGACCTGGGCATCATCAATACCAGGAATCGCACCCTTGAGGAAAATCAAGTCGAGCTGGCTGTCCACCCGCATTACGGTAAGATTTTGAACAGTAACGCGTTCACCTCCGAGGCGACCTGCCATCTTCTTACCTGGCCAGACACGACCAGGGTCCTTGATACACTCGTTAAGTCATATCATAATAGGTGACAATGAACACAGACCTGATGCGCACCAGTGGCCCCCGCGGAACGATGTGAAACGGACACACCGTGACTTGCCCGGAGTCCTTTAAAATTCCAACGTTTCATGGTACCTTGGAAGCCTTTCCCAATCCTGGTCAAACCACATTAGCAGAATTGTGGGCTACGCGACGGAATCGCGCCGTACGAGTTTGCTATGATGTCCACATATTGTCCAGGGACAAAATGAACGGCGGATAGCGTAGTACCTTATTAACATTGAGGCCAAATTTATCGTATCGAGTTGAATACGAAGGCTCACCAACCGGAACGTGTGCGTCTGGCGTTACTGGAAACTCCTTCACGATGTACTTGGGAGGTACCTTGGCCTTGCGAAAATGACCCTTCATTTGGTGTGTTGTCGTCCGGCTCGGGCGGTCAGATGCACCCAGCTGAACGGCGTGGTATTCAGTCTGATCTGGTCGCTTGTACACGATGTTGGCTGTTACTTGACAATTCTGGAGCTGCAGTGTATTTAGCGACGAGTGGGTCACGAACCTCGGCACATACCTGAAGAACAGTCACGGGAACACGCACACCGTTGTTGTCCCACATGACAGTCATCCCTCGCTTCCTGGCTATGAGCCCCGTACGAATCGAGTCTGCAGACCATTTGGTGGCCGCCGTGGAACTTGACGCGTCGGCATTGGCAGCTTGAGCGAGTCTGACAGTCGTGTTATGAAGCTGCCTCCATTGCCGTAGAACTTGGCGTGGATTCTGCGAAAACGTCCAGGGTCTGAGCATCATCCAAGTTTGAACGCAAGTTTTGTGCAAGGGAACGAGTTGTGTTTCCTAGTTTCCTTTTCTGGCGTCTCAAAAACTTACGTTCATCCACTCGTGTCTTGACTGGCATGTTCATGTTCAGATGGAATGGAACACTGGCCTGGACACGCAAGACATGAAAGAACGCAAAACAAGGACCAACCAAAGGACAAGGGAAAACAAAGAGAATCAAGCCTCTGGCAATGGCCTCACTTGGAGTATGGATCAATTGGCAGGATTACCTTGATCTCCAGGGACAGGAAAGTACAATGGAGCAGTGTTGTCGATACGTCGAACGGTATGTGGACCTCATGGATGGTTTAATAGGCTGATTCGTGTTCTAGATACAAGATGGGTGCCTTTGAGTAAACCAGTAAAGATCTTTCCTGAAACTCGTTCTCCTCGAGTTAATGTACACGAGCATTCCGCTCGTCAGCGCGCGGAGGAAGGCGTGAGAGTCTCTCCTTTCTTTTTATCGCAACAGGTTAATCCAATTTGACCTAGATTCAGTACTTGCGTACCCACTTTCCGGATGCTGATTTCCCAGGAGAATTGCTAGGGGGTACACTAGAAGCAGACACCAGAGAAATGCGTCGTTTGAAAGTATTCGACCCTTTTCTTGGAAATTTGCTGGAAATCATTCCTTGCCATCACACCCAAAACGAATCCACTGTCGTATTTCCTATGGGTGAACTTGGTAGAGATCTGAGTGAGGACGACCGCATGTATGATTTCAGATTATCTGATCACGCTCCCTTCAGACATATCCCGATTTGGTTCAGACAAGCTGAGAAATATGGTTTTTACCCCCTCCGGGTCACCATCTGTTACGTTCGAGACGCCAATTCTGCAGATCTCCTCTGCTGTTAGACCTTCTGAGTGGCTTTACACTCTCTTCAGTGTCTTACTGATCCGCACGCACACTTCGACTTCCCTTCTTCACCTAGAACGCTCAAAGCTTACGAGAAAGCTCGACATCACGAGATCCGAAACAGGAGACACACCAATTGTGGATTCCAGAATCCTAGCTACTGGTCCCGACATTGTTGCGGTCAATCGAAGTGGAAAGGTGTATAAATGCAACGCATATCACAATAGCAAGGCGATGTATGTTATGGTCCCCATTTCTATTACAACGCCTGACCACTTATTTGGAACAGGCAGTGGATTCCAACTAACGAAGGAAACGACGACGATCACTTTTGGCAACTCGGTATCACCGGGCGAAATGACGAATGTTTTCTTGCATCTTATAAAGCTGTCAAGCATATTGACTTCAGGGTAGGGGTAAAGGTCGATTTGTAGCAGCGCAAAACCTCTCATCACAATCTTGTAGTCAGCAGGACCAGTCGCTGACGTGTTCTCTCTCGATCACCCAAGTGCAGTCGTGACATCCTTTGAGAGCCCACTACACAACTACATCAGCCGGATTACAACTACATCAGATGTGATATGGCTTGATGATCGCTTCCGCAAACGACCTTTACTGAGCTTTAAACATTACCGGAATTTTGATCGGACCCTCAGAGTGTTGACTGCTAGCTTCAGTGAGAGTATGTCTTTCTCTCTTACCTCACAGAAGGTGCACTTAAGTATCCCTAGCCTCGTTCTCGCTATTAACGTCGCGGAGAAACAGTCTCGTTACGCTGTATGATGTTAACAAGGGCTCCGATGGTCTCTTGCATTGCAACTCTATTCCGTCTTGTTTGCCTCATGATGGACCTATGCTTGCATCGTACGACGGCCACGCACTGGTCGCATGCCCGGACGCGGACCTGGCGTTCTTCCGTCTTTGTCAAAGTGGGAGTGTCCACCGGCAAGATGTTCGTATTACTCAACGTGATGAGGACCAACCAGGAACTGTTCAGGAGGATCATGTCACTCATCAGTGGGATACAGAAGTTCAAGCGCTAGAAAGGCAGGCCATTCAGTTGGAGGTTGACTTTGGTCCGGCTGGAGAAAGACATTATAGTGAAGTGAACCTCCGTGGCGCTTATGACGGTTCGTCGTTCCCCTTCATATTAGCGTTTACCTCAACGTGAATAAAGATATATTCGCAATTGCGGCCAATACTGAAGAGGACATGAATCAGCAGACATGTGAAGACGTGCTGGCACGTTTACCCAATGTTTGGAAAGACACCCGGGAAAATCCCGAGGGTATGCTGACAGCGTGAGTGGTCTTTTTTTTTAGCTATCCCAATAGTGACATATCGTTTTTGAAAGGCTCGATGTTGTATCTATTATGTGGTCAAGTAATGGGCACACCCTGTACCCTAACTTTCTTGCTAGTACCAACATCAACACGAAGCAGGCTTTTAACGCTTTGATACGCGGACAGATTGCCACCCAGAAACTCGCTGGTGCTGCACAGTGGCATTATAACATTCAGGACACGTCGATCCCCGCCCTTAATTACCGTTCTGCTGACCCGACCGCTTTGCACGAGTATTTCAAGGATCTGGACCTCGTATCAGAAGTTGAGAAACATGGCTCTTCTGCGCAGCGCGAGACGGAAGCTAGGGAGCAGTTGGTTCTCGACCTGGCTCTATCAAACGACGTGTACTCTGCCAGACAATGTTTAAAAGTGACACTCTTTGCGGCAGGTGAGGCAACAAAGACCACAGCGCGTCCTATGGAGACATCCTACAGCGAGGAACCTCCTGAAGTTAAATTTGGGTACTTGTGTCCAATCCGAAAGTCTGGCGCCGGCCACTATGTACAAGACAGTCAACAGAACCTAGAGGTTTCAAGTCCACTTGGAGTGCGGTTATTGCTGGCTGAGTGGGAGTTGGGATCGGATCCAGAAGATTATGCGTATAAGGACCCGTATGGCCTTGCGGATTTAGAGGATCAGCCAATCCCGCAGTACAGGAAACCTCCGGTGCCGATAACGCAGAAAAAGCAGATACCACAGCAACCACCTGCTATCATCACTGCAGCCACACAACCTCCCATAGTACACACTGCCGAGCGCGCACCTCCGACGCAGTGGACCTACTCACAACAGTTGGAACCAGGCTTGGTCGCGGCCTCACAAGAGCCAATGGCGAGTACACAGGTGCTGCCGGGTCCCTTTGGTGGGCGACCAGCTGGTGGAAAGAAACCGGTCAAGAAACGGATAAGGGGGTTTTGATAGCACCTAATATTCTGTTACCAAGTCTTGATGCGGATCGCCAAGGTGAATACTTGCGTGGGTTATGTATGTGTGATTGGCGAGATATGAATTTGAGAGCCACGACCAGATTTGGCAACTGGGTTTCAGCGTCATCCCAGGCCGAGTCTAAGCAACTGAGGCCGGCGAGCGGAGTACCCTATTTTCGCTGGTGCGCTCCCTTCTCCCGGATCTCATAGCCAACAAGACTCGCAAACGAAACCGTCTGGAAAGGCTTATCAGTCGACGCGCAAAGCGCACAAAATTGGGCTCTGCAGCTGGTCCAGCCTTCTCCATGGATGGAACTAGGCATGTCTTTCGATTTTCGCAGGCAGAAATCCTGGGTTAGACGCTCATACATCCCTTAGAACGCCCCACAATCCTTGGTTTGACAACGCGGTGCTGAACGATGCTCTCAAACGTATGCTCCCCCGAGTAAAAAGTTCTCATCCTGGGCTGAGACCTTCACGTGTAGGAAACAAGTCGGTGGTATGCGCTCTCGCGGCCAGTTACATATCCACAATTGCAGGGTACCCGGTATGTCTCCTTACTTCGCCGAAAGCCGAACCCTGTCTTATCGCGTCCGTTCCAGTTGGACTCGCTGAAATCGAGGCTGCAGACCACCAAGACACGGGTCCCTGTTCCAAAACTAGCAACGCTGGTCTATCGGGAGGAGGGTGTGAAGGGGTTCTACCGCGGGTTATGGATTCCTCTGGTCACAATATCGTTCGTTCGTGAGTGCCTTCCTGCCTAGCAGTACGCCCCCAGCTGAGTACTTCAAGGTGCCGCTTCGTTTACCATATACAGTGACACGAGAGAATACTGTCGCAACCACAATTATTTTTGTCGGAATAGGATATCTGATGCCGCGATTGCTGGTGGTATTAGTGGTGCGCTGTCTGGGTCCCTAATCTCCTTTGGGAGCGCGCGTGCGTCTTTTGTTTCCTTTGACTACTTGTACTGAACCCTAACCTCCGTAGCCTTCGAGCTTGTAAAAGTAAAACTTCCTAATGATGAAGTGACGCTGGTCTCCTGATATCCAGTTCATTAGGTTCGCAGACAACTCGAGTACAGCATTGCTTCGAACAAAGGTGTTCAGTTGGCGAAGCCACCAGGTACTCTAGAAGCCGTCCGCGACATATTTAGGACGAACGGCTTATCCGGTCTTTACATTGGCTTTCCTTTACATTTTGGTCAGTGCTTTTTCTTGCACTCGTTGGGCCGAGTACCTATGCCTCCTATTGCTATACAGTGCGCGACACAGCGGGTACGGCCCTATACTTCTTCGAATACGATGCCTTGCGCCATCTTCTAGGCCGACAGCCTTCAGGGGAGCAAGGCCCGACACCTTCCTGGTTACCAATACCCATTTCTCTCATCCCTTTTGTCTGTGGTTCGTTTGCTGGTGTTACTTCGTGGGCACTGATTTACCCACTCGATGTGTGAGTTCCTTCTTTGTTTTCTTGGGTACCCAGAATAATCTATCTTTTTCTAGGGTCAAGACCAAGGTTCAACAACGTGCCTTGTCCGGCATACCGCCTAGAGGAGTTTGGGAGACTCTACACCGGCTTGTACGGGGTAAGCTGGAGCTTGCTATCATGTTCCACACTTTCCTGATGCGCATCTAAGGTCCTGATCCGAAAGACCCCAAACCGGTGCTGGCTGGAATAGCACGGATTTATCAAGGTCTGGGTGTGAGCGCAGTGCGAAGCATCACCACACACGGCCTTTTGTGGACCTTTTTCGATATCACGTCGCATTATATTGACCACTTACCCTGACCCCATGTCCATTCGAGACCTCAACTTACATCACTACCTGACTAACTACCAATACTTACGGCTCGACGGCAAGCAACACCACCCAAACCAATGATTTACAATTTCTAAATTAAACTCACATTCCAAGTGTATCATAGCACCATGTCGTTCAACGCAAGACAAACGGCTATCACATTATGATGCGTACAAGAAATATTAACCAGGACTGCAAATGGTAAGCACTAAATTAGCTGTTCCTTCTTGGGTGGGTGCGATAGAGCGTGACTTGGGCTCTACTATTCCACTCTAACAGAAGTGCGTTGATCGCAAAAACCTTGTTTACCATATCAGTAATACTACAAAACCGCAAGGTGAGGTATACCAGCCGGCTGAGGGGGTCAGCATAAACCCGACCCGCGGTGAGCGGAAGGAGTTCAGTAAGAAGACATTGGACAAAGTCCCATCCGGCTTGTTCCCAGGCAAAGATTGGACCTAGTTTGTGCAAAAAGGCATATACGATAACCACGGCGTCTACCCAAGGAGAGCTCTGAACAATGTATCTCAAGCTATGGAGCACAGTAACTTGTCGAAGTTGGACGCCATGAAACATGGAACTGATCGTCGCGACGATAGTCATCGTTCGCATAAACAGGTTTTTCCTAGATATGGCCATGGTTCCGCGGCTCACGACAGAGACGTACTGTGAAAGTGTGAGGTAGCAAAGACAAGAATTAGGCAATACCGTACCCAACGCCATGTCTCCTTGAGCTTCTCGAAAGACAAGTAGTTGAGTTCATCCAAAAAATCCGTTCGCACACTGACCCATATTCGTCCTAGGTAATCAGCTATTCTCGAAATAAGGGGACGATCTCTGAAGCATAGACGTTCGCATTCTTGTAGCTGAATTCCAATGCGTGCACACGGATAGAGCGATCCCACGGATCTTTGCTCGTGTCGGGCTTGTGATGATCTGGAGCATCCATGCCACCACCGTGTCGTCAATTGGATGTCCTGACGGGACGAATTCTTTGAAGATATGGGTGAAGTAGTCGTCAAGGTCCTTTTTCCAGCGCGATGATTGGACCAATTGATTAAGATGGTCATCAGTGGGTGAAAAGTGGCGTATCACGGGCTGATGCGTCGGACGATTTGATGAGGGTTCCTGGGCTGCGGTGTAGCACAATGGATCGTGATGGACTGTCCAAGTTACTCAGTGGTACAGGTAAATGGTGTGGGCATGGTCAGGGAGAGCGCAGGATCGATGGGGGAATGCAGTCCATCGACATCTTTTATGCTGTTCAGAGTATCAAAGCCGGGATATCAAAGTACAAAGTGTGCAGAAGTGTCACTGCCTTGTCCAAGAGATGTGGAGGTGTAGTCCATAATGGTTGAATGAGGCCGATACAGAATCATGTGCGCATGGTCTTGTCGCCGGGGTAGCTCAGCTGGGAGAGCAACAGACTGAAGACCAACGGTTTCTGGAGGTCCCGTGTTCAATCCACGGTCCTGGCATTCTATTTTAAAGTGATTTTTATTTTTGCAAAGCCAACTCGAAGCCTGTGTCAATTAATTGTGTTCCACATTCGAGCAAGTACAGTACGCCAATTGAAACAAGTCACACAGTCAATGATACAGAGGTTGAAGCGTTGACCTCCGACTAGCGAGTGCCACTCAAGCGATTGTATACTTTCCATAGTCCTTCTCGGGGTCATATACCTAGGTCGCGGTGTCTATCAGTATTAGAGGAAAATTAGCTGGTCGTACCTCCCATCGTGATGCGGGGAAGATGTGTTTGTTCCTCTGATACCAACTTCGTTCCACAACTTTTCCAGCGTGTGATTCATCTTTTTCCTTTGTTGCGTCGGCAAGAAGACGGATGTCATCATGGACATCAAAGTTAAAGAGTGGACCGGATTTTCCGCGGGCTTTGTTGACAATAAAGTCGTAAAAGGTATAATGCTACATAGGTCAGCGTCGTAATAATCATGAAGAGGAGTTTGGTGACCTACACCAGGTATTATGAGGTCCTCCTACGGAGAACAGATACAGAAATTGATTGATAATTGAGAATGAGAACCGTACCTTCACATACATCAGATTGTCAACGTTGATGCCTCTAAGCTCAGGAAATTGCTGTCGGCATTTTTCCAAGAAGGAGCTAATGGTATCTCCTTTCTTACACTGAAAACGATCTGAGAAAGGTTACAAAGATTGGCAAGAACAACATACGACCACAGATTTCCTGTGTCCGCTCCCGTCCCAATATGAATAGGTAACCTCGATTTCCTCCGCTTTGAGTTCCTCTTGTTTTCTCAGCCACTCTTGACGAAGTCGCTCCCTCTCTCTCCTCTCTTCCTCTTCTCGCTCGCGGTCAGGAAGAAAGGACGTGTCGACGTCCGGATTTTTACCAAATTTGGTACGTTTAACCATAGGCTCACTGTTCTCCACGTCTGGGGTTTGGCGTGAAGATGCGTCACCGTCACCCTCTTCGTCATCCATGGCGAAGGACAACGTTGACTTTGCCTTCTTACGCTTTTTCACCTTCTTTGTTTCCTCTCTAAACAAATGCTCCATATACTATCAGTCACCCTTCCTCGCCGTCGGACAAAGCAGTCCGACAAGAACCTTGGCTTACTTGAGCTCATTCGTACGCGCTGCTTCGCGCGCCTTTGCCTCCTCGAGCGCTCTCCTCCTTTGCTGGAAATCTTCCAGGTGAACGAGACCGATGGTATTATTCTTCAGGGTGTCTTCCATGGAGTCATTTTGTCCGACGAACTTGTTTGCCGAAGGTCGCGATTTTTCGGTTTCATTGATGAGGTTTTGCTTCTGTCGCTCATACTCTTCGCGATTCTGGAGACGCTGTTTGATGAGATCATCCTGACGACGTCCTTCCGCCTTGCTGCTAGACATTCTCAACCGTTTTGCTTGTGCGAGATTGGATGGTAAGATGTGGGTACTGGCCAAGGAACACAAGGGCGGAGTGTCAAATTTACCGCCTTGCTTCAAAACTTGTCCATCACGTTGAAGGATGGTACACGTTCTGGGAGTACTTCTGCCTGACTTACAATATGCAAGGGTACGTGTTGCATATTCTATAGCGTCTTTGTTGTCCCTGACGTTGTTGCCAGCAAGCGTTGACTATGTTCTATGGCGTCGGAAACAAGACAGCCCACCGACTCTGTGCACGTCTACAAATCCACGACCGGCAAAAAATACGGGACCTAACACCGACCCAAGTCACCGAACTTGCCTCTTTTCTCGCTTCGCCTTCCACTGCACCACCGCTCCGCCGTATGCCACTTGCCTCCCTCGGCTACAAACCTCCCCCTGTCTCCACGCCCATAGAGGACATTCGGCGAAAAACGCTCGAGGACTCGGTGGCTGCCCCCCCAGACCCATTGAAGAGCTTGAAGATTGAGTCGGAGGCCAGGCGAGTCGTGAAGGAAAACATTGCTCACCTGAGGATGATTGGAAGTTATGTCGGGAAGAGGCACGCGATGGGCCTGCCTGTTAGAGGACAGAACACCCAGTCAAATGCCAAGACAGCTAAAAAGCTCAACAGAGTCAATCGTTTTGGCTGAACGTGACGCGCCATACAGTACTATATCCACACCGTCGAGGTCTTTCATACGCCAATACGCAGAGTTCAGACCGTGTATGGTTGACAGCAAACACTCATTCTGAGAGGACCTGCCCGCAAATATGATGTACTCGGCTCTAGAAATACAGGTAAGTCTAATCGTCGCCTACGGGCACTTCCTCCTCCAGATATTTCAACAACGTGACGCGAATTTCCGTGCTTTCGTCCCCTCGTAGTATGTCTGACAGAAACTCGGCCTGCACCTGCATCTGCACCTACAACAAATTGTGAGGTATACGACACACCTGCGAGGAAGGGGCATTGTTACACACCATCTCCAACGACCCTCTGATTACTCCGCACAGCACATTGCTAAACCATAGACCACCCTCGAGAGCCTCCTCTGGTAGTTCGACAAACTCCGCTAGAGGGTTCTCCTCAAGAGTGAGAACAAAGGATGAACCAGCAACAGTCCCCTGCTGCTGCGTATTGCTTGGTCTTGATGCTGGCGCGGTATGTGCGACAGCTGGTGTGATATTCAGGAACGACTTAAAGCCGACCTTGAGGATTATTTGCACGTAAAATGGAGGGTCCTTTGGAGAGTGAAGTTACGCACTTTAGCCACGACTTCTCCCACTTCTCTGAAATCAGCACACCGGCCGAGGGAACTTCGTGCCAGAAAATCTTCTATTAGTCGCATCCCGATGTTGTACCCCATCTTCTCAAGCTGTTTGTTGACCTCTGCATAGTCCTCATAGTCCTGGATCAGCTGCACGACGAGAGCACCGTATGTCAGTGCAAACAATTCGGCGCTCTAAAGTATGAATCAATTGGGGTATCCAGAGACTGCAGAACTGTGGCCCACAGTTTTCTCGGTCCGTCCCTTCCAGATGTCCTCTCCGATGGCCTTGTATTGCTTGCTTGTCGTCGCCATCGTCGGCGATATGTGCGCTGAATGTGTCTTACTGCGATATGGATCACGTGCCCGAATTTCACTGCCGTGTGTATGCCTGGCTGCACACACATATGTACCATTTCATCCACTCCAGGCCCGCCGATATACGCTGAACGCACATCTTTGCAACATGTCAAGACCAGAGCTGCAAGCGCCACCAGAAATAGTACGCGTCGGTCCTCGTTTAACCATCTGTGTTTTGACCGTTAGTCGTATCAGTACTACGGGGATGCCGAGGCTAAAAAATACACCACAAAGTAAGTCGTCCTCGTTCCCATTGAGCAGACGTCCTCGACGGCCCACCAAGCACCCGTAATCAGCAGATACAGGCGGACATGACCTATAGAGCGCTGGAGTTGCTCAATCTCCCACCAAATCAGCCTGCGTTCCTTCTCGACATTGGGTCTGGGTCTGGGTTATCGGGCGAAATACTCGACGAGGAAGGGTACGTATGGGCGGGGCTAGACATCGCCCCAAGCATGCTCGGTGAGTCGATTCAAGGCCAGAAGTATGCGAGTCACAATGCGACCCGAGCTCAGAAGTCGCACTGGAAAGAAAGGTAGAAGGCGATCTGTTCCTGCAGGACATCGGTCAGGGTCTCGGTTTTCGTCCAGGAAGCTTCGACGGTGCGATCAGGTAACGCGCATTTCACAACCCCTGAGAAACGTCGTGGACGATGCTCATCGCTATAGTATATCCGTCCTTCAGTGGCTGTTGAACGCAGAGACGTCCCATCCGACGTCATCGCCTCCGCACCGCCTGAATCGGTTCTTCACGACGCTCTACTCTGCCCTTCGTAATCCCTCGCGCGCTGTGCTCCAGTTCTACCCTTCGTCGGATGACCAAATACAGCTGATCACGTCTATAGCACAGAGGGCCGGTTTCGGGGGTGGCGTCGTCGTCGATTTCCCGAACTCTAAAAAGGCAAGAAAGGTGTTTCTGTGTTTATTCGTCGGTGGTGGTGGAGGACAGCAGCAACAGTTACCAAAGGGGTTAGAGACCGAGGACGAGCAAGTGTCGTTCGAAAGGAGAAGGGAAAAAGAGAAAAAGCGAGATCGTAGTGGGAAGCGGAAGTCTCTGAAAGATAGAGATTGGATATTGAAAAAGAAGGAGGTGAACCATTTAATTCTCGCCAATGCGTTGTGCTGAAATTATCTTCACTCTCCAGTTGTACCGTCAAAGAGGCAAGGAAGGCGTCCCTCGAGACTCAAAATATACTGGGCGGAAGCGCAAGCCTGTTTTTTAATCCTTCGTCATTTGGTGCTCAGATCGACAGTACATGTGGACATGTGACGCCACCATATGTTGGCTGTCTGTCACGTCCTTCTGTCGACGAAGAGCTCGCGGCACCCAACCACAGCATCCTTGGCACCGTTTTGAATAAACAAACCCTGGAGAGCAGCCATGCTGACCCGGCGCCCGTGACGCATTTCCATCGCCGTAAGTTCCTCCAATTGCTGTCCCATGAGATCGATATCTTCTGCGGATATTCCATCATTTTCGCAGTAAAAGCGGGTAAACAGCGTTTTTGCCTGAGTCGGCGATGCATCATCAACCAACACATTGAGGTCGACACGCCCGGGTCGGATGAGCGCTGGGTCGAGTTTCTCCAGATGATTCGTCGTCATGAATACGATTCGTTCCTCTCCCGACGCAACTCCATCCAGTGCATTCAGAAAACCGGAGAATGTGACTGAAGACTGATACCTATCAAGGGGTCTACAAGTGTCATCTGGAATATACAAGGAGACCCACCCGTCATCGCTTGTTCGTACTCGTTTGTTGAAAGCGGCATCCACATCTTCGATGAGAATGAAGCTGCGCTCTGGAGCATTAGACAAAAGGTGGATCAGCTTATCGTCGGCAAGGCCACGCTCAGAAAGGTTCAAAAGGCAAATATCATAGGAAAGTGAACCAGCGAGTGCCTGAATGAATGACGTCTTTCCCGACCCTGGAGGTCCGTGAAGAAGGTATCCACGTCGGTAGGGTATACCTGGGTACTGGTTTCAATAACGGCAACTTGAGGTGAGGTCCATGCCTACCGCGATCTGCATACCATCGTCGCCGCTCTAAAAATGCCCGAACATCGCGTTCAATTTTCTCGCTCACGCCCGCGTCTAGTACGACACTGTGTAACGGACGTTTTCTCCTCGGCTGACCGAATTGCTTCCACTCGATGCCCCATGCTGTGCGAATGACAAGTTTACCTTCCTGACCTTTCAAGGCAAGGTCCCGAGCATCTGCAAGAAGTTGCGGGAAAAGATGCCTATCCCGCGAAAGCGTCGTCAATGTTACCGTCTCCCATGGTGTGCCAGACATCAGTTGCATGGAGCGCGTTTCACGTTCCCGTTTCATCTTGAAAAGTTATTCGTCAATCGTGTTGATCCAGTTGATTTACTCCCCGGAGATCCGACGACAAACCTGTATCCATGCACCATGATACTTGAACCAATGGGTTCCAGGCCCTGCGATGAGCTTGAATAGTGCCGAGGAGCTCCCATTGCTCCTCTGTTCAAACGCCGTCTCGACACTAAGTTGGTGACTACGCAGCCAGGTGTGCGCAGCGCGTTTCTGTGACGTGCTTGCATTGTGGGCCATCCAAGCCAGGAACCATTCATATGCATGGTCTTTATTGTTCATCTCGAGGGAGACGAGCATGCGGCGTCGGATCGCAGTCGACCCTAAAACCAGGCCGTGACGAAGCGCGGTAATGCCCACGCCAACACCCTGCGAACAAACATATGTGAACGTGGAAAGGCACGCTGCGAAGGTATCAATCACCATGAGCCCGAAGCCTGCTTGGAAATACGGGCTGCGCTTTTTTGAGTTTGGTGAGCTCCGGTTCGTTCACATCCTCAGAAGTCGCACGACGCACTTGTCACCGAAAATACCCGCGAGGAATGAGACGCTCTGTGTGGTTTCATGAATTGGTACAGGGACGGGCGGCGGGGATGGGGACGGTTGTAGGGTGGACGGGACGGGCACGGACATGGTGGTCAAGGGACGGAGACGAGACGCGGGACTCCAAGCGTGCCCGGTTAGTAGCTTATGGCTTGTGGCTGATTTAGTAGCGCGTCCTGTATCACCCCTCGGTTTTTTTTCCTACTTTCCTTTTGTACCACCTGCACTAGCCATGGTCAAGCAGACCATCAGCGAAGCGTACGCTCTCCTTGGTCTCGAGCAGGTAGGAACACCCAGCCATCGCGTCTCGGGTCGCGTACTAATATTGTCATTTCATAGGGGGCGTCGATGGACCAGGTCCGATCGGCGTACAAACAGGTCCGTCACTAACACTCGTTTCAGCGCGTTACCGAAACGAAACGCGCGCAGTTGGCTCTTCGTACCCACCCAGACAAGAATCAGGGGAACGAAGAGGCCACCATGCAGTTCCAGCAGGTCAGCGAAGCATACAACGTGCTTCAGACGTATCACACGCCATCCGAGCCACTCTGCTACTGTCCGTGTGGCTGCCCACACGACAGCGACGACGGCTACGACGACGATTATTATTCGGATGACGACGACGAATTCTGCTTTTATGATCCAGAGTACGCGTCCGACGAGGAACGTCTGAAATTCTTCAGGTAAGTGGTCTTTCGTTCCGCAGCAGGGCTTACCCCACAATCATCTATTTATTAGGTTCCTTTTCGAGGAGGTGCTCAAGGGTCGTACTGGGCGCGGTTACGCTTATGCTCGTACGTTCCTCGTCTTGTCACGCTTATCTCGACTGATATTCGATGTCAACCGACGCTCGCAGGGGATCCCCATCGCCGTCCGCTTCGAAAAGCCCCCGAGAGTCAGGAGAATTACAGTGCACGCGTGAAGCGTATGAATGAGGAGAGAGAGAGAGCGGAAGTCCGCAGGGCTCAACAAAAGGCAGAACGCAAGGCGTTCGAAGCTCGTATGCGTGAAAAGGGTGTGCTGGAAGCGTTTTTCACGTCACATGAAGTGCTAATCGATCTAACCAGAACGTAAAGAGGCTGAGGGACGGCAAAGAGCAAAAGCAGCTTCCAGGAAAGCAGAGGTCGAGAGCCAGCGCAAGAAGGCGGCCGAGACGGCACAGCTTCAACAGCAACGTGTCCAAACCTTGCGGTCAGCCACCTTTGCTGCTGCACGCGCTGGAGACGCTTCTGAAGTCAAGAAAGGCGTTTGGGAAGATGAAGTCGATCCTTCCGGCGGGGAAATCAAGATGGGCTGCGAAAATTACGTCGTAGTACACCCCGAAGACCCTATGGAGACGCTCTCACATATTGCTGCGCGAAATGGTGATGCCGACTTGGTTAAGTGGCTCGATGCACACAGTGAGCCCATGCACTTTTAATGACCGCTGGATCACAGCAAATCGTGACGCTTTCCCCATAGGTGCTGATCCTGAAGAACGTAATTCGTCTGGGCTGTCGGCATTTCACGCCGCTCTGCAGCATGGGCATGTCCAGATTCTCAATTATTTCTTGGAGTCATATGACCCGAAGGAAGAGGGTCATAATGCTATCTATGACTTGCCACCTCCCAAGTCGCTTCTTTCTGTCGCACTAGACTCCGCCGAACCTGAGGTCATGTGGATGGTTCTCGATAGGGGTCTCGCGACGACCCAGGAAATTGGTAATACCTGGACGGAGGTCACGTCCTTGGAGGGTAAGCAGAGGTTGCTGAGGAAGTTGTGCAGGGACGACGACGCGAAGTACACGGAGATCCAGAATCTTTTGATGTGTTATGGGGGCTTCACGCCTCCACCTACTCCCAAGGTCCCTGCGCAGGAGAGCAGTTCTTTGACTAACAAGGCCCAACTTGCGGGTGGATCCCCGGTGTCTCGAGATGGTTGCGAATCAAGAGGACGGGGAAGTCAGCGTCCCAAAAGCAACGCACAACGTGCAGGCCAGACGCGACATCCGTTGGAAGAGGCGCCTGTTCCAAACCAAAATAGTAACGGTGATCCGAGCCGGCGATCACGAGAAAATGGGGAGCACAGAATAGCTCGAGGGCGTGGCCGCGGTCGAGGTTATGGTCCCAGCTGTGGGCGTGGTGGTCGTACAAACCAGGTCAGACTCCAGCGTTCGCGTTAATGATGATCATCCCCACCCCACGCTTCACTGTATGATTCTTGTTCACACATCATCCTGTCACTATGCTGCCCATCATGTTTCGTGCATGTACACCCACCTAATAGTACGGCATACGGGACTGTGTTAGTAGTGGATGTAATATGTCCCAATCTTGTTGCTGTATGCATGTGAACGACGATCGATGGTGTAATTACTATGACTACCCAGAGGTTAAGCGGTGCTTGAACGTGTTGATGCAGGTGGTTCTCGGACGCCCAGGTGGATATATGTCGTCAAACGGGAGGAGAGTACCTGGCGCAGGGCATGTGCTTTATTTACGCGTGTTTGATTCAGAAGCTTTTGCCACACAGCGACAAATAAAGTCTTTCAACTCAGACCACCAACCTCCACCTCGAGAACTTACTAAACACCGTTCATTTCGCCAAGATGGGACGGCTCGCTGAGATGCAGAGAAAGCTGTTGGAGGTACGCTTTCTTTTGTCACTGTATACACACGCATACAACGACCACACTACAGCAAATGATGGGCCCAGAAGCCATGGGGGTTGCCAACGCCAATTTGGTATGGTCTGACGAAAAAGTGTGTCGGAATTTTCTATGTGGAACGTGCCCACATGCGTTGTTCACGAACACGGTGCGTGAATCAGACAAGGTTTTTTTTTCTTTTTCCGGGTGTGACGGGCAATATAGAAAATGGACTTGGGAGCATGCCCCAAGTCGCACACGGAGCGTCTGAAGACCGAGTTTTTGCAGGCACGTGAGGGGAATCCGAATGACCCCATTTTCGCACGATTTCAAATGGAATATGAGTCGAACATCTTTGCGTTTGTTGATGAATGTGACAGGCGAATCAGGGCTGCGCACCGGAGACTTGAAAAGACGCCTGAAGAGAATGCAAAAACGACGAACTTGATGAGAGAAATAGCAGAGATTGAGTTGGCAATTCAGGGAGGGACGGAGAAGATCGAGACCCTGGGTTGGTCACATTGATGAAGGGATAAAAAAAGCAACTGACTGGAATTTTTTCACACAGGGGAACAGGGGAGGGTTGAAGAGTCGATGAGAGAGATGGCGGCGATCGAAGCGCTGAAGAGCGAAAAGGGAGAAAAAGAGGTTGGTGTGACGCGACGTGGAGCGGGATGGATGCTGACTGCGATGTTAGCGAGAGCTGCAACAGTTGACGGACACGTCTGGGGCGTCTGGGCATCAAAAGCTTCGAGTGTGTGATGTCTGTGGTGCGTATCTGTCTGTGCTAGATTCGGATCGGCGGCTGGCCGACCACTTTGGAGGCAAGGTGAGCGGAATGAGCGGAGAAGATGAAAAATGAAGACGAAGTCACGTGTTTGATAGATGCATCTGGGCTACCATGAGCTGCGCAACATGCTTTCCAAGTTTCGAGAAGATCGCGAGAAGCGCAAGGCAGCGCCGCCTGCGTTGGGGAGCGGTGCGAGCGGCACTGGCGGTGGGTCTAGCGGTGGTGCACGGACTGGAAACGAGCGAGGTGGGGAACACCGTGGCTCACGTGATGAGCGGGACCGGGAGCGTGAGAGGGGATACGAGCGACACGCATCTTCGCGGTACGAGTGAGTGAGCGTGCTTTGAGTGAGATGGCTGATTTGACTGAACGAGCGTGTGTGGTGGTGTGGGCAGGGATCGACGACGAGATCGAGATCGTTCGAGATCGCCTGGTCGTGGCAGACGGTACTGAACCTGACGAGGAGGCGTAGGGAAGTCTACACGCGCTGATAGGACGACCACGCTGACTTGGTGCGGCGGCGGGTCACACCAGTCTAGTCATAGCGGGTACTTTGACGTTGGCTCGAGAGATTACATAATATGATATGAAATGACCTCTAAATGATGTGAAGGAGGGCCAACCGTGCCTGTGACAGAATTTAAGAGAGAGAGAGAGAGAGAGAAAGTCGACGACAACTGGCCACACTCGGTGGCATGTCCTCTTCCTCCTCTTCT
>JBBPKA010000007.1:0-337276 GCA_038088995.1 Guyanaporus albipodus
CGTCGGCGACGGCGGCGACGGGGTGACGGACTTGGTGCGGGGCGACAAAGTGTCTGTCGGGGCGTACGCTCGCCTGCTCGTATTGAACTCACATGGACAGGTTGTTCGAAGCGCCTTTGAAGAACGAGTACGCTTCGTGGCAAGAGTATGCGTTAGTGCACGCCAGCCTGGCAGCCAAGGTTGGCCTAATTATGCGTTCATTGACCGCGTGCCCTATTGACACGCCAGATCACACATAGATACCACCGAATCTGACGTTTGATCAAGCCGCTTCTATCTTTGTCGGCCTTTGCCCGTTTGCGGTGGCCACGTATGCTCAGGAGCCGGAAGGGTTGGCGCTCACTCCACCTTTCGAGCAAGACGGTCTTGGCAAGTATGCAGGTCGACCCATCGTCATATTTGGTGGCGCAGCCTCCGTCGGTCAACAAGGTGAGCCTGTCACTATCACACGCTCGCGTATCGCTCTGATAGGGGGAGGTGCCGCACGCGCAGCGATTCAACTCGCCAGATTGTCTGGATTCTCGCCCATCATCACGACGGCGTCGCTCCTGAACCAAGAATTACTGCTCTCCCTCGGCGCAACTCACGTGCTCGACCGACGTCTGTCCAACGCCGCGCTGATCAAACGCGTGCGGGAACTGGTCGACGTCCCTCTGACGTACATCTTTGACGCGATCTCAGTGAAAGAAACGCAGGAAGCGGCGTACACGCTCTTGGCGCCCGGAGGGACTCTGGTGGTCGTCGGCTCACCCCTCGTGGGCGACGATGGGAGTGGGAAAACTGTCTTTCTCGTGCTGGGTTCCTTTCAGCTGCCCCCTAACCGTGCGCTCGGCATCAAGTTTGCGAGCGCGTTGACGCGGTGGCTGGAGGAGGGGGCGATCAAGGTTTGTGGAGACGTCCGCATGGCGTGAGGGGATCGACTAATTAACAAACTCGGGTTCACAGCCGAATCACGTCGAAGTGTTGCCAGGCGGGTTGAACGGCGTTGGACCTGGATTGAAGCAATTGGCTTCTGGGGTGAGTGCGACAAAATTGGTCGTCCGTCCTCCAGAGACGGCCAGCGTGTGAGATAGGGATCGCCTCAGGATCTGTGTGGCGACGATGTGAATGTATAAATGGAGAAAGGACCGAATTGATGCGTACTTGTATTTAGATAGCGAGGTCAAAAGTAGATCGCTCAGTCGAACTCCTTGAAGGGACACTGGCAGTATGTCCGACTTGCCAAAGGTCATCTTGGGTTGTTGTGAGCAGTCATGCGCTGTTGGTGGGGTGATAGTGGGGGGCTATACGTTGAGCTCGGATGGTAAATCCCTTGTGCGAACCTTGGAACGTGATCCGCGGGGCGAATCACTGCCTCCTCCGCAGGTTCGATAGCACCTACGCAAACGCGTGTTGAAGACACGCCGTGGTGATATGCCAGTCATATTAGCCGAGTATTGTCCGTTCCACAGGATGCGTTATCGACAAGGGGCGGAAGCAGCAAGTTGGGGCCTCGGATGCATGGTGGCAACCCCCAGGCACAGCCAAGATGCTTAGTCATCTTGTGGCAAGGGTGCGGAGGAATATGTTTTTGACACCGATGGCCTTGCGACTGTCTCGTGACAACGGTGTCGTCGCGAAAAACTTATTATTTGACCACGTCACAGCAGGATGGGTGGGCCGTTTCTTTCGGCATCGGAAGGATCTCAACGCACGGAACTGGTACGTTTGAGAGGGCAACCCCACTCGGAATATGATAAACGTCGAGCCAGTTGCTGCGGAAAATGGTGGTGATAGATTCAGTGCGTCGGTGGATAATTCTGGCTGTTCAAACGGGGGTTATCTATTGCCAAAGCCTGGCGTGCAGTGACGGACGTGCGAAACGTTCTGGCGACCATCTGAGCCCGCGTGACTGGCCGGGTCTGTTCACGGGTTGACCGGTCCTGATCGATTTCGGACTTTTAGGTACCAGGTAATCGATCGACGAATGCGGGGCGGGACAGCATGGCTCCCGCTTTCGCAAAACTGTCGCCACTAGATCGCGACGAGATCGTGGGTGATAACGACATGTTAAAAAAAAACCCGATCAGTGATGCGAACGACGACGCGCACTAGGCCATAGGCTGTTGACTCGGGGGCTCCGCTGTTAAGACGACAAGATCCGAGTGTGTGTGTATGTTAGCACGGCATGCTTATCATATACCGCAACTCCAATGTTTTTTCGACACAGCAGCGGCGACGTGGTGAATTCGAAATTGGAGACTGGGGCCACGAACCAGGCGCGTTTGTATGATGGCATTGTCCGTTGTGAGGTGAGTCCCGTCGACCCACCCGTCGAGTGGTGACAAGGGAGAATTTATTATGTAAGGGCAGTGAGACTCCATCTCACCAGGGGGAGCTGTGTGTGTGGACGACGATAAGGAATGAATTGATAAGACACGCGGAACCCGTGCGTGTGCATGTCTCGAGTTTCCGTTGCTGGATCAACACAGGAAGGGACATGACGAAGCGGCCGCGAGGGTTACAGGCGGTAGCAAGACGGATTTGGAGTGTCAGCTGGTAGAGATAGTCGACGGTGTTCATTGTCAGACCCAGCCAGCAGGAGGAGAGAGACCGACCTATCGAAAGAAAGGGGGGGTCGATTATGTAACTCATACAACATTTAAATGACTGGGTTCAAGTCCTGACTAGTGTCTCCTCCCCCACCCCACTTGTCATGCGCGGACTGACTACCGTCACCCTCGCCTTGGCTGGCCTCGCCGCACATGGCCTCGCCCATTCCACCTACGACCGCAGAAAGACCCTCGGGTTCGGGCCTGACCTCCCCCACGCCCGTTTCGACACGCCAGACGTGCGTGTCGCATCACCCAGGGACCCCTTCAAGGACCCATACGCCGTCGCGCGCGAGTTCTTGAGCACCTACGACGACTTCCGTGCCGGTCGTGCCTACGTTATTCGCCCAGACTCGTACACCGACTCCGCTACCGGCGTCACCCACGTCTACGCTCGCCAGGTCATTGGTGGCGTCGAGGTCGCCAACGCACACGTCAACCTGAACATCAAGCACGGCAGAGTCCTCAGCGTTGGTGATTCCGTGCGTGTCTCCCCTTCGCTCCGTCCCGTCGTTGGCTGACCCGCCTGCCGTAATCCATGTACATCATAGTTCTTCACTGGGCAAGTCGACCAGAATTCCCACGTTCAAGTACACCCCCACGCTGGTCACTGCACCCAGCTCACCGCGGCAGTCGACGCTCACCGCTTCCTCCTCCAGTCCCCTCTCACCTCACGTGATCGCACGAGGGTAGCGCATGGCCTCGCCAACCTCGAACACATTCACGTCTCAACCTGTACCAATGTCCCCTCCTTTACCTTTGCAGGTCCGACCGAGGTCGACATGGACCCAAGACGGCCCCTCTTGGCCTTCCTCGCCTCTGCTCTTCCAGAGACTCACCGCGACTTTGACGCACTCGGTGACAGCCTCGACAACATCGTCATGACCCCCGAAACGCATCTCCTCGGAGAGCACACTTCCCTCGGCATGTCTCTCTCCAACGTACCTGGTGCCGTCAGCGACGTCAAGGCTCGCATCGTATGGGTCCAAGTCCCCACCGAACACGGTGTCAAGCTCGAGTTGGTACACCGCGTATGTCTCTCTCCTCTCTACTTCTCCCTTGTGTCTCATCCACACCGGAACAGTTCGAGATAGAGATGGAAGACAACTGGTACGAGACCACTGTCACAACGTCGATACCCCACCGCATCGTCAGTGTCGTCGACTGGGCGAGCGACTCTCCCATGCCGATGCCACCTATCGTCGACGGTGAGTGCGAGTGTGTTCATGGTCCGCGACTGTCAGGCCCTGATCAGCGTGTTCGGTTCCCCGCCTCTCATCTGTGGGTATCTTGATGCAGATCATCGCCTTCCCAACTTGGGTGCTTTCATTCCTCCAGGGTCCATCTTTGACTCGGTATCCTCTACCCCTGGAAAGGGCAGGGGCAGGAGGCCCGGGAAGCCCCTGTCTGAGAAGAACAGTCAGTCCATTACTCCAGTGTCCTTGACCACCTGTCTCATTTAGACCAGGTTTCAAGTGGTATGCTCCGCTCCCCGATTCTGGCAAAGCATCCTATCTCGTCTTCCCTTGGGGAACCAACGACCCTATAGAGGCCGCAGTCAAGAAAGCCGCGAGTCATGGTCTACCTAGTATGTGTGCTGGTCGATATCACGTCTTTCTCCCTGACACACTCTTTCAGCCGAAGATAAATACCCCCTCGCTTATGGTAGAGAATTGGTCAAAGAATTGGGCGATACCCTTGCCTCGCCTGCTGGCTGGCACACACTCCCTTGCACTAATGACCCCAGCATAGAACAAGATGACCGGACAACCTGTGGTAAGTGTCTTCCACCATCACCTTTCAACTGCGTACAAATGACGGTATCTCAAGCGGCTTCATACTGGCGCACGACCAAGACGACTTGGGGCAACAACGTTTTCGCGCACGAGAACTGGGACGGCAGGAATAGATGGATTGCGAACGAGCGTCCGCTAGGTACCAATCTTACTCGTTTTCACACACCCCTGGCTCACGCAATCTCCAGCTCAAGCTGGTTCCGTCTTTGCATACCCATATTCCCCCCGGGCAGCGGACAATGAGGAGGATTCGATGGAAGAGGCCAGGGCACACATTAATGCAACCGTGACCCAGTTGTTCTATACCACCAACATAGTTCACGATCTTTTCTATCGGTAAGCAAAAGCAGCGGGTGTCCTACGACATCGTGCTCATCCTATGCCAGCTATGGCTTCACCGAAGTGGCCGGAAACTTCCAGCAATTCAACTTTGAGAAAGGCGGCGCAGAAGACGACGCCGTGATCGCGAACGCACAGGATGGCAGTGGGTTCAACAACGCGAACTTTATGACCCCTCCCGATGGACAGAATGGGTCCGTACCGGTTCATGCTCGATCTTGTTTCCTTGCTGACCGTTTACCCACGATATTAGCCGCTGCCGAATGTACCTTTGGAATACCGATTCACCCTATCCAGATGGGGACATGGAGGCTGGCATTGTCATCCATGAACTGTCTCACGGTCTCTCTACCCGGCTGACCGGTGGCCCGAAGAACTCTGGCTGCCTTGGCTGGGGAGAAGCTGGCGGTATGGGCGAAGGCTGGGGAGGTTGGTCTCGACACATGACGTCCTACAAGTAGCTGACCCCTTGCAGACTTTATCGCCACGTCCGCTCGTTCGACGTCGACCTATACCGACTATCCAATGGGTGCTTGGGCCTCTAATAGTCTGGGTGGGATTCGCAACTACCCGTATTCTACTGACAGCGAGATAAATCCGTCGACGTATGAGACTCTTGACAAGCCAGGCTACTGGGGCGTTCATGCGATTGGTGAAGTTTGGGCCGAGATGCTCTGGGTTCTTCAACAGCGGCTGATCGCCAAGCACGGTTTCTCGGAAACACTTTTCCCCCCTGTTCCTGACGCCGATGGGACGCTGCCCCCCAACGACTTTTATAGACCACAGACCTTTGACGCATTTACTGGATCGCCGAATCCTCTTGTTCCGAAACACGGCAACACGTTGCTGTTGCAGCTTGTGTTGAACGGAATGAAGTTGCAGCCATGCTCACCCAATTTCATCGATGCCAGAGATGCAATCATCCAGGCTGACCAGGTATTGACCGGAGGTGAGAATCTGTGCGATATCTGGGAAGGGTTCGCGGAGAGAGGACTAGGCTCCAATGCCAAAGTTGTCGGTAGCACGCCATGGGGTGGAGGAATCCGGACGAACGTAAGTCGCCTCGTATCGACTTGCTGGACGACGCTTGACACGTTACGACAGGGCTTCAGAGTTCCGTCTCAATGCCGACCGGGTGAGCCCGAACCAGCGCCAGCGCCAAAGCCGCGGCCGACACCCAGTGATCCTGACTGTGACCCGTTCTCTCCTCTGTGCTGGCTCAAGAATCGAATGGGAAGGTGGACTCCCAGATTACCTTGGGGATACAACTATTATAACTGAAGCAACTGGAACGCGGGAACGCCAGGATAGACGCACGACTATTCCCCGCACGCGATACCGTCTTGGTTAGATGACTAGGATTTAGGATTGACGGATGGCCGCTTCGATTTATTATGGTATCTTGCTCTATTCCCGCTGGTTGTCTGCTGTCTTGCTTTCGACGTGGCACGATATAATGACTTAATATTCGCTGTGCTCTAGCTATAGTCCTATGCCAACATACGATGGCTACTCTTGAATGTAAAATCATTGCGTCTTACCGATCGATGTGTGTGTGTGTGTGTGTGGTAGCGACAGCGATTGTACCCGTTCAGATTCATCGAGCAAGGTCTCGGATTGATGTATCTTTTTTAGAATCCTGTGCCCAGCATCGCCTTGTAGTAGTCTCACTGATCTATATATCGATCTCATATCGCGACTTGTGCATCATGGAGGTGATACAAGGATTCACAGAGACCGCGCTGGACAAGATCAATATGCCCAGTGAGTGTATGAGACAGTGATCATATCTGTTGCGACTGATCGATCGGCTTGTGCTCAGCGCTGGGTGCACTGATACCCGTCCTGAACGACAACAAAGCCGAGATAGACAAGATCGAGAGAAGAGAGTTCCAGTACGGCCAAAGGAACCGCCATTATGTGAGTCCAGTCGTCACGCGAACCAGCGAGTCGCTCCATCGCCGGACCAGCTCGACGTCTACTACCCGCCCACGGCTGCGGCGCTCGCTACGGCCAACGGGAAGCTCCCCGTGCTCTTCTTCATCTATGGGGGCGGGTACAACACCGGCTCGCGACGGTTTCCAGAGCCATACGAGATGGGGTACCGCGCGCTGGGCTCCTTCTTCGCCGCGCGCGGCTTTTTGACGGTCGTGCCCGACTACCGACTCGTGCCCGAGGTGCGCTTCCCGTCCGCGTCCGAGGACCTCCAGGACGCGCTCCTCTGGGTCGCAGGACACGCGGCGGAAGTGGCGGACGGAGCGACAGGGCCAGGAAGCGCGCGCACGGAGCTGGACCCGGGGTGCGTGTTCATGCTCGCGCACTCGGCGGGGGCGGCGCACACGCTCGTGCTGCACCTGTACGCGCCGCTGCGCACGAGCCTGGCGACACGGGGGGCGGAGGTGGGCCTGCGCGTGCGGGGGCTGGTGTTGAGCGGGAGCCCGTGGTACTTTAGCGTGCGCGGGGAGACGTTCGTGACGACGGGGCCCGTCAAGTTTTATTTCGGGGGTGCGGCACAGCAGAAGGAGAGAGAGCCGCGCGCGCTGTGGGCTGCGCTCGGCGATGAAGACGTGCGCGCGCTCCCGGAGGTGTTGTTGATTCAGGCGGAGCGGGAGCCAGACTGGCTGAGGGTGGAGACGAAGGAGGTGATGGAGAAGGAGATGAGAGAGAGATGGAAGGCGGTCGACCGTGAGCTCGAGGAGACGTACGTCGCTGGGGGACATAACCACGTCAGCGTGAACTGGGTGTTGGGCACTGGCGACGTGGAAGGGGAACGTTGGGGACGCGACGTCGTCGACTGGCTCAAGGCGAGGGTCAAGTAGATACGAGTCAACTTGGAATACTCGATAACATGACCTCCTACTATGACCACAGAGTGGGCAAACAACCTCGTTCGTTGCGGACACCGACGACGCCCTCTCAATTCTTTCCCCCTTCTTACTTTGCAGCCGCAGCGGGGGTGGCCTACCCTCCCGTCGTCGTCGTCGACGCGACTCCTGGTCCCGCGCGGCGCAAGAGCCAGCTCGGCGATCTCGAGCCTCAGCTCCTCCCGACGCTCAGCGACACCGTGGACCGCATGACGAGGCCACCCTCTCAGGCGGTAACATTATTGAACTACCAGTCGCCAGGCGTCGCGCGCACGCCGTCGACCTCGTCGCAGAGCAGCTCTGTCTACTCCGTCCGAAGCGAGGCGTACACCTCTGGCTCCGTGGCTGCCCTGACGACGACGACGCCAGCCTCTGCAAAGCAACCGCCGCCGCCGCTGCTGCTCCGCTCTCCATCGCATTCATATCCTGAACAGCCAAGCGCGCGGTCCCCGTCCGCGTCCTCGAGGTCGCCCCATCCAAAGTCGATATTGAAGCCTCACACACCGTCCGACCGACACCAACAAGCCCGACCGGTCCACTTGGGGGACCTGCGCCGCTCCCCGTCCGACTGGCACGCGCGAAAGGCGGGTAAGAGTCCTGTCCCCGTCCCGCCCGAGCCCTCGTCTTTGGACAACAAGACCGAACGCCCGCGTCCGACGCCGTCACCTTCCCCGAGAGGCTCCCTTCGGACGGGAAGAGCACGCTCGCGGACGGACCCTGGCACGCAACCGAAAGGCGCGACGCACGGGAAGATTGCTGCACAACCCTCTGGCATCCCGCGGCGTGCAGGCATACCCCCGAGTCCGGCGATACCTCGAATTTCGTTCGCCGACCCCGTCTCCGTCAGCGGTTCCGACGTGGCGAGCGTGAACTCGATCCAATCCGAGAAACGACGCTTGTTTGTCACCAACGCGGAGATCTCGTCGTCGTCGAGTTCAGAGAGTCAGGCGCCCTTGACGCGCTACATCAAGGCCAAGACGTTGACAAGGACCGACTCGCAGTCTTCTGCCGAAAGCCAACTTCGACCACCGCGATTTGGTCTCGGCTTGGGATTATCTGGCGTCGATCAGCCAAAGAATTCGGTCAAGCTGTCCCCCGGTCAGAGATGGACGGCCAAGATGCCCGGCGACGAATCGCATGTGCGATATCCGAATTCCCCAGGTAGCAAGAGACACCAGCGCGATAGTACGGCCAAAAGGCGCGATCGATCACCCTCTCGGAACGTGAGTGCTGATGGACAACGTCGACAACGAGAGCTGTTATCCCTGATGCACGCTGACCTGAACGATTCGAGCGGGTGTGATTCACGCCCGAGTAGCTCCGAAGGGCCCGAGGATCGGTGTCGGATGTCTGACGGATCTGGGGATTCCTTGCAACAATCCGCATGCGACGACTCTGGATCGGAATACTCGACGGCTGAAGACGACCATGCTATCCCGCGCGGGTGGAACGCTCACAACCTCGAACGAACACGCTCAAGGGCGGCTGTTCGGCACAGTCGGGCTAACCCCACAGGTGATAGTCGTTGAGTGAATTCAGCATCCTCGGTCACCCTGGCGTCTCACCTAGTGTCAGAACGTGCCACGCGCGTGGATGAGCAATACACGCCGAGGGCGTCATCCACCCGACAGAATAGGGGCCCAATTCTGTCCCGTCCTACGGCCACAACGCATGATGAGGAATACACGGAAGCAGACACATCGACCGTCGTTTCTGACGAAGATGTGGGCCCGCTCGACGAGGCTGGAACTCGGGCCGGCCCCGAGAGGTACTCTTCCGAACTAACACGCATCATGACGACCTCCATGGCGGCGGCAGCACGGCAACGGCAGGCATTTGGGATAAGTACCTCTCCAGATCTCCAAGACCACACACCCAGCGCCTCGGAACTCCCTCACACCGACAGTGACTTGTCATTGATTGGACGCAACAGGTGGCAAGACGAGTGCGATGAACTTGCCACGGGGTCGCTGCTGCAACAACTGGACCGGAAGAGGCACAGTGACGATAGAGGGCAACGTGCCAGCCGACGATCGTCGGCGGACGAGCTCTCACTCTCCTCTGCCCACACTCAATCCACCATGTCTCAAGAGTCGATCTATTCCGTGGCAAACTCTCCTACACAAAGATTGAGAAGGGACATGGTCGTCCCAGAGTCTCCTCCAGCCATGTCCACGGTACGTGATCAGCAATGGAAAGCCTTTGAGAGACACGTTCTGGACTCGTACGGCGAATTGGAGGTCGAAAGACAACGATTCGTCTGGGATTTTACCAAGTCAGAGGTCAATTTTGTGACACAGCTGCAGAACATGGTGCAATTATTCATTCTGCCACTCAGGGTAAGGGACACTCGAATGTGGGTGTCGGGCATTCCGAGCGACGTCACGAGATTGTTTGACTGGTTGGACGACATCGTGCGCGTACACGCGCATCTTTCCTCCACTCTGGCCTCTCGGCAGATCGTAGACCATCCAAGGCTGCACATCATAAGCGAAGTCTTTCGAGGTTTCGTTCCGAGACTCGAAACATACCAGCCATACCTTGTCAAGCTCGAATTCGCTGCATCGGTCATAGAGGGTCTCATTCACAAGGACGAGGGCGACTTTGGAGATTTCATAAAGCTGCAGGAAGCCTCGGAACGCTGTCGAGGTTGGAGCCTCGAGAAATACCTAATCGAGCCTGTCAATCGGCTCGCGCAATACCCAGAGGTGTTCAGGGCAAGTGTCGGTCGCGTTCTTTTCCAGTCTGCTGATCTCTCCGGTGCAGAGGCTATTGCAGTTGACGCCCAAGTCGCACCCTGATTACGTATCGACGCTTTCGCTCTTCCACGCTGCCAAGCTGACGATTCGGGTCCTGAGCGAGGTCAAGGACCGCGAGGACGCATACGAGCTCGCGAAGATAGCTTGCTCTGGGATCAAGGGCGTCTCTCCCGTGCACCTCGTCCGCCGAGAACGACGTCTGCTCATCCGCGGACCGCTGACGTGCGTACACGTGAGCAACGACGAGCAAGCGCCGTCCTTTGAGCCCACCGCAGACGCAGCAAGGCCGGACGACGACGCTCGGGGCGAACGCGTCATCCGGCGGGCGGACAAGCTCTCCAAAGCGATCCACGTCTGGCGGGGTCGGTCCAACTCTGTCAAGTCGACGACGTCGACGGTGGTGTCGTTTGGCACAGCGCCATCGAGCTTCGATGTGCACGTCGGCCAGCGCCAGCCTGTGCCGTCGGGCACCCCCATGGTCCGCGTTGAGTCGGAACCGGTGGACGTGGAGGTGCTCGTCTTTTCGGACCTCGTCGTGCTCGCGTCTCGGCTGGGCGCGGATGGCGACGACGACGCGTGCGACTTGGCGCCGCTCGACGGGTTCGGGCTGTCGAGGGTCGTCTCGGTGCTAGACGAGACCGGTGAGTGCGGTTCTTTTTTTTTTTTCTATACCATGAGGGAGACTGATCGTGCTCATGCTCGTGCCTGTGCTCTGCGCGGACAAGATCGCCACGCATGCATCACGCTCGACCTTGCCCCGCTGACCAGCCGGGCGCTCGAAGAGGGGTATGTCCAGTCGACCGGGCCCGTCATCATGGTCGCGCTTTCCCTCCCTCGCACGCCTGCGGGTCCAGGACTGGGTCTGGGCGAGTGGCTCGGACCGCTGCATCGTTGCTGTCAGTACACCCGGCGTACACTGTCGTCGCTCGGCACGACGCACGCGCTCGTCGACCGGGCGACGTCCGCCGCGGGGACGGGGACAGGGGCCTTGGCGGCGTCGGTGGCGGCAGTGCAAAAGCCCATCCTGTCGATCCTCGCGGCGGGTCTGCCGTTCCCCAAGAGTCCGTCAATGCAGATCGACGAGTCAGAGCGCGGCGTGGCCAGCGATTCGGAGCAGCAGGAACGCGAGGAGCGTGGGTGGTGGTCGAAGCGGTTTCACGAGATCTTTGCGGAGCTGAGCACGCAAGAGGCCGTTGCGTGCCATTAGCTGGAGGACGTTTGCCCGTACGACGAGGAGAGACCCGCTGATAGCATAGCATCCAGACTACATAAAAACAAGAAGACAAACAGATCCTCGATATGCTATGATTGACCATGCTGTAGATAAAACAATATAAACGTCTATATCATCGTCCATCTCAATGTTTGTTTTTTCTTTTCTTTTTGCGCTCATCTCGTGGCGAGCGCCGCGAGGAGTGTATCTGTATCGACCTTGGCAGCTGCCACGAGAAAAAAGAGAGAGAGAGAAACGACGAAGACGACCGTCAGCATCAGGCACCACTTCTACGGCGTCGCGACCACGCACCTTTGAGCACCAACCTCACGAACCACTGTGCCAGCTGCGGATGTTCCTCCTCGAGCCGCTTCATGCTCTCCCCCGAGAGTCGCCACAGCACCGCGTCGCGCTCGACGACGACCCGCGCGTTCCGCGGGAGCCCGGACAGTGCGGACAGCTCGCCGGCGAGGGTCCCCGACACCATGCTCTCCTCGATGATCGGCGTGTGCTCCGCAAATTTGTACGACGCGCGGAGGACGCCGGACTGGATGATGTAGAGCCCGTCCGGCGCGTCGTCCCTCTCCCACAGGACGGCGTTTGCTGGAAAGGCGACGTGCTCAAAGTAGGGCGCGAGCGCGGAGAGGGAGGCGCGGTCGGTGTCGTCAAAGGATCCAAACACCCTGAGGAGCGTATGCAGCGGCTCCACGGACACGTCGGCGAAGAGTTCTGGGGGGGACGAGGTATGAACGAGAGGGGCGAACGGGGCAGAGACGAAGAGACGCGTACCGTTTGCTATGATCCGCTCTCCAGCATCTTTCAGTTGCAATCGTCGCGGCGAACCGACCAGGGTTTCGTGAAAGTCGACGTCCACCTTTTGACGACCCGGAAGGACTGGGTCGAGCTGGCTCAGTCGTGCTGCAGACGAGGCACACGTGCATCGGCGACTCACCAACGGGCGCAGTCTCCTTTTGCGCCCTGAACCACGCGCGCAGGTATGCATTCTCTGTCCCTGTGTTGTACATTCTGTCAACACCTGGCGCATACAATGCTGGCAAGCAACGCGGAGAGGAACTATCCACGACACTCACACTCCATCGCGTCGTTCAAGGTCTCAAACAGCTCCACGTACGGCTGCTCCAACACGCCAACGCTACCCAAGGCTTTACCCACTTCCGCCCTCGAGACACCACAAAAGACGAGCACGACACCCTTGGCAGCCAGCAACCTCTGAACCCGCACGAACGCTTCCGCAGCCGACAGGTCGACGCCCGCGACGAGCGAAAAGTCGACGACGACAAACCGGACCGGGTGAGCATGGAACGTCGGGTCGTTGACGAGCGAACGGATGGTGTCCTCGACATGGGAGATCGTGCCAAAGAAGAGAAAGCCTTGCAGTTGGATAATGCGCGTCTGTTCGGACACTTCGCGGATGTACGCGCGGTGAGCTGCCGGACGGCGGACGGTGGAGATTGCAGCGTCTCCCGTGTAGCAAGTTCGAATGCTCCGCCGATGGGAGTTTTGGACAACAAAGAAAAAGCCTGAAATAACGCCAGCAAGTGAGTTGTGTCGTTGCGTGAGACGGTCGAGGAGAAAGAAGTTTGGACCCACAGCTAACGACAATTCCAAACAAAACGCCAATGACAAAGTCCCAGACGGTCATGGTGACCATGATGCTGACGATCGTGATATACTCCATCCTATCCAGATGCCACCATCACAAATAACGCTCAACAGGCGGACTGAGCAATGCTCACCTACTCACACGATGCCTCGTGTCCCACAACGCTTCTTTCACAAGGTCAATGCCAAGAACGAAAATAAGCGCGCCAACAACCATGACGGCTATGGGCGAGATATGTTCATATAGGTTCGTGGAAGATATTGGAATGGACGCACGAATATATGCGATCGGCCAAGTGCCGATCACCAAAAGTGCAAACGTGGCCACGGCAAGCATAAACCCAGAGACACGATTCCCTCCTCCAACACGATAAAACCTGCGTTCGGTAATGTATTTCTCAACACACCAAGGTGAGGCAAGAAGGAAGTTGACTGACAGGAGCGTATTGACATAGACTAGATAGTTCGGGCTTTCGACGGGTCATCGTCTCACAGTGGCGTATGATAGGTGAGTACGTACACAGTGCCAAGAAATCCTGCAGCGAGATTGGAGATTCCGTGAGCAACAAGTTCCTTGTCCGTATCAACGTCTTCGTCCAGTGATACAGCTACCCAAGCCACGTGCACGAGGATCCATCAGCAAGATAACACCTGGAACAACAACAAAAACCCTACCAAGAGCAGGGACATTGAGTGGAGGATGTAAAATATTAAAGAACAGCCTGTGGTCCAGATACGTCAGCAACGTGTGGTTCAAAACAAATCATAGTGTCACGCACAGTGCAAATTGCGTAGGCAATGTCCTCCAGATGGGAGCCCAATGCACAGCGCCAAAGTCTTTGCCGCACACCGAAACAATCAATTGATTATCCACAGGTCAACCTAGAGGGCGAAACCCACCGTAATAAGTGTAAAAGGCATACCAGGTATCCATACCCTTGGCCTCCTGTGCGGTTTCGAACAGCCACCCGTTCCGGCGGAGCGTGTCGAGGTCGAGCTGAGCAGCCGCAACGACGATGTAGAAGACAATTGGTATGGTCAAAAAGTCTACGATGCTCTGCTTTTATGGCCTCACTTGAAATAGGGGACAGACTCACAAATAGGAAATAGAAGTTGGTGCTTCCATCTCGCGGTGATCGTTCTCAAAAGCACCGCCAATGCAAGAGGCGGGACCCACATCACGAGCGCGCGTGGATCGAGAGTAAAATATCGGAGGACCTCCCAGGTCGGTGGATTGAGTGCGTCGGAAGGGAGGCGCGTGCTGACGGTGAGTCTGCCAAATTGGGCAACGGTACCCATGTAGACAGCACCGGGATCAACAGGAGACATCGGGATCAGGATCCGGCACTCCGTTTCAACCGGGTGAGACTCACCCCGTCAGGATCAAAAATACCCCTACCCCACCTATACAACTATGGAAGGAACCGCATCAGTTGGCGCCATCGCACACCACAATGGTGCGTGAGACAGAAGCGATCAGCGGCACTTACCCGACGAGAATGTGTCTGGGGAAGAACCCAATAAGGACACCAAGGCGAAGGTGTCCGAGAAGGAAGAACGTGAATCCTGGAAATGAGCGACTACGATCAGATATCGGGATTGCGGTATTTGAGAATCATGATCACGAGGCTCGGAGCACATCCGTAGGATAAGTACGAACGAGGGAACCGTGTCCCTTACAAAACTGCAGCATCGTGGCAAGGGCGCAGTTTCTTTGGATACAAGAGGTCTTCCTCGGTAACAGTGACTTACCAGTGAGTAAACTAGAGAGTGCGAATGCCACAAGGGTTGTCGCTACAACCTCCCGATTTATGGTATGTGTCCCAGTCCAATCATCACCAAGAATATCCTCTACGATTGTTGTCGCGAGAATGTGGAAGAAGGGCTATAGCGTGATAAAACCTGAGTTCATTGTTGCGAAGGCATACGAAGAAAAGGCAAAGAAAGTGGTACACACCACCACCTCAATCATCATGCTCCCGTTCGCGCCTGCGAAGTTACTCCCACCAAGAGTATATACAAGCTGAGCAATGACCGTGCTGGAGGACGATAACTCATCAGTCTACCCTAATGTTCATCGTGCAAAATACGTAAAGCCACCCGGTGAGCGGTAATGAAAACAGATGCTGACAGCTGCAAAAATCAAATAGGAAGGAAACCACTCACGAAACGAAGAACATGGACACGCCAACGCCTCCGAACTTGGCAAACATGCCTGCAGCGGGAAATATGATCATGCCATCTGAGGATTCTCGTGAGTATTTGCACTGGCGTACAATGGCTTCCGGATGGCGTGCTCTGTATGCAGTACATCCGGGCACCGCAGGAAGACGGGAAAACGCACAAGAGACTCCATCCAAGATGTTCAGTAGCGTGCCTAGGACAACGGCGGGGAGCGCCTTGAAGGCCTTTTTGCCGATATTGGGATCAAGAATGAAGTGAGGCACTTCAAAATACTTGGACGGGACCACAGTTGAGCCATAGTCACTTGGGGTGGTCGGTTTTGTATAGTCTGGTTGTACTTGAGTGACTAGAGACATGGATTGTGGACCATTGCTAGCGTTTTCGGAGTGTTGATTGGCGTGAAGTAGGGAAGTGGTTTCGTCAGGTAATCGCCGTGACTGATCTGGAAACTCTGGCTCCACTGTTTTGTTCAATGTCACGGGTTGAAAAGCCGTCAACGATTTCGGTGCGAGGTGGTACGGAGCGTCGGAGGCAAGAGACGAGAAAGGGGGATTCCCTGGACGTTCATTGGTTGGTGTTACGGACATCTGGGAAGTTGGGTAATCCGACGTGCTCGCACGTTCGTATCCTGCCTTAGAGGGGACCTGCTCAGTGACGAGCATCTCTTTGCTTCCGTTCTCCTTTTCCTTGCGAGCGAGAAGGATGGAGAGAGCGGAAGGCGGACCAAGGAAAGAGTGACCCAGCCTGCGTGGCGTGAACGCGCCGGAAGCAGTGGTGACACTGGCGGAGGGACCTGTCGGGCTGGAATCAAACGTGTACGTGGATGCAGAGAGGTCATCGTCAGCATCCATATCGGAGACCAAGGAGAACCGTGGACTGCCTCTGTGTGTGTTGGATGAGGAGGGAACGAATGAAGATGGGAGAGGATGGATGTATTTTAAAGACGGATGAGGAGCGGAGATGGTCTCAAGTGTGCCATCTTGGGTCGTATTGCTCGGGAAGATGAACGAGTCACGGGATCGCGACATAGAAGCTAGAAACGTGCCATGGCAAAATGAGGACGAATTGCGCATACGACGCCACAAATGCAGTCAGAGCACGCACGTTCGGAAGAAGGGTCGGGTAGGCCGTGGGAGGCAGAGATGACCGAGGTCGCGGGGGGACGGAGATCTGGCGAGGGGTTTGGGCGGGGCAAGGGGGAATTGGCAAGGGAGATGCGGGGCATGACCGTGTTCGAGAGGTGTACAGTACTTGTACGTATGACACCCTGCGAGCGTGGCTGGGCTGAATTGCGAAAGGATGAAGAGGAGACATAGCTCATTGGCTGCAAGAGACTGGGAAAGAAGATAAGTTTGAGCGGGTAAAATTGCAAAGGGGGGGGGAGGAATTGCATACCCGGCCCGACGCAAGACGGACTCGTCTGGCGAAGGTGACGCAGGGGGGCGTATAGGGTCATCGTCGTCGTCATAGTTATTCTCGACGTCGGTGTGGTGGTCGTGCACGCCGTGGAAGACGACGAAGGGACTGTCTGGTACGGGCGAGGACATGGTCAAGGAAAGAGAAAAGTCATGCGGCCATCGAGGAGGTTATTGCCAGCGGACGAAATCATCGCGCCGGACAACATTTCAAAAAAGGAAGCCTTTCGGCACCGCCCATATCACGTGCCCACGCACGCGCTTGTCTCCGCCGACGTGCTCGACGACGACGACGACGACGAGAGCGATGTCGAACACGATTCTCCTGTGCGTATCCTTGTCTTTGTCGCAAAAGGACAACGAGCTCACGGGGCGTCTAGGTATCCTCTCTCGAATTTCACGTTTAGGTCCGTCTTTTACTCGTCGCTCGACGCTGCTCGATTCATCGGTCTTCAGCACCAAGGAGGCCCAGCCGGAAGAAGACCCGTCCGTTTCTGCCCGTCTTCAGCGTCTGCAAAACAATTATGAAGACTTTGGGATGCGTCGCACCGTAGAGGGTATCCTCGTCGTGCACGACCATGGTCATCCTCATATCCTCATGCTCCAGATCGCGAACGCGTTTTTCAAGCTGTAAGCACCCCCTTTCCTCTCTGTTCATTTTACCTGAGAATCTCGTAGCCCGGGCGACTACCTCAAGCCTGGCGAGGACGACATCGACGGGCTCAAGCGGAGGTTGGACGAGCGACTCGCGCCACCTTCTGAATCAAAGCAGTTCAACGCGTCTCATGGGGTCGACAACGAATGGGAAATCGGAGACTGTCTCGCGCAGTGGTGGAGACCCAACTTTGAGACGTTTATGGTGCGTTTGACCGGTGATCCACTCTGTTCTGGACCTCGACTGCGCTCAGTACCCTTTTGTCCCCGCGCATATAACCAAGCCCAAGGAGTGCAAGAAGCTCTTCTTGGTTCAGATGCCCGAGCGCAGTATGTCTCAGTCATTCGCCGTGCGAGTTTGTCTGATTCCGGTGTAGAAGTGCTCGCGGTCCCCAAAAACATGAAGTTGCTCGCGATCCCTCTATTTGAGCTCTACGACAACGCAGCCCGGTATGTTTTTTCTTTGTTTTCGTACACTGCCCTGTTCTGACATGGATTGCAGATATGGTCCGCAGTTGTCTGCCATACCGCACTTGTTGTCGAGGTACAACTTTATCTACCAGTGAATGGTGTCGTGTGTAGTAGTATGAATTTGTAGAGCCGGCTGTGTGTGACCTGATCGAGTAACCCGCGCATGCGGCGTCAGCGAGGCACTAACCTGGCAGCGTCAAGCCTTGGTTGCTCGTTCACTCGTACGACGACCTCCACGTTCACCAGATATGCCACTCATAGAGATCAGCGCTGCGTCGGCCACAGTGGGACCCTCAACGCCCGTGAACGTCAAGCTACTCCTAATAGGAAACGCATCCGTGGGCAAGAGTAGTCTACTGCTCCGGTTCTCTGACGAGGCATGGATACCCGAGGACGAGGCGACGGCGACGATTGGGGTCGATTTTCGGGTGAGTATCGACCCCTTCGCTGGTTCTCTCATTATCCTGACTATGGGCGACGACAGGTTCACAAGATGGAGGTCAACGGGCGAAAAGTGAAGCTCAGCATATGGGTCAGTCTGGTCTGGATCTATGGACGACGACTGAATGCTTGCACAAAAGGATACGGCGGGACAAGAACGGTTCCGGACGATCACGTCCTCGTACTATCGGGGCGCACAGGGCATTATTCTAGGCGAGTGCGACGAGCAGCGTGCTCGACGGTGCGACAGCTCATCTTGGCACGCAGTGTACGACGTCGCCAACCGGGAGACGTTTGATGCTCTCCCGAGATGGTTTACAGAGATCGATACGTACGTGTCTACGACGGTACCAAAGATCATCGTCGGCAACAAACTGGACAAGGTGCGTCTGGTCCGTGCGTGCTGCAGGCGGGCATACTAATCGAGAGACAGGAACACTCGCGGCAAGTGTCTACGGAGGAGGCGGTCGTGTTTGCGAACCGAAAGGATGCGTTGTTCCTCGAGACGAGTGCAAAGACGGCCTTTGGAGTGCGAGAGGTGTTTGAGGGACTGGTGAAGGAGATATTGGATACCCCAGAGCTGTGGGCGCCGGTGTCGCCGACAACGACGACGACGACGACGGACGGGATGCCTGGCACGATCGAGCTCAACAACAACGGGAGTAGTGACTATGGTAGTGGCTGTGCATGTTGACATAATCGAGATACTTTTTGGCTTCAAATTTTGAAGTCAGTGCGACCTGTGTTCATCCATGGCACCCGTCCAACTCGTATCCGTTCAGTCCTCCTCTTCCTCCTCCTCCTACTTTGACCGCATACATGACTTTGTGTCGGAGAACAGGCGCACCATCCTCGTCGCAACCACTGCAGCTCTCGTTGCTGCAGGCGCCGTCTACTACGTCGCGGCCTCGTCCCGGTCACACCCCGGCAAAAGCAGGCCAAAGGACAGGAAGTTAAAGAAAAAGCAGGCACACGATTCGGACGGTCCTATCATCGAGGAGGTCAAGCCAAAGCCAGACGCCGTCGACGGTCCGTCTTTGTCGAACCCGCTTCTTCTCTCTCTGACCTCCCAACAGAAAATGCACCGCTCTCTCCCGAACAGATAGCCGCCATGCCGTTCGAGGTCTGTACTTCGTCCACCGTTTAGCACGCACCTCACTTTTTCACAGGAACGCGTCAAACAGGCGGCGTCCCTCAAGACGCGTGGCAATTCCCTTTACCAGGCACGCAAGTTTGAACAGGCCATCGACCTCTACACACAGGCCATTCAGATATCGCCACGGCCAGAGCCCGTCTTCTACAGCAATCGCGCAGCATGTCTGTACGACACTGTTATCCCCATTCTGTACTCACTTTTTTTGCAGGTTACATGTACATGTCCCCTCCACAATACGACCGCGTTGTGGCAGACTGCGACGACGCACTCCGTCAAGACCCGAGCTACGTCAAGGCCCTCAACAGGCGTGCGACCGCACTCGAATCCTTGAACCGCTACGAGGACGCTCTCAGAGGTCCGTTCCCTCTTGTTCCAACTATGGTTAATCAGATTCAATCGCTTTCTATACAGATTTCACTGCCGCGACCATTCTTGAAAAGTTCCAAAACGAGACAGCCGCACAGGCAGTCGAACGTGTCTTGAAGAAGCTTGCGACGGAAAAGGCACACGCCATTCTCGCCGTGGGTATCCCGCTCGTTCTGTCCAACACCATCTCACCCTTGTCAAACAGACGCGTGAGCCACGCTTGCCTTCACAAACATTCATCTCGGCATATTTCGCGGCATTCCGAAAACGTGAGCTCCTCACTCCAACACCCGGTCGATCACCTCACCGTGTCACAACAGGTCCACTTCCTACCCTTCCCGAGACCCCATCCCAGGGTGACCAGGCCCTTTTACTGGCTTTCGAGGCCCTTGAAGCGGCTGACTACCCCCATGCACTCACCCTCGTCAACGAGGCTCTAGAACAGGGAGTGTCCTGGGACATTGGGCGAGCCGAGGCCTTGAATCTGAGGGGGACGTTTAAGTTCGTTCATGCACGCATCTTCCATTCTCTGTGTTCACCATACCATACAGGTTCCTGACTGCAGACGTTCGTGGTGCTAAAGCCGACCTGCTCGAATCACTCGGTCTCAACCCTTCGCTTACGCAATCTTTGGTGAAGCTCGCGAGCGTGCATATGGAAGAGGGCGACAATGTGCAAGCAATGAAGTGCTTCGAGGATGCCATCAAAATCAACGAGGACGATCCCGATGTCTACTACCATCGAGGCCAAGGTGCGTTGTTGTTGAGTCACCTTTGACGATTAAAACCCATCTCTGTCACAGTGTTCTTCATCACGAACGACTTTTCGTCCGCGGCGACCAACTACACCAAGTCGTCAACGTTGGATTCGACATTCGTGTTCTCGCATATTCAACTTGCTGTCGCACAGTACAAGCTGGGCAACCTTGCGAATAGCATGGCGACATTCCGACGGACGATGACGACGTTCCCTTTGAGGGGTGAAGTCTGCAACTACTAGTACGTCTCGTGACGAGGTCATGGTAAGGGGTGGCTAACAGTGTTGTAGCGGTGAACTCTTGTTGGATCAACAGCGCTTCCAAGAAGCCGTCGAGAAGTTTGACAGAGCAATCGAACTCGAAAAGGCCAAGTCAGTCATTCTGGCTGCTGTCTGCTTTCCCTTGTTGACCGAGTCCGAATCACTAGTTCCCCACCGAACCCGCTACCTCTTGTCAACAAGGCGCTTGCCGTCTTCCAATGGCGCCAGGACCTCCCAGCTGCAGAAGCACTGTGCCGTGAGGCTCTTGTCCTGGACCCGTCATGCGAGCCTGCGGTCGCCACGCTCGCACAGCTCGCTCTCCAGAAGAGCGAGATCGAGGTTGCGATCAACTGGTTCGACAAGCAGGTTCAGATGGCGAGGGGAGAAACAGAGATCACCGCCGCGCTCACGTTCCTCGAGGTCAGCCCAGGACACGCTCCACGTGTGAGATGCTGACCGACTCTTGTTTCCAGGCCAGCAAAGCGCAATTGCAGTTCGTCCAAAACTACCCACAGATGGCGGAGCAGTTGACCCAGATGGCGCGGGGGATGATGTAGTGTCCAATGACGGGCGATTGATGGGACGTGCATGTAGGTCAGGATTTTTGTGTTTGAAGACTTTACACACGGGCTGTCGACAAAGTAGAAGTACACTACATGTCTTGTCAATCCCTTTCTCTTTTTTTTTTGTTTTTTTGCTTTTCGCCTCCCCTACCCCTTTCTCCTCATAGTTGCGCGGTTCGTGTGGTCTCTCGTTTGTTCGCTCGGGCTCATTGTCTGAACGAGCGCTCTCCTAGTCGAACCGCGTTCCGCATTTTCTTTCTATGCCATCTACACACGCTCACCGCTCACTCGTCCGTCGTGTCCATGCTCACTTCTTTTGGACGTCGTGCACGTCGGGGAGACCCGCCGAGCCTTTTGAATTGAGCAATTGGATTTTTGAAGCTTCTCCATCGCGGGGAGATCATTTCACAGTTCCCGGAGATTGGGAGCGCAACGTGACGCTGGCGAGTACCGTCACGGTGACAGCCGCGCACACGTTGCTCTTCCGAACGGTACATGTTACTTTTATTTCGACATTGGTATGTACAGGCACATGCACAGACGCCACGGTTTCGCCCGCGCGCGATGACGCCTTTGTTCCCAAAAAAAAAAAAAAAGGAGGGGGTCAGCGCGTCGTAGTAGGAGCCCAAGCCTCCGCCCTCCACCCGCCCTGTTGAATCGAGTTTCGTCAGCAAACCCCGAGAGACCGAAGAAATGAGGACAACGTGTGACAGTACGTACGGGGAAGAGATCCACGTGGCGCTTCCAGTCGAAAAAGTGCACGGGCTGGTCCCTGTCTTCGACGTGCTCCGCCACCGCCGTCGATATCAGCGCGACCTCGGCCGGGTGGATCGTCCGGGGTGCTGCCTGGCCAACCGGAACCGCCCCGCCCCGTGCAGAAGCGAGCACCTGGCCGTTCAAGTCCACGATCTTGCCCAAAAACGCCTGCGCGATCAGGTTCACCGTGTCGTCCATCGTCTTCTCCGACAACGGGATGCTGCTGTGCACGATGATGTCGTTGATGATGCGAGACGGGATCGTGATCACGCCGCGTACGACGGAGTCCGCCGCGCGTCGCACCGCGCACGCCTTGCATGGCGAATTGTCCTCGCGTGCAAACACAGTGATGCTACCCACCAGTTCTTCCTCGTAGTGCAGATTGAAGTGGTACGAGGTGCCAATGGCGTGTTCGGAGAGCCGGACGAGCACCTTGAAGATCCGAAAGTTCCGGATCGGCTGAAAGTCGGCAGGAAGCTCGACCTCGTCGAGGCCAGGCACAGTCATATGCGTCCAAGACGGTGCGTGGATGCTCAACAAGGCCTTTTGCGGGTCGACATTGTAATACTTGGCAATCCTTGCACGGGCCACTTGGCGCTCTTTCAGGCTCACCGATCCTTTGTCGACCTTGACACCCAGGAATTCTTTATAGGAATAATCTGATACGAACATTAGCACCCACTACAAGGCTTTGCAAAAAAAGACATTACACTTTGGGTATGCGTCTGGAGTGAAGAAACGGGTCTCTTTACTTGTCCAGTATGTCCCATCCGCATGCCTGAATGGGAAAAGGGAGCCGAATTCCCCATCGTCTTCGACCTTTTGATGATATGCCGCAGAGTATGTTCCTCTTTTCTAAGATTATATCTATGTTACCAACAAGCACACCAGAGGAAGGATAATACACTCACTAGGGTCCATTTCTGCTCCACACCGTCAACGGTAAAGCCATCACCCATCCAGTAATCAGGATAGCACCATTCCCACAACGCAACTGAGCGATAAAAGCAGGTTAGTCCATACAAATAAGTGCCGCAAAAACGACCTACAAAGCCTATCCACATTGCAATGGTGGACTGAATGCAGATAAAAACCCGGAAATAATATAATCCCCGGTATTCACTTACAATAAAAGATCGGATCGAACGCCGCCTGAGGTCCCTTGAATAAACGAGGGGGAAAAAGAAGGAATGCGCTCACATAGTCTGGCCAAGCCTTGACAAGTAAAATGAATCAGTGATCAACTCGTTCAGGTTCAAAGTACTAACCATATGACCGTTGCCCCCCTTCGTCCAAATCGATCAACGCTAGCTCTCGGCCGACAGAGTGAAACGTACGATATTTCCGTGCATGCTATTGTGCACACCCTCCAGGGAGCCAGTGTTGTGGTGGTCGCCATCTTCCCGAGATTCATTTCGCGTGTTCGAAAATTCGTCGTACCTGCAGTCGTTAATCAATAATAGACGAGAGAGACTCAAGAAAGCACATCACATCATGGCTGGGTTTCCGCCATCCGGGAATGAGAACAGCATCCCAATGCTCGTCCTCACATTGTCCACTTTTTGCTTGAGGGTCCTGAGAGTACCATATAAGAGAGGGATGAAAAAGAAGTGAAGTAAACCGACATCTGAAGTGCCCGAGTATTGCTTCCAGTTGGATTTGGGGAGGATTCGGTGTAACGGTACGTCTTGATCCATTTGGTGAAGTAGGCGGTGAGTCCATTCTGAGCATTTAGAGCTCCGGTCATCGAACAAAGCGATGGTAATTATTAACGATACTTGCCTCTTTGCTATCAGAAAAGTCAGGAGGGATGTGGGGAAACGTGAACGAAGTAAGAGGATTTGGTACGATTATATATTTTTGTCCCGTGCCGAGGATGGTTAGCTCATTAGTGTAGAACGCAGGGGGTAATCCTTCCACGTCCACTCTTGGGTCGGCCCAGTCCCAGTATCTGTTTGAAATCAGAAAACTAAGAGAGCACGTATTAAGAGGCGCACGGGAACCGGAGTTGCCTGGCCGCATTCACCCAACGTCCGACTTCTTCGGGATGGGAACTCTCTATTTGCTGTGCAATATTTTCGGCATATTCTCCAATGGCTTGCTATGAAAACTGTATCAGGCAGTTAGGAGAGCGATTGCTTCACCATACCTACCTCAATAAGCATCATATACGGACGGTGCCAGGAAGGAAAAGTAACTGCCGCATGGCTAGACAAACACGATCTGGAAAAGCGCTACAGGATATTGACACCACAACATACTGGCAATAACCTGGAAGGAAATATATTAGGCGGGGTTCATAGGTCAAGGGTGTGTTGGCTCACCTCCAAACCTCGATGGGAAGGGGTTCATGTCTTTTTTGTCATCGTAACTAAAATATACCTGAGATTCTTCGGGGGTACGCCTATCTCCAGGCCACTCGCGGTAGGGTTTGCCATGGATGGCACCTATCTCCATGAGAGAGGTGAGGACGTTCAGCGGAGGTTGAGACACGCCAGGGAACCCAATCGGAGTGTCCTTGATATAAGCAAAACCAAGGATAAAGAGAGTCCACTGGTGCGGGTGCTTTTCCTCCAACTCTTGGACAGGGAGGCGATCAAAAACCTGCTGGGTGGTATTACGACCAGTGATGGGCAGGTAGTTTCGGGGCTCTGTCGACGCCTCCATGTCGAATCGAGTGGTCTTAGGTAGGGGCGATATCAAGGTGTTCGCTTATATAGTCTGGGAATAGGGCCAACGCTTCCAATATCGCGTCGTTCCACGAGTTGTATCAGGAAATGAGACCCACGTCGTGTTTTGTCTTGTGGCAATAATGTATACTTACTTATAGATTATTTTTGATTCCCGTTATCGCCATCGTTCGTTGAAGGAGATCCCGGGCATTCATGCTAGTGATCGTGGAAGTGCAACAGGCGATTAGCACGATCGCGAGCAGCATGTGTAGTGACTCGATAGACCCAATTTACGATACCAGATACATTTAGATAGATATAGATCAAAACCAGTAATTGTGTAGGAGAGCGCGCGGACGTGAGTCTGGCGATGGATCGAGTTCAAGGCGCTTCATCCGACGAATCTTGTTACGAGGATTCGCGCTAGATCACGTGACCCGATGTTGTGGCTTCGATTAGTACTACGACACTTCAAGCTCCAATTCTTTTTACTACTATATATATGCGAGTCAACGTTATGGATTTCGAAGAGAATCCAGTCTGAGACGGATTCAGCCACCCGCTGTGGTCGTATCAGTGGCGCTCGAGCTTCTCTCACCACACTTGAAATACTTTTTCAAAGACATCACGCCTATGCCACATAATCTCCGTTCATCCGCCTGGTAAACACCATGGATCAAGGCAAAGTCATACCAGAGAGAGCATTACAAGCTACCGAGGATATTATAGTCTTGACCTCTGGAACAAATGTCACTGACTTATTTGCTCGACTTCTGACTTCCATCCGTGTGCTCCGGCTTCCAGTTCGACCCTACAAGGCACCCATTCACCACCATTCATGCTGTTCGGGATGCACCATGAACTCGTTTAATTATGCCTGTCCCTTGGAAACACTATCCAAAAATGACTATTTCGGGCAAACTAGACATTAGCAACAGTGTGTGCAATCTTCTCATTTTGATGCTTTCTCCCTGGAAAACGTCTTTGAATGGAGCGGCTCCTGCTTTAATGCCTTGGAGAAGATATTCTTGAATGTACTCGGCAAAGTCAGCTACTTGGTAGATTCATTCTCCATCTGAGAGCATGTCCTCGGTCATGCAGTGCTTCTCAGTACACAATTCCTTCAGGCTCTCGTTCATGAGATAAAGGCGCCTCAACTCGGTGGGCAAGCCCGATCACAAATACTATGTATGTACTATGCAGTCAAAAGATCCAACCACACTGAAAAGGAGGCCACAATGATCACGTGAACTTGAGTTAAAGGAATGCGCCCAGACCAGCTGATGGCGGTCCTTTTACAAACACCAACCTACCGCACGTCCGAGATCCCTGATACATCGATTCTCGCTCAACGACAGCGCCGTGATCAGACACTCGCGTTGCTTGTCCTTCTGACCTCGCAAACCGTACGCCTTGGCAAGGAAATACCACACCTCGGGGACGTCCCACCCGGGGCCGCGCGACATGTAACCCAGAAGACCGGCACTCAAATCGACCTTATCAGGGTCGGGGTCAGCACTTGACTCAGAGGCTCTGGGGGACGGGGACGAGGACGAGGTGAGGTAGATCCGACACATGTGAATGGCAGCGGAGACGTCGTCCGGAGACATGAAGAGCGCTTTTTGGAACGCCTCGATTGCTTGTCGGTCGTGGTTCAACGCATGGTGGTACAACCCAAACTGGACCACCGCGTCATTAAAATAGACCCACATGGCACAGGGTAGAGGGAGGCGTACCTGAACCCAAACAGAAGGGTTTTCTTGATTTTTCACTTCGGCTTCCTGGATAGCACCTTTTGCCTGCTCGATCTTGCCCAGTCTACGAAAAGTCGCAGCGCTGGATGCCCACAGCTCACTCAAGAGTTTATCCTCCCTGGAAGCTTGAGGAATGGGTTCAGCGTCCTGTGAAGGTGGAGTAGGTGGTGGTGGTGGAACAGGACAGTCATCGATCGGTTGGTCGGATTCCTCACTAGTATTGCTACGTTTGAGTGAACGAAGTGGCCGGCGGGAATGTATAGAAGATGCCTGGTAATGATGATTTTGAAGAACCGCATGAAAATCTAGAGAAGCGACCATGAGATCCTACACTCTAGATGATCAGAGATGGCCAGATGAAGCGCGCTACCTGGAGCAGAATTGGCTCGTTTGAAATTTCCATTCCTCACTACACCATGCCCAAACTTTCTCGATATGGTGCTGATTTTAACTTGTCCTTTTTGAACGCGATTCTTGAGCATCTGTTGCATCTTCTTTCCCGTAGACCCGTCTCGATCCGCGGAAGAGCGCTTGAGAAGCGGAGACAGTGGAAATTTGCGTTCTGGCTCCGCTGGCGTGGCTGGAGTAACAGTGATCGGTGGAGGCTGCGTTCGACCGGCTGACTGGTCATGTGGAGACTCGATGGGACCGTGAAGGTCGGTTCTAACTTCAAGGACCATCTCCCGGACCTCAGATATAAGAACGACAGAGCTTGGCTGTGTAACTGCTGAGCGCGATCCGGTATCTACCGAAGATCTCACTGAAGTAGTCTCCATCAACGTCAACAGGAGTGGGAACATCCGGGAAGAGTCCACGTACGTTGGGTCTCAGAAACTGTTCCCTTTTGCTCCGCAATCCACCCAAAGACATCCACCCATTTAGCCTCTGCACCTTCTGGTCCATCAACGTGCTCCGTCAATGCCATCTGTGTGAGCCGCAGTTGCAATGCATACTCGAAGGCATCTTGTTGCGTTGGGCCAGGGTGATCGGGAAGAGTGTGGGAGAGAGTAGTGGAAGAGGGGATCGAAGTCGCATCCGGTTCAAGGATCATCTGGTGAACGGACACTTCGTTCGCAACACCACTACCTCTGGCATGAGGGCGCGGCTCTAACGCACCTCCACCTTTCTCCGGTTCGATATCTTCAGCTGTCGTGCCTTCACTCGATGTACTCCTCTCAATCTTCTCCGTAGCAACTTCCGTGTCGCTCGGAGAATCATTTTCCTCTGATGGAGACTCATTGATCGTGGCACCAATTTCCAGTACCTCCTGTGCTTTCGTCCACTCTCCTTGGGCTGTAAGCAGCAGACCAAGGAGGTGCCAATGGCGAACCTCATTCGAAGCGCCTTCCACAGCTGCACGTGCAGAAGTAATAGCATCTTCTAGATTTTGCGAGGGGCCAGGTAATGAGAGTGCTATCGCGAGCTGATGGTGCGCACTGGGGGTGGGGAACACCTCAACCGATTTGATGTAATGCTGTAATGCATCGTGCAGCTTGGTCTGGCGAGTGTGGTCGTGCTTTTCTACGAATCCTCCCAAGTCAGATCAAAGAAATTCCAGTACAAATGCAAATACATGCCTATGATGGCAGTGACAGTGCTCCAAATGCCTTCTGCAAGGGCAACACGGGCGGTCAGTTCCTTGTCGGCGGAATCCAGACGTGTCTTGGCCTTCTCTAAAAACTCTCCGGCTTCCTTGGCTTCTTCGACCCCATCCGAACCAAGTCGGGATAATGCCAGACGACAGAACATCCTCGCACCTTCCACAAGCGTCTCTACCCAGTGACGGTCTGTATCACTATCATCGTCGACACCTGCCGCACGTATCTTGCTTACGACCTCGATGTATAGGCGTAAGCTACGCTTTGCAAGTTCCGTATCTCCAGAGACGTAAAGAAGCCGAAACATGTGACGAAAAATACGGTAAGAATTGAAGGTGAGTCGGGTGGCCCACCAGAGGATCTAGTCGGCTATTTAGGAGTGGGACGGGGAAGACAGAGGGTTCACTGACATCGATGACCCATTGGGCTCGATCCGCAACTGCTCCACTTGCTTCCCATACTACGACCGATAAATCGACAAGATCTTCGACCTTGACGTTCCGCTCTCCTGCCTTAGGAAAATGGGTGCACTTGTCAAGTACCGTACGATATTCATTAATGATCGATCGAGCTGTATTAAGCCACTGCGGAGGTTTCTCTGGCTGGAGAGAGGGAGAGGGGGTCACTGGAGGAGAGGGAGCACGGAAACAGACGATGAGAGCGCGAAGGTGTAGAACGGTGATGATCGAACGATGGGAAGTGCGAAACGTGGGTGGCCAATGAGTGCTGCAAGAGTCGTAGTGAGTGAAGAAGTTCCAGATGAGACCCTCCTGGTCATCAAGATATCGCGTGCGGGCGAGAAGTGTTATGGCGCGGAACATGACACGTTCTGCCCAACGCCAAAGTTCACGGTACTGTGAAAAGGATGAAATTGTGGAAAATCCAGTCAGGGTGCACGGAATTTCGTATTCAATAGCGCTCAGCAAAGGGGTGGTGGTTGCATACGCTTGGATGGCAAGTTCGGGGTCCTCTGGGTGGAGCTTCTCGTGGCACATGCCTAGATGGATGAGGTAGGGGTATCTATACTGCAGAAATGAGATAGATCCAACCTTGTAGACATTTCGTGCGAATAGACTCGACCATCGCCCAAGCCCTACCGTCGATGATGTTCGTTGTGGAAGGGGATGATTCGGCAGATATGAAACTGCCAGTCCACGACATGGACGTGTCGGTGGTAGAACCTGTAGGTTGGAGGGCGGAGCTATCAGATCTGATTGTAGAAGAGACTGGAATATGACCCTGTGCATCAGAGATTCCGAGTACTTTGGAAAGATGACCGAGACATTCTGATGGTTCTCCCAATGCATACGCATAGTAGGCAAGGGCAAACAACAGAGACTGCGGCGAGATTGGTTGAGTAGACGGCTGGAATGGGGGACGACGTACGTCAGAGCGGTTACCCTGGAGCTTGCTGAGCACAACGTAGCCGGCCGATGCCTCTTGGGCGCGCTCGGGAAGCAGCGTACATTCAGACGTGAGACTTAGCTGGCCATCTGGTTCTAATCCAAGCTGGTCCTCGTCTGTAGCATTTGCAGAAAGCCAGATTGAAAGTGCTTGTGTCTGTGAGGCGATCTCCGCAACATCCTGGAAACCTGCGCAATGTTTGTTGAACTTCCGGAGAAGTTCTGACCAGGACAAAGGATAGCCGTTGGGTGTCTTTGCTGGTGCTGAGGAGGCCCAGGTGCCCGCTGTGAGGGCTGCTCTGAGCTGGGTCCAGTAATGTCGATCTTTATCGTGCGCCATCAATGCTCGATTTGAAGCTGTGAAGTTCCACTTTGACCCCGCGCCTCAAACGTTGACGGTCACCGCCCTCATCGAACACGTCTCTTCCTCGTCGTCATTCACGATGCCTGACCTAACGACGCCCGCCCTCACTCCAGACTACACCGACTCGGGCGAGGGCGAGGGGTCCTCCTCGCCTGCTTCAGAGACACCGACAAAGTCGCGTCGCCTCACTGCCTTCTACCCCAACATGAAATCAAGCAACAAGTCGCTCAAGCCATTCAGTCGCAGCGCGGCGAAACGACAGAGTGTCATGACGCTCGGAAGCATAGAGCATCTCCAACACTACTTTACCAAGACCGGTATCGCCGCAAAGTCAAGGTCCGCCTCTTGCCTCTATGTCCTACGTTCGCTGCTGATGCTTTTCAATAGTCCATCTAAAAAGCTGAACAGCCAGCTTGTCCCCGCTGTTGGAGGCTTGGATAGCTTGAAAACGTCCAGGCCGTCATTGGACAGCATCATGGACTTTGAGCTTCCACCTTCACCTGTTGTTCCGGAAGTACGACAGCCAGCATTTCCTCCATATATCAAGACCCAGACAGATCCAGAAGCGTTTCTTTCTGTCGTCGTCCAGGACCTCACTCTCATCACTCGCGCCTGGGGTATACGCGGCACGCGTGATTTCCCTTTGGCTTCCAATGATTCACCTCCGACTTCGCGTATGATCGACGTCCTCGAGATCCTCAAGACGACCACCTATGCCATCCGCTCCGTTAGGAACTATGTCATCGCGCTTCCGGACGAATCCGCAGGCACGCTCCGCACTCAGTACAGAAGCAAGGTCGCTGCGAGCGTTCCAGTCCCAAAGCGTAACCCTGCACAGCAAAAGGCTCAGCTTGATCCCCTGTCTTTGATCCGCAAGTCCGCATTGGAAGTGCTTGCTGCGCTTCGCGAACTTGAAGAGCGATCTAGGGTACCACTGTCCGACGAGGCTTACGATGCTCAAAGTGATCGCGGTTCCTTGCAGGATCAACATCCACACTCGCGTGGCGTATCACCGGCGGTTATGTCGGACGATGAGTCGGACCTCCCTCATGTTGACCCTGATATGTCGATTTCGTTCATGCGTGTACAAGGTCGTAGCGAATCGATACCAGTCTGGGAGGACGAGAACGACAGCGTCAGCGAAGAAGAACGAGAAAAGCGAGAGCATTGGGATGACCGGCTTGTGCTTGGTGGTGGGTGGTTGTACAGGCAAGATGTCACGCTTGCGGACCTTGGAAACGAGCAAAATGCGGTTAGGCGATACATAGACCTCGTCGACGACGTGCTGTTCGGAGGCACTCAGGATGGAAAACGCGGATGGGAGAGAGAGGCCGAGAGGAATGCGAAGAAGACAAGAGATGGACGAGGGCAGAACCGGAGAGTCAGCGCAGGCGACATGTTCTCCTACCAATTTCCTTCCCCTGAAGTACCGTCCTCAGGACGGCGCGTCGTCTCTACGTCCGGGGTGCTCAATTCGATGCGCGACATGTCGCTGTCGGAAGAGCCAGAAAATACGGAGACCCTTTCAGAAGTGGGAAGCATCGATGAAGATGATCTTCCTGGTTGGGCCAAGCGCTCGTTATTTACCGATGACCCTATCGGTCAGTGGACGGGTAGGAGAGAATGTGCATTCTTGCTCATGATTGTCTTGTAGGTCGCTCACATGCCCTTTTGATGGCCCTTTTGCCCGAGAATCTCCGCCTCCTAGTTCCCCCAACACGTGACAAGTCTACATTCCTCAGTGCACTCACGTCAGGTCAGTGCCTCTGTGCGGCTTATAATGCTGGGGTACGCCGATCCCGCAAACCGTGGGGTTTTATCAGTGTGGACTCTATACACGACGTCGCCTCTCTCGAGCAAACTACGGATGGCGTCTATGGCGACGAAAAAAGTAAAATAGGGTGGACCTTTCGAAGAATCGACAATCTGCGTCTGTGGGCTGGGTATGTGCTTGTGGTGCCTTGATTGAATGAGACCTGACCATTCGTGCTATTTAGCGCGCTCAAGCTCCGTTACGTCCTCCCTCTCGTTGTCCCATCTATGCCCGGTCGGCCGGATCATATCCCACGTACAGCTTCCCCGGCCCGGACACAGTCGCGCGGTGCATCACCTGCACGTTCTCCTGGCTACACCTCAGTCATTGCGGACTCTCCATCTCCATCTCCAGCGAAGAACCGCTCGACGACGGCGGAGACCCCTCTTGTTTTTGACCCTCGTCTCGTCGCAAGGAAAGACGATGGGTGGGAAACGATGCTCGAAACCGTTGTATTGCGGTGGGTCACGGCAATTGTAGAAGAGACAAGAGGCGAGAGTTTGCGGTGAGTGTACGACGACTCGTATTTACTTTCTCTGGATCTCCCTTGTGGATCATTCTGTTATCCTGTGGGTCGCATGACTGTTGCTCTCTCTTATATCCTATTCCCCGCTGCATGCGTTCATCTTTTCATACCATCCTTTCGTTGTGCCCTTGCAACTGGCATTTATATCCGTACATCGATTATCCTAATACCGTACATGATACCGAGGCACGCATGCAGCACGCGTAGCGCTGCCAGGTCCGGATTGTCTTCTAGTGCATTGAATCGTCTCGTAAATAGATAAGTACAGATAATTATGCAGGATTGCTTCATCCTGGAATTAGTGGCAAAGTAGTGTTGCTCTTAGTTCTCAAAAATGACCTATGAGCGTGGCTACAATGTACATACAATGTGCACTTGGGTCGGTTCATACTGCCCTCCCGTGATCACTGTTCTGACCAACCCTATGAATTACATAATCCAGATCACCGATGGGGTACTCAGCTCCGTTCAGCCTCAAAAAGTGACTTCCAGTTCGGCATTTCGCTTCTCTGGCTGGCATCTCTGCGTAGCGTGTGCTGGATTCAGAACTCGGGAAAAGTCTCAGCACTGCTCTATTGACCCAACTCCGTGCAGTGGCGAACAGAAGGTCTAACACTGGCCCAATTTCGGCCGTGGTGTGTGCTCTGCTGACTGCCCAAGAACGGTAACTTATCACATTCATAGATCCAACTTCCAGTTCATGATGGAGCCAGAAACAGAAGCACTTTACACGCGCGTAATGGTCACTCTATTCATTTTTGTGGTTTCCCTATTGGGTGAGGCGCCGAGTCGATCGTACTGAGGGTCGAAATAAGGGACTGACGTCTTCACGCTAGCTGCCTCGTTTCCAACGCTCTCCAAAAATATCTCGTTCTTCCGCATACCTCGCATCATATTTTTTATTGGGAAGCATTTCGGAACAGGTTCGTTTTTCATCCAGGACACTTCCATGACTGACGTTCTCCAAGGCGTCATCCTGTCCACAGCATTTGTACACTTGCTGCAGGACTCCTTTGAGGCCCTTCGAAGCCCACAGGTTCTGGCTCGCTGGAAGGTAGGCGACAATGTAGGTCTGATGGTGTCCGTGCTTTTCCTCATTTTGAGCGTGAAACATACTTATACTCCCACCAGGCTGTGCTCCTTGTTGGCCATATTTTTTGTAGAATGCAAGTGCCTTCTCTTCATTATTCTTCACGTCTAATTACAGTATACATGCAGTTGTATCGACATCTTACGTGGACAGACTGCAGTCATATAGTTCACCACCAGTATCCATCGTACCGACCCCAGAAGACGGATTACCTGTAGATTCAGAGCGCGCACCACCTTCACCCAAGTTCGCTAACGCAGGGCATTCAAACGCGGAGCAAACACCACTCATAGGAGCTACAGGCCCCCACTACGCGCCACGGAGTCGGGCCCGTCGGACTCCCGAATCCTCGTATGGCACTGTACACGATCATGCCTATACGCACGGCCTCATACATGGCGATGCATCGGGATATTTCCAGGGTCACCACAGACACGAGTCGAGAAGTTTGCATCTATCACATCACGAGCGTAGTCGACCCACGACTATGTATGGGCCTGAGCAGTTTAATGGCGTGGGTCATGCACGCACACATCACGTTTCTTGTCACAGCCACGGGCACGAGGGTGTAGAGGATGTCCCAAACTCGCACGAATATCATTTCCATCAGCATAACCACCAAGATGGACACGACGCCAAGATCAACATCGGCAAAAAGAGACAAATCGTTGGCATACTTGTGAGGCTTAATCTTGGATTGCTCAACATGTTCACCACTCACACCATCAAGGTATTGCAATTAGGTATCATGATTCATTCGTTAGTCATCGGGTTGACTCTGTCGATAACATCTGGCCCGGACTTCAGTACGTTATTGTCAGTCTCTTTGGCAGTCTTTTGCTAAAGTGATGGCCGTGTAGCAACCCTTTTAATTGCTATAATATTCCACCAGCTCTTTGAAGGACTGTCCTTGGGTATAAGAATAGCCTCCCTCCCATCATCGCAGGAACCAGAATTCAGATATCTGGGCATTCTCAGACCTACCCTCGCATGCCTCTTTGCTATCACCACGCCCGCTGGTATCCTGCTGGGTATACTAATCTTTGGGCAGAACGATGACATGGGTATGGTTCCAACCTTTTATTTCGTAGGAAGTCCATGTCAGGCTCATTTGCCCGCTCCCCTAGCACATTTACGCCTCACTCAAGGTATCATGTCTGCCATCTCGGCTGGTATGCTCACATACGCTGCATGCGTCGAGATGCTTGCTGGCGATTTCGTGATGGATCCGACCTTGTGGCGGTGCAGCGTAAGGAAGCAGGCGCTTGCATTGTTCAGCTTGGCAGCTGGCGTCACCGCCATGGCGCTGGTGGGGTCATGAGTCCTGGTCCTCGTTCAAGGGACATTGCTTGTACATGGTATTCCTGTACTCGGTTGGTACTTTTGGTTAATCATTGATGCTGCTTCACATACGACGTTGATACGCTCATATGGCACTTGTCAACGACGAATGCGCTCAATCACAATTCGTGTATGTAGGTAATTAATGATTGGTCAAACTCTTGGTTCATCATAGAGGAAAAGCACGTCATGAGAGAAGGAGAAATAAATAAACAAGAGGAATAGTTCAAGACAGGCTCGATACGAGGCTAGGTCGTCGGTTGCCCGAACAACTTGACAATTAGAGCGCTAATGGTGTATCGAGGAAACAAAACTTGAGCTTATACTTGAAAGGGGGAAAAAGAAAAGAAAAGAATACGGGCGAGAAAAGGAGGATGGAAAGGTAAAGGGTGGGCTATGTGCTTCAAGCCTTGGTATTGCTGTTCGACTGCGAGACGAAGTTAGACAATGCCTCAGAGGACACTACGGAGCAGAGCTTCTTGCGCTTGGATGGAATATGGGGCGGGTGCAACTCTTCGCGCTTGACAGAAGCAGGCGTCATGGGCGCCTCGATGGCTCGCGCGTCGATCGTCAAGGAAGCTCCCTCCTGCGTCTCAGATGTCGACGGTCCACTCTCATCCTCTTCACCTTGCCGAGCGCGTTTCTTGCCTCTTCCAACAGAAGGGGATGGTGGTGTCAAGCACGGCGTGGCGACGGTTTCGGACTGCTCGTTTGAAGACGACTGCGAGTCTTGAGAAGGCTCGGAAGAGAATGTGCCGGCGGGTGGCAAGAGAGACTTTGTCTTGGTAAGGTATTCAGGTGGCAAAACGCGCCCGAGTGCGTCCATCTGTATGGGCGTCGCCAACTGGCGCTGCCTGGAAATTATGTCACTCGGACCACGGGGAGAAGGGGGACAGGGCGATGGTTGGGGCCGATCTGGCCAGAATGGAACGGATGGAACGGCTTGAGGTGTCTTTAACTCAGGTCCACGGCCATAGACGTTGGTGATGGCGCGCCAATCGATTTCTTCCAACGGTCCTCTGAAGGCGCCTTCTCGACGCAGTGATTTGGGGTTAAAGATGGTGATGATAACCTCCCCTTTGTCGTCACGGATAACCGGCTGGTAGCTTGGACTGTTGGGGGGATGGATGGTAACAGTTCGCGGGCCACCGGGGAATGATATGACAGCCGTCTTGGACTGTGCGACCGCGGGAGTTGGGGGCGGGGCAGAGCAAGGCGGCGGTGTGGTGGTCCTGACAGTGGGGATACTCGGATTCGCCCCGTCTTTGGAAAGGAAAGCCTTGAGACCTTCCAGTTGCTGCTGTCTTGCTAGAAAGTTACACGCTTCCGTGTTCCTGGCGACCAGATCCCTGGTCCGAGACTGAAGCAAGGCAAGCTCCCCCTCGCACTTCGAGACTTGTTGACTCATTGACACGACATCCATGGACAGTTTCCTGGAGAAAGGAGCATCAGTTTTGCGCGAAGACAGGACAAGCAAAAGGACACACGAGATGAGCTCGTTTATGTATTTGGGACCGTCGAGTTGCTCGTCGCGGCCAAGCACCTCCATGGCAATCTCGACTTCGGTCCGAACATCGTCCAAGCTGGCGATCCGGGCGGTGTCGATGCCTATCTTGATGTCCCGGAAGAGCGCGAGCGCGACGGTTTCCACGAGAATGGTCATGGAGCGCACGGAGTCCTGAGGACGGTCCAGGAGTGGGAGAGGGGTCGAGGTAGACATTAGTAGATGTGAGAGCAAGGTGCGTATTTCTTCGTGGAGGATGGAAAGGTGGACTCTGTGAAGCACGGGCGAGCTTTATATCCACCCGATTCGTCCACATACCTGGTCCACCAGTGTCAAAGCGCAGGGGACGCTTGGACGTGCCAGAAACGGCACTTCGGCAAGGGCGCTTGAATGGTTTCATGATCAGTCTCGCCATCTCACCTCGGAAATATTTCACCGCAAATGGGACGGGTCCAAGCACCAGAGTATGGAAATGTGTTGACGCATTGACCTAGTCCGCAATACCGTATCATGGCAGGTGCCGAGTCATAGGCCTTGCTTTGATCTCGGTCCAAGTCAAGGACAACCAAACTCGTAAACGAGCGACGGTCGGACCTAGTAGAGATGACTTGAACGCAATCTAAACTTGAACGTCCCGTCAACCGAACCTCTTCATCGAGACGACACATCACTTGCTACCCGCCGAGTTCTCTTCCCGCTCGTGCCGTAGTCAGCCCGGATGGAGTGAGCCTGGACCAGTCGTACCCGACCGCCATTGTCGTCCCAAGAGGGTCATCATTACCACACTACGTCCATGCTCCACATCCTTCACTGTGCGTCCAACCATCGTGAGAAATATCAAACTCATCAAGATAATGGACCCGCCACGCCGGACACCTATCATCTTCCAGTGACCGACACCTCCAACTCGGCGGTCAGCACGTCCAAGTCCTTTTTTTTTTATCATCAAACAATAAGTCTGGCTTGCAAAGTGGTACGCAACAAGGAAGACGAACAGTGAAGGCCCTAGACACACGAATTGATCTTGCACAAAGCTATTGTTACTCCCTTCGTCTCCTTCTGACTACTTTCTCCAGAGTTGCACACCTGACGGGACGTCAGCGGGACCGTGTACAAACGCATCGACTCACTCGGGCGATTGCCATATGACACTCAGCCAAGTCACTCTCGTCGCCAAGGCCTGTCTGCTCCTGAGCCTCACATGCCTTTGGTGATAGCGAATGCCATGAATGGATTCATCCTTGGAATTGAGTTTTTAGTGCTGGTGGGTGCTCTAACTTGGGACCACGAATGTTGAGCTCTGAATTTATCTGTTATGTGGCCACTCCTGGAGATTATATATTATCGAGCGCCTTTGTGATATTCTACGCGTCACCCTAATGACTCGTTAGATAGTCGAACAGGTGTTCTAGATACAGCCAAATCGGATATTGTCCACTGGCTTCCTGCTTTATGTTGGACCTAACGCAAGCGACCCCGCTAACAACATCCATGATTGGAGGGCTACCCGGGATAAACGCACCGATACGATGATGAGCGATTCATAAAAAGACGAGCGATTTTACAACATATATCATCGAACATTTTAATGCCTCATCGCGTCAAGTACGAGACTCGTCGGAAATTGGATGATCGTCCGCGTATCCACGAGCAATGCCACTGCGGCCTTGTTCCAGTATGCTTGGTCCATCCTCGCCCACTCGGGCTTCCAAGCCTCGAAAAGATCGAGATTGCAGGTACTGCGCTATCGAGCAATGTATGTGAGATCCGAAGAAAGCAAGCTTGCTTTATGCACCACAACGCACCTGCGGCACTCTCCGGAAGTACTGTCATTGCCCCATCCTGGTTCCGAAGAACTACAGCGTTTGGTGATGGCGTGTCGCCATCGGAGACTTCAGGGGCTACGGACGGATTGAGATGGGATGAACAAAAACATTTGTCCCCTCACCACCAAAGCGCCTGGCATGGCGGTATTTCCCGGTAACAAGCGAGAATGTAGGTCGGTCCGGATCTCGGTCTTCATCTTCGTTTGTAGTCTCGTTCCGAGCTTTACCCGAATATTTGGGTTAGTGTGTGATATCACCAGTAACGAATACCAACAATCATATTCAGCAAGCAGACGTCCGAAATCTAGAACGTAACGGCCACTCCATGAACCTTCGGCCTGGAGCGCGACTTCCAGTTCATACGGCGTGATTATTGGCCGATAAAACTCCTATGTGACAACTTTGAGACGATGATACAGTCCTTCAACCGACGAACGTACTTTGGACTCGATAACGCTATTCTCCGGGCAGGCGGCCAAAACGAAGCATTCGATCTCCATAAAATTGCCCAGCTTTGCAGGGTTCAACTTGCCGACACTGATCGTGTAGCTTTTCTTTTGTGCCTTTGCAAGAATCTTGCGAAGGTGGGATATGAGAGATAGGTAAGATGCTGTAAAGCTGTTGATCAAAGTAAACGTGCGATCGTGATATACGAATACTAACCGACACCAAGCGTACCCACGAGGATACCGAACACGTCGGCATCGCGCGCTTTCTGGACGACAGCGAAACGCCGCATGAGCAATCTATTCGTTCGATCGGACTCTAGTCTCGAGGACCTGGTGACGGGATGGTACGAGTAAACCTGTCCGTTACTGTGGTGAAGTAGCATCTTGATCATTGATCGACTAAACCTACCTGACTTGAAGAATGTGTTAACAGCAAGTTGGTAAGCGCAAGGCTCTCTTCTCCAATATATAAGATGATGGACGCGGTCTCGTCCATGCTAAGCTCGTTGTCAGACGATGGTCTGATTGCGTTATCAGGCGTTGAGGGAAGAGGTGTCGGCGTCGGGTCGACCCAGGTCGGTATCACACGATACAAGATGGGTAGGCTAGTTTTATCACGAACTTGCGCCACGATATCTTCTATTAAGTTTGTCGCATGCCTAGAGATACAACAAGGAGACATTGGAACTCACCCACTTGGTACGTGTACCCGACATCATGCCGAACAAGGATGGATTTGGTCGCCCCTTTGCTCATGTCCGGGATGCTTGCAAGGATTTTGCTGAGCTCCTGCACACAATGCTCGACATCAATCGTTTTGCGACCAAAGACGTAGACGACGGGCAGTCTGGATGTTCTGCTCCGGCCTCGTCAACGTTGAACTAGGAGGAAAGAAATTAGTGCTTACTTGCTCATGCACGCATGGCCGTAGTGAACCATCAAATCGGCATCGACGTGCTGCGCGGCGACCTCATCGACACAGCAACTATGATGGCGTGCGTGTTTGAGTATGGAGCTGATCGCAGGACGAGACGTGTCTCACTTGCCGTAAGATGTGTCTGCTAAAACGTACAAATCGCGTCCCTCGCCGACGCTGCGCTTGAGCAAGCGAAAGACGGGGACGGCGTCATGCAAGAGTTCGTCTGGAAACTGAAGGGCGACCTGCAGTGAAAAGTGTCCTATTCAGCGGTCGAAAAGAGTCGGAGGAAAGTTGGTCTGACCCTCTTGTAGTTCCCCTTGAGGACGATCTCCGCCGTTCTCTCGACCTCATAAAATTCTGCGACGCTCGACGATGCTGGACGTTGCGCGGATACGCCGGCCGTGATGTCAATGGAGCGCGCTATGGCCTCTTCACCGGAGGCAGAGAACGCTGCGGGCGGCTGTTCTGCTTGCATCTGACCAAGTCCAAGGATGACTCGACCAAGGCGCTGAGTCCCCTCTCTAGGTCCACTGCACAATGCTACTCACCCTCTCCTCTGAATACATACGCAACGCCGTCTTCACCCAGGAAAACGGACAAGTATGGTACAAAACGACCCATCCATTCTTCTTAGTCGGCATGGGCACTACAACGATCCACAAGATCAAGCCCAACGACGACCCCATCGACATGCACGACCGGTTCGAGGCCATCGGCGGCATCGACTGGCATCTCATTGGATCGTCGACGCTTCGTCTCAACGGGGAGCATATGCAATCCAACGAATTCCTTCCTTCGCATGGCGTATTAGGACGGTTCGTATTGTCGTCAGCTGGATTTTTTTTTCTTTGAAAAATATCGTTCTCCATAGAAAGCGTACTTTTACCGGTCCGGACGGTTGTAGATACAGATGGGACATGGTCTTTGAGGCAGTAGTGGTGCGTATATGCAACGCAGACCCAGGCATTCCCGAGTTACTCTTCGCTACAGCTCTCGCGAGATGATGGGATACGGACCGAGGTCGCTCGATACCACAGAGGCACATTAGGATTAATTGGTCCAAAAAAAAAGCCTCGACTCGAAATTGATGCAAGCGTGGAGCATATGCTCGACCTGATTGTGCTTACTTTTGTATACGTCGAAAAGATTCGTATGGACAAGGATAACGAGAGTAACGGACTCGGGGCATGAGATGTTTGTGAGACCACACTTTTCCATGGTTCTTTACTTACTTCTATAGACAAACCAAGATGCAAACCGATGTGTACTTTTATCATAGGTGCACACATCTTGAATGAAACGAGGTGCAGTTCAGGACTATCGTGACGTTCGTGGTGCAGTATCGAATGACCGGTACGTCCCATATAACTCTAAAAACGTGGAATATAAGTAGGTGTAGGTCCTGAGCTAAGAATGCTCAGCCCCGTTGTGGTGCTAGATATTGATCTGGCCTGATAGGCTGGATCATACTCGATTTCTGTCGGGCTGACACCAAGTGGCAAGACTCTGTTCCCATTCCCAGTCAGCCTCCCTCTTCTGTTCATGCTTCCTTTCTTTCTGCCCTTTCTTTCCCCTCCCTGCTTCGTCCATTTCTTGCCCTAAGCAATGCGGACCCTTCCCGACCCGCTCACATGCAGCACGGGATGCCTTCCCTCAATGGACGTCCCCAAGGCTCTAATTCGCTCCGAAATCTGGTTTTCTGACGGAAATATTGTCCTTGTTGCCGGATCTGCTGCGTTTAAAGTACATCGTGGTCAGCTTGAACGGCATTCCGAGGTATTCAAGGATGTGTTTCTCGTGGGAAGAGCCAGCATTGGGCCTTCGAGACAAGGTACATCCGTAAGTGACGAGGACTCGGCGAACGAGGAGGGGAACAAAATGGTGGACGGCTGCCCAACGGTGGACATCTATGATTGTCCGTCAGACGTCTATCATCTGTTGGCAGCCCTCTACGACGGATTGTACGTCTTTCCGTTACTTCCATTCCCCTGTTTCTCCACTCGATTCCCTACAGCTACTTTCCCAAATACCATGCGCGCGACTTTTCGGCGCTCTCCAGCGTCCTCCGTCTCTCCACAAAGTACTTCATCGAGCACTTGCGTGTCCAATGTCTCGCACGGCTTACCCACGACTGGCCCACCACGCTTGGAGACTGGGACAGACGAGAGGCAGCTGCGACCGACGCCAGCGGCCGCTACACACCGCGCGACGCATACGCACACCCTGTCCTCGCCATCAACCTCGCCCTCGAGCTCGGAGTCCCCGAAGTTCTCCCCAGCGCGTTCTACGACCTCTCCCGGTACGGACCCAGCAGGATCCTCACCGGCGCACGCGCGCTGCCCCCCGTGTTCACAGCCGCCGATCCATGCGCCTCACGTTCGGTCGAGGACGCTGCCGCTCAGCCGCTCCGTTCTCTCACCGGCTCACCGGCGCAGACGCAGGGGGACGACAAGCCGCCGATGATCCATCTCTCGCATGACAGTCTCGTACGAACACTCCGTGGACGCGAGCTCGCCCAGCTCTACATCTCAACGTTCCTCACCCGCGCGCTCGAACACCGTCCTTCTGCTGCATGTCTCTACGCGAGCCGCACTGCCTCGGGCGGTGCGGGCGGTGCGGCGGCGGGAGCAGCAGCAGCGACGGCATCGACCACGCCCAGATCAGCACACTGCACGGAGTCGTTTTATTTCATTCATCTCAACGTGCTGCGGAGTATCGGCGGGATCGCGTGTGGCCGGGACGCTGACCCGCTGTACACGCTCGTGCAAGCAGCAGAGATGGTCGAGCGCAAGGACTTTTCGGACGGCGTCCGGACGTGCGGGTTGAAGATGTGTGGGGTATGTAAGCGGGAGTGGAAAGGGGAGGTCGGACGTGCGCGGGAGGAGGTGTGGGGGTTGATTCCCGTGTGGTTTGGGCTCCGAGAAGGGGGAGCAACGGAGCATGCGAGGACGTCGGTGTTAGAGATGGACGAAGAACTTGGAGGTGAGGATGCAATCGAGGTAGGTGATGTTTCGGATGTGGATATCGCTCTGGACGAGTTGGAGGAATGATTCGTCAGGGTAAGGGCTTGCTTTCGTATTTGCTGGGATGTTATCCTTCCACTTGTTCCCTGCGACACGGCCGCTGTATTTTTTATGTGTATCCGATAGTTTTAGTTGTATCTGTTCATTGCTTTCAGAATCTCTAATTTAAACCGTTGACCCGCCTGACGTGAATGAAAATTGGATATTGCATATACTTGGATACAAGAAAGCGATGGATGAAGTCGACGTAAATAACGAACACAATATCCGAAATAACGAGGGAATACACAGACCGTGCACTAAACGTAGCTCATTCATCCCCAATCTTTGGTGCTAGATAGTATTTTATGACCCCTTGCCCAAATTTGTATGATACCTAAGCGACAAGGACAGGTAGATAAATGTTCAGTCGAGGTTAAGCACAGGTGCACTCACGAGAAGGGGAACATCATTGCTCATCATAAGCTGCACGGTGTTCGACAGTGATGAACTCTTGGAGAAATTGACGAGGTATTTCAGACTGAAAGTCAAAGAAACATGTTGGTTCATCTCGATAAAGATGCCGCCATCTGAAGGTGTTTCTTCAGATTTCTTGGGCTTTTTCGATGGTTGGCTCTTCTGCACCCGATGAGACGAACCAAACCCTGAATACAATGGCAGCGGACCTTTGTGGGAGCCTTCTTTCGCTTTTTGCTTTTCGGTTTCTCATCGTCCTCGTCTTCTTCTTGCTCTTCCTCGCCTTCGTCATCTGACTTGGCTTTGAATTCCCCTTCGTCGTCATCGCCATTCATCTCAACATCCGTATCCTTATCTTCTTTCTTGACTTTTTCTTTCTTTGTCTTCTTTTTCTTGGGCCTCTCTTCCTCCTCCTCTTCGTCCTCGTCTGCCTTAACCTCATCATCATCCTTGCCATAGTTTTCATATCTTTCTCTCGCGGCCTCGGTTTGCTTCAACAGTATGCTACCATTGGCGGCTTCGCCCTCACTTGCAAACCGGACGCCCTCCTTGGAGACCTCGATACGGACGGATTCACCAAGAAGAGAGAGGTCTCGGACGATGCGAGCAAACTCGCCAGAGGGCATTGTGACGCGTGCATCGTACTCTGTATCGGGGATACCCAGGCTTTCGGCGTCGATGTCCATGAGTTTCATGTCATACTCAGCGATCCTATCCGAATCTAAGAACAAGGGATGAGCGATGCAACGGATTGAAAAGATGAAACGAATACGCACTCTTGGCTTCGTACACGAGATTCAATACATCGACGTCATCAGTGGCCTTTATGGTGCATATGTCGTCGTCTTTCGCGCATTTGAGCACTTTGGTCAAAGAATTCAAGTTGACACCTAGAGGCATGGGACGGTCGCAGCGATACTTTTTAAAGCCTGCTTCCTCGAGTTTCACGGCGACGAGTGCGACATGAGAATTGTCCATCGCTTGGAGATTCTTCACGGCAAGGGTGAGAGCCAGACCAAGTGAATCTAGGGCAGAAACATACGATTCCTTCCTCAGTGCACTCGAAATTGGCATCTGTCACAAGCTCTTTGATGGCTACATGAAACAAAAGTCAGCACGATGTCCGCTTTTTTGGCGATGAGATGCTCACAATCCAGCAAGCGCTTCAAGAGCGCGGCTTCTTCGAGCTTGGCCTCGAGCATGGTGGCGGGCGAGGTCGTAGAACAGAAAGAGGTGAAACGCGCTCAACAGGACGCGTTGAGCTCATTTTTGAAGCGGAGCTTGATCGCGTATTGTCACACAAGTGATGTCACGTGTAACGTGACGCGACCATGGAGACGCTGATAAATGGCGACGACGGTGGGCGACGACGACGACCGACGAGTAGTGAACGACGTGCGCTCGTCGTGGTGCTCGACGTCGACGATGGGTCCGTTGAGAATATGCCGAGCTGAGGTATCGTCTGAATTGAGATCGGGAAATTCCGTACGCCGCTTAACAGTCTTTTGTTGGCCCCACGACACTCTGTACTGAAATCTCCCTTACCGGGCTGGTTCACCGGTTTTGTTTTCTCTTCACCACCACCACTACTATCGTCGTCGTCGTCGTCATCTGATATGCAGTCCCAACTTACCACCGACCGAGGAAGACTTCGCATGGAGAGACTCAGACAGCTCGAGCTCGAGCAGCTCCAGTGGGAACAAGAGGCGCTCGTCATGCCAGAGGTACGACCACCGCCGTCCAATCCAACCGCTCACACGACACGGCATAGGACCTCGACCGCGCGCTCTTTCTCTCTTTCGAATCAGTCAAGACCGAGTTCAGCGACCTCGATGGTCTCTCCTGGTCTCGCTACCCCGTCCCACTCGTGACCAACCCTTTGGTAGGCTTCCGACACATACCACACCCCACATCTCTCACCGCCGCACCACAGGCCATCGAAGAACCAACGCCGAAACTCACCTGCACAGAAATTGACAACTTTCCGAACCCACCTGACTCCACCGACATGCACACCCCTATGCATTCTCCAACCCTTGCTCATCACCCACCTCCCCAACGACGCCCACCACCAAAACCCGTTCCATACGCTCCCTCTTCCTGTATAGACCCGACCCCGGATACCATCCGTGTATCTCGCCTTGCCCAATCCTCCCGAAGTCCTCTGCAGCCCACAAACCAGTTCTTCTCCGCACAATACAACACCTCCCATAGAGATCCACTAACGCATGGCTCGGGATCTCCATATACACACCCTCCTACAAACTTGGTGTTGACGCGCCATAGTCTACGACGTCCAGCATATGGACACGGTTGAATCCTCTACGCTCTTCCTGGCGATGCTAGAAGGTGGAAAGAATACAACAGGAACAAGAACACTAATTAAATACTTTTTATCCAATCGATATATTCTCGCTCATAAATCGCATGGAACCAATTTCAAGACGTACAGAATGCATCCCGTCCTTGCCTCGCTAACAGGGACCGGGTTAGTGGATACTTTCTAAACGGTAAACTTGGTTGTTTTTTTGGTGTATCTTTACTCGAAATGTGTTGTATTTGTAACTTTGGGCGGAATAGAGTAACTTGAAACATGGTGCCGTCGAGAGAGAAAACTGGACCAACATAGGCAAACAAGTCCCTTGACGTACATCGTGTCGTACTCGTAGTGACCCAAGGTTCTCCAAAAGACAACATTTCGGCGACGGCGACGACGAGCAAGACTCTTTCATTCGAACGCCCATCATCGACGGGTGCGACGAGCTCACCGCGTTGCATCCATCTTCGCATTCGTCGTCCCTGCCTGACGCGCCTATGATTACCCCAACGTTAGGTATGCCTCGTGTCGGTTCAACTTGTCGCGCGACATACAGCTGCTAACTCTCTATTCCCACTCGCTGACTCTCCTTTACCGTATCATCGACGTGTTCAATGTATGTGCGATTCGGCCGGTCTCTCGTGGCGCCGTCGTCCGATGACTCTCAGACCCCTCAGAGAACTGGGACGAAGACTTTGAGTTCGGTCAGAGCAACTCAAGCAGCCTTTCAAAACCCAAAAAACTGTTGCCAACCATCAGTTCTCCCCTCGAATCCCGTCTATCCGTCGCTTCTTCCCACTTTTCAGAGGACTGGGATACGGAGGATGGAACCAGGCGGTCACCCCCCAAAGCGCCAGTACCAGGAAGTAGCCGCACAGGAGGCATGGGCAGTATCAGCAATAGGTTTGATAACTGGGCCGAGCCCGGCCCATCTACTCCAACGAAGCACGGGGGTACGCTGGCGCAAGCTGAGAACTGGGATGACGATTTCGAGGACAAGGGCGACTCTCCCCCTCATCGACGCCATCATGCTCATCGAGCTTCTCACCACGCGTTTCAACATCACAACCACGTCCATGCGCATCCGCTTCGAACCCGTCATTCATACCATACTCCGCCACGCCCAAAAGCCTGCGCCGAACCCGAAAATTGGGATGATGATTTTGACGACCCTATGAACCCGTCAGCCTCCACATCGCCCAGCAAGAATGATAATGACAACACCCCTGTGATGAAGCGTACGCGTCAAGAAGCATACGCCGATACTTCCGACGAGGACGAGGACGATGGTTTCGGGTTTTCGGAGGACAAAGAAGAGGATAAAACTGTCACTGCGCGCTCTCGAACAGCACCTATACTGCGTCCTGGTTCTTCAAATTCTCACTCACATGCGAGTTCGCACCACTCGCCACCTCCCGTACCTACACTCCCTCATGCACTCACATCGCCCATCGAGCCTTTTCCCCGCTCGCCCACGGTGTCGGTCTTCTCAATACCAACGACATCGGGGCGGAATTCGATCGGGCACTTCAATTCTACCTCGCATCTTGTCCTTTCAGGCGCATCGTCGCTGGCCATGCTTCCTCCCTCTCCACCGCAGCGTGAAAGACGGCGTCTTCGCAAAAAATCGCGGCCGCCCCATATGGACAACAACGTGTTTGAACTCATTGAAGAACAGCGCGACTCGTCATCCCCCCCGTTGCCACCGTCAACCCCTGAAAGAGCGTCTTCCCCGCCAATGGTGCCGATGATGCCGTCTTCTTCGGTAGAAGCTACTCCTGGAGGTGGTGCCAAAACACCGCTCTTATCACGCATCGGTTCCGTCAAAAAGTGGGGCGTTAGAAGGAAGAGAGCGAGCACGGGACCTGCAGATATAATGATGCAGGAGTTTCACGTGTCCAGTGGTGCGATAGTGGAGGAAGATGGTACACCTCGACCGCCAAGCTCTCTCGAGCAGTCACAACCGCAAACACCCTCTGGCCGGAATCGTGGCTTTAACAATGCCAGTGGAACGCACTCCACTTGGTTTTTTCGCCCTGGCGGCGCCCATTTTGGGGCTGGGTCTCCGCCGCCGGGACACGCCGAACTCAAACATGAGAAAAGCCTAGATCAAGTGTGGTTGAGACCTGGGGCTGGAGTTGGAGGGAGCGAGAGAGCTGGACATATGCCTACGACGCCAAGTAAGAGCGGAAAACTATCGAGACGGAAAGCGAGTGGTGTGCCGCTTGAGTATATGAACAGCAGGGACACAGGTGATGGGCCAACCTCTGTGTCTGGGTTGGCCAAGCCATCGCTTGGTCCAAGCAGACGACCGTCATCAATGCAGGTACCCAATGGCGCGGCTCTGGGGATCGGTACAGGAAACAGCAAATTTGCGTCGATTGGTACTAGACATGCGTCGTATGGATCTTCCATCGGTCGAGCGTCTTCCTCACGAGTCTTTTCAACACCTACTCCTACGGAGAGTGTGGAAGACTTACCACCAATACCTACTCTCCCCCTGCAAGAGGGTTCTCGGGGATTCATGGGTAGTGTACGAAAGATCAGCCTCGTAGGCGGGAAGAAATACAAGAAGAAGAATTCATCGGTTGAAATAGTTTCTCCTGCTCCTCGCACTTCACTTCAGGGTGATAAGCGCGATGAGGGTCGACAGCACGATGCGGAGGGAGATACATTGATGCAGATCCGACCGCAAGTCGAGGCCCATGCACTTGATTTGTTACCCCCGATTGAGCTGCACCCCCCATCGCCCCCACGAATGATTCCTGGAATGTCAACCGCCCGCTCGATACCGCAGAATATGAGTGATGCAATGGGTCCTATGATACCCTCGACGAGTGCACCCGCTTCGATCACCATGTCTCCGACTTCTCCTTCTCCTTCTCCGGCGTCAAATAAAGTAGTTCCCAAAACACCAGGGTCACCGCAGTCAGCATCGTTGGGCCGTACTACACAACCCCCTATTCCCCCCCCTTCCACTGCATCTGTGCCAAGAAGAAATTCATTGGGTGATCTGAAGATCCCTGCCAGAATCAGTCAGGCGCAGATCGGACTCAAAAGGGATCTTGGGCTGGTTCGAGAGTTTGCGACCAGCGTTGACCGTAAGCATCCATCCATCATGTATGAACACTATATGCTGACACCCTTGACTTGATATGATAGGGCTGAAAGATTTGCAATTTACCTACCATCAACTACTCGCCGAGGCACAGATTTTCCTCGAAAATGCGCCTCTGTCCCGTGCGACATCGCCCAACATGTTTAGTCTCGTCCGTCCGCGTTCACGGTTACGCTCCCACACATCACCGCCGGCTACCACTGCCTTGAGTGCACCAGACACATTTACGGAGTACAAACAAATTGCTGCCATACTCCGCTCCATCACTGTCAAGTATAGAATATCATGGGAATGCGCAGAATTGTTGATTGAACTCGGTGGTGGGGCTCCTTGTCCGTCCTCTCCTCCATCGTCCGGGCCGCCTTCAACCCTCTCAGCACCATCTGTGTCGATGCAAGCAGAACTAGATGGTCCGAAAAGCCGTGAGAGAGCTGTGACGCTTTCAGGCGAAGAATCAAAGCAACCTCCAACGGGGCTCACAAGCAATCCTGTGACATCGTCGACGACCGGTCCTTCCAACCCTTCGTGGCGCGCATCGACAGGTCGGCATGATCTCAGCCAGCGGCAGCTCGTCCTCCTTCGAGATATGCTTAACAGTGGCGAGCTCCCTCCAGACGATGTTCCTGCATCCGAGGAAAATGTGAATAGGAACTGGCGATGGGGTGATGCGATGAGTAGTACCATCACCCTTCCTTCCGAAGACTCTGAAACTCGGGGCGCTGATCATGGAGATGGTGCGAAGAAGAAGCGACGCGGTGGAAGAATGGGCCTGGCTGGGTTGAGAGACATGCTAAGAATGCTAAAGCGGAGCCATTCGGAACAGACTGCGACACCGCCTGTCCCATCTCTCCCAATCGGACCTTCAACTGCCTCGCTAAGCACCGAGTCCTCCCATTACTCACATCATTATCCACATGGACACCTTGGGGTGGATGGTGCTTCCAGAGCATCGAAGACGAGTACCGGACCGGTGTCAGTACGGTCTACGAAGGACACGCCAGTTAATTCACCGTATAGCGGACCACCTCTGAAGCACAAAGCTTCTCCTCGGCGACCTTCGCTCGCATCAATTTTCAGGATCGGGCAAAGGAACAAAGGCACTGCGTCTTCTTCCGCAGGGGAGTCGTCGCAAGACAGCCGGAGCGACGTGCGGAGTGCCAGCAGGGGAAGTAACATGACAGGTGAAGAAGAGGACTGGGATCGGATAGAGGCGCCGATCGATTTAGACATTGCGGCACGGGCATTGGGAATCGAGGGTACTGCAACTATTAGGGGACGGAAAGGACTGATGTCGTCGCCGTTCCTCTCCGAGCATCCCACGGGGCACGCCCCTGGACCAACACTACGACCTGTAACACCGCGGCGTGGCCAAGACGTGACGCAAGCACTACGATTGGAGGTGGAGGCATCTCCGCGTTCCATCCGGCCGATGCGTTCAACACGTCTCTCAAACGTGGAAGAGGTGGAGGACGGAGAACCACGCGTTCCGTCGGAGGGCAAAGCCAAGAACCGGGTATCGCTCCCTCGGACGAGTCCGCATCGCCCGCCTTCGAGAGGAACGATGCCCGGGAGTAGTCGGACGGGATCCGTGCGGAGTGCACCCCCACAACCACTCGACGATCCACACATGCTTCCTGAGATCAAGTTGTCAATGACGCCGGAGAATATCAAGCCGCTACTTGAGAACGCAAAGGAGGTGCACGTGCGGTGTCATGAATGCATCCGGGAGTTGCGTGCACTTTTGGAAGTGATGTTGGCTGCTCTCCCGCCTGCGTCCGCCAGCTGAGCATTCTCTGTGCGCGTGCGGTAAGACGCTTTCGCGCCCTCATCCATGTCTTCGGTCGTTCATCTACACCTAGGACATCTACAGAATGACATTTTTTCACACCTCCTTCCGGAATTCCAGGAAATATTTGTAGGAGCATTTCTTGGTGGTATATCTTACTTGTCTGTGACTCCTTGAGTCCTCGTCTCTTCAGCCATCTCTCTGCATTATTATCATCTTGAACCATTATCACAACACAGACACTACTCTTTTTTCTCCTCCACTATATCCTGTTTTTTTTATCAACGAATACATAGTACAGATATACGCACGTAACGTGTAGCTCACGAACTGATGATATATAATGTTTAAGAACATAAACGACGGAACTGCGTGTGTATCTACAGTGAGGTCGACAGTACAATGCAAGCCCACCCCCTTCGTCCAAGATTACACTTACGTAAGGATACTACGTCCTGCTTGCCAAGGCTCTGAGGTATGTTTGGTCTCTCAGTTTGTACAATGACTCGTGCTGATAAATTAACAGTATTCGCGCTAGCTCGGACAAACCGCAGCATGTCGCTCCTCGTCCTTTCCGCCCAAGACGTCAACGCGGTGATATCAGAACTACACCCAGACGAGCTCGAGGCTCTCATGGCCTCCGTCTTCCATAGGCTTTCTTCTAGGTCGGATCACGCTTCCCCACACAGAAAATCCATATCGATGGCGCGATACATGGCGCTCTTCATGCCTTCTCGCATACCAGACCTCGCGACGACCATCAAAATTGTCACCATTCCCACCGAGTCAAGCAATCGTCAAGGACTTCCCGCCTCCACCATCGTGCTAGACGAGACCACTGGCTGCGTCAAGGCAATCATGAACGCGACCGACTTGACCGCCCTCCGAACCGCTTCTGGTGTGATCCGATTTCGGATTGACGAGTAGGGGGTCAGCTGATCGAATGACCAGGGTCCATCCTCGCCACGGGTCTCCTGCTCTCCAAAATACCAAATAATTTAGTCGCGTTTGGCGCGGGGAAACAAATCATGGCCCATGTGGACCTCCACCTCCGCGCGTTCCCGTCGTTCACGTCCTGCGTCGTCGTCAACCGCACGGACAATGACCGTCTGCGCGCGCTTGCATCGTCTCTCCGGCAGAGACATCCCTCCGTCGCCTTCGACACGCTCGCACTGGACGACCGCGATCGCGTGAGGGATGCGGTATGGGGCGCGGACGTGATCTGCTCGGCGACGTCGTCCGAGAAGCCACTCTTTCCGTCCGAGTGGGTCTCCCCGGGCACACATCTGAACCTGGTGGGGAGTTTCACGCCACGCATGCGCGAGGTCGGCTCAGATCTCATCAATCGGGCGCGACTCGTTGTAGACTCTCGTGAGGCCTGTGCGATCGAAGCTGGGGAACTTATCGCCGCAGGAAAGACGACAGATTCAAAGGCAGCTTTGATCGAGATCGGTGAGTTGGTGGAGGTGAATGACGATGGGAAATTGGTGTCTGTGCCACTTGAAGATTTCAGAGAGCCGGACCAGGTGACTATATTCAAGTCCGTTGGCGTTGGGCTACAAGACGTAGCTATCGCAAACCTTGTATTGACCCGTGCAGAAAGTATGGGTTGTGGAACTCGGATACAAGACTATCACGTGTGTTAGTAGTATTCACTACAGCGGAACCATGTTCAGGGAGAGTATGCAAAACTTCGCGCCAGCAAGTGCCATTACAGGAAATTATGTCTATACTCTCCAACATCATCTTTAGAACTTCATCAGAATGGAGAAAATGAAGTCAGGAGACATTCTAATGAACTGTCAGAAGACTATGTCAGACAGTTTGAAGAATTACTGCCTGGCCAAATGTTCTAACCATACTATGTCTACTATGCATCACATTGGCTGATGCAATTACTGCCACACACAATAAGGTGCTGTTACAAACAATATGTATCTCCCTTATTTTATTCCCATTTTTCTACTATTTTTCCTTTACTCCCCTCTTTATTTCCTCTAACTCAAGTCTCCATAGGTCATGTGACTTACACAGCCACATCACATGACAAGTCATATGATGGGCACATTCAAACCCATGATGTCATCAAATGACATTATAGTCCAGATCCATCAAACACAGCCAAAGGCCTAGACTCTTATTATATATCTATGACATCATATTCTCAACTCTGATATAATCCTTATCTCAAGATAATAACTCATCAAAGCATAGCACTGACTCATTGCTCAGTCAGCAACCCATAGCCCTGCTTTGTCAAGCCAATGACATAAGCCACTTTTATTATGCACCATATGCAAGGGTTAGGTTAGTTATCTTTGATCAATAGGATATGATTCAGTTATCTATTTACCTACCCTCATATAATTTAAGCATTGCTTTGGAGTCCAAACTGAATAATATATAAGGCAGCCAAACTAGAGGCATCTTCTCCAGTCTTATCCTCCTTGGAGTTCCTTTCACTTTCTACTAGGTTATTTCTACTGTTCAAAGATATAGTGACAGATTCCCTAGACATCCTGACTCAGGTTAATGCCTACTTTAGTATCTCCTGTCTATTGTTTTATTAGCAACTGACTGATATTGCCTTTGAAGTCTTATAAGATTCAAGTAGTAAGTTGGCTGTTTCAGGTGTAGTATTAGGGTCCATTACTACAGAAGAAGGTTGCTCCATTGCAGCAAGTGTTGAAGCCATATTCAAGAGAGTTAGCCCAGAGGATTATATATCAGATGAATAAAGTGCTTGAAGCTGGCTGGTTTCTGTTGATGCAAGTGGTTCAAATTCAAGAGATCTATTCTAACTCTGACATAAGGTTGGAATGTGAAGTACATGTGTCACATGACTATAATACAAGGAAAGTAGAAATTCAACACTCCCCCATGTTTTGTAGTGGATAGAGTGGAATAAATATAAGAATATATATATATATTGGTACTTACTAAGGCTTATCATAGAAAACTAATCCCATTTGTGATATAAACTCCTGAAACTTTACTTTTCCAAGGTTCTTGGTTAGCATATCAGTAGGATTTTTTGAGCCTTCAATAAAGAATAGCTCTAATAGACCATTGCAGATAAAATCTCATGTGCCATGCCATTGCAGGAAGATATGTTTACTTCAAGCTTCAGTCACAGAATTTGATTCCATAAATATAGAACCTTGATTATTTCTGCAAAGTGGGATAGATTTTAATAAGTACTCAAGTTCAGTAAGGGAATTATGAATCCAAACCAGTTGTTTGCTACAGTCAGACAATGAGATGTATTTGGCCTCTGTAAATGAGAAGGCTATATATTCTTATTGCTTTGAGCATCAAAAAAAGATGTTATTTGCAAGGTGGATTATCCACCCAGTCTGAGAGTGTCTGGTATTGGGATCTAAACCCCAATCAGAGTTGGCATAGCCAATAAGTCCAGCCTTTGAGTTACCATCAAAATTTAGCAAATAATACCTAGTACCATTTAAGTACCAGCATATATGCATTTCTTTATCAAGATGCTCTTTGGTAGGATTGGCAGATTGCTTTGCTAAGGCAGTGATGGTATAACTAATGTCAGGCCTTGTGTCAAGCATGAGATATAGAAGGGATCCAATCACTATTTGGAATTGGGATTACAATTCTGGATCTACAGTTTCTTTATTTGAAATAGAATAATAACCCTGAGGTAGAGGGGTTGAAACTGATCTAGTGTTCATCATCCCACAGTGTTCTAAGACTTTCATTAGGTAATTGCACTAATTAATCAAGATCATGTGGTCTTGTCTTTTGATATGCATGTGTAGGAATTCAGTTACCAAACCTAAGTCTCTACATTCACATCTTTTCATAAATCTACCTTTTATTTTGTTTAAAATAGATTGTAAGGGACCATAGAAAAGGGCATCATCTATATAGATAACAGCAACTACAATGGAGGTGTTTTTTTTCCAGTAAAGAAAGAGGCCAGTGTTTAATTTAAGGTGTTCAAATCCAAGTTCTTTCATGGACTTATTTAGAGTCTCCCACCAAGTGAGTCCAGCTTATTTAAGGTCATAAAGAGCATGTTTTAAGTGGAGAACTTTGTGCTCTTGCCTTGGGACTCTAAAGCCTTGGGGTTGGCACATGAAAATCTCTTCTTTAAGCTTACTGTACAGATAGGTGCTTCTTACATTGAGTGCCTCAATATACCAATCTTCTAGTATGGTGAGGGACAATATAAGTCATATCATCTCAAACTGGACCACTGGAGAGTATATTTGATTGAAGTCTATATCTTCAACCTAAGAAAAGCCTTTTGCAATTAAGTAGACTTGTTTATGACTATTGGATTTAATGTTAAAGACCCATCAGTTGTCTATAACTTTACATTCCTTTGGAGGGTCAACAAGTTTGAAAACTTGTTATTTATAAAGAATGTCTAGCTCACATTGACATATGGCTTTTCATTTCTTTTGTTCAGCTAATGGTAGGGTGGAAATGTCTTTATAGGTCCATTTGCAATGAGGCTTGAATACTGCAGTATCTAACCTTTGTGGAGGTATCACCTTAGACATCAAATATGCCAAGAGATCAGTCCCCTTTTTTTAGTCAAGTGCTTGACATCTTCCTTTGAGCCAGTCAAAGAGATCAGAGATAATGGAGGGGAGCTGGACAATGAAGGAGAGTGGGATGATTGGGGAAGTTCATCCAGCATTGATGGCATAGGATGAGATAAAGGTCCTGACTCTCCAATGATGTTATGCCACTGAAAAGGATCTCTGATGTTCTTCTCTTGCTGGACTGGATGTCAGTTGTTACTGTATACATTATCAGGATATTGAGGAACTTGATATTCTTGGCCTAAAGTTTGGAAGGGGGCAGAAGGGACTGGAGATGGCATGCCAGGTCTTTGTTTCCATGGAATAGTAGGAGATGCAGAACCTGATTGAGGAGAAAGTATATAGGAATCTAAGATAGGAGGAGTGGGGCTTTGTGAGGAAGGTTTATGATATGAATGGGGAAGGTTGTCCTTAAAAGAGAGTGGAGCAGCTAATGGCCTAGATGGCTTATGCTGTTATTGTGATTTAGGGGCAATTTTCCTGGTAGATTTACAATAAGGAAATATAACCTCCTCAAACATGGCATAGGATGAAGTGAATAGGGCATTAGAGAAGTGTATGAAGATGTTAGCAGATGGGGAGTTAAATGCTATATCTAGATATGTCAAGCTCAGCTTTTGCTGTAAGTTTGTTTTGATGAATATCTTTTGGGAGGAAGAAATATGCTGCACAACCAAAGACTTTCAGATACAAGACATTAGGGACTGTTTCTGTTAGCAACTCAAAAAAGATTCTCCTCCTAAGTCTAGCCATAGGAGTTCTGTTATATATATGACAGATGTACATAAAAGAAAATTCCCACCAACTGTCAGGAAGACAAGCATTTAATCTCATTGTCTGAGATTTATCACCTAGGATATGCATTAAGTGTTCTGCCCTTCTGTTCTGTTGAGGAGTATGAGGGACAGACTGGTTTATCACAATCTTCTTTTTCTTTAGCAAATCCAGGAATGATTGGGACTTGTATTCTCCCCCAGCATTGAATATCCATGCCTTAATCTTTGATGAATACTGGGTCTCAACCAAATTAAAAAATTGGCAAGTAGCTGCTAAAGCACCAGATTTTTGGTGCAAGGGCATAATCCAAGCATGTGATGTGTAATTATCAAGGAAGGTAATAACATATTTATATTTATGATAAGATTCAATGGGGAAAATTTTCAAATCAGAGTGAATCAAGTCAAATGACTTAATAGTGTGTGACTTGTTAGGGGGAAAGTACCTGTTAGGTATTTTGCCTTTTAGACATTCAGGACATACCAGGTCTTCTGAGGAAATCTCTACATTGGGAAAGCCATGGATATGCTTCTTAGCCCAATGGAGTATGTCTTGAAAAGAGTGTCCAAATCTTTTATGAAGGATGTCATATGTTATGATCCAAGTGACATGGACAGATGGTTTCTTGTTTAGAAAAACTCCTTCTAGAATATATATAAATTTTCCTGCATATCCTGGAGTGAATAGTGCTAGTACTTTATTGTTCCCATATAGAAGTGTAATTGCTGAAGCATCACTCTTTACTTTGGCACCATAATTTAATAACTAGCCCATTGACACTAGTCAAATGTGTGAGTTTGGGATATGGGCAACATTGCATAGGTTGAGGATTTGAATCTTTCAGTTATGATTCCACCATGGCACTAGTATGCATCCTAAGCCCTCAACATATATCACATTGCTTGCAGTGGATATTGGAATTCTCTTTTTTTTTGATAAGAACTTATAGATGACAAAGTCTGATTATCAGGAGGTGAAGTGCATTGAAGCACCAGAATCCAAGATCCAGATGTTGTCATTTTCATCTTGTCCACATGAGCATGGTTCACTCTTATGATGTTTACACAAATCAAAATGTAGAACATGTATATTACAATGTCCAGCATGATACATAGTATAATACTGACTATATTCAAGATCAGCTGTAGAAGTGATCATTAATGAGTGGTTGTAAGGGGAATAAGTGGAACAAGTGACTGACCTTGCCATTTTGACCTCCAATTCAAGGAACACAGTATTCTTATCAATATAATAGTTAAAGGGATCAGCTTCACCTATAGCAGGAAAGAAGATGGTGGGGTGAATGGATGAGTTGTTTAGACAATCTGAATCTATTTTACATGTATATAAGTTATAGAAATTGTTCATATCCTCTGAGTCCCACACATTGGCAAGCAGCAGCATGATATGCTGCTTTCCAGCATGACATATAGTGCACTTGCACTTTTTAGTGGAAGAAGGGGCAAGTAGAGTCTCAGATGGAATTGCATCAATGGAGGCAGTAGAAGGAGGAGGAGCTGGCATCAGAAAGAGGTTTAACCAGTGCTGACCAACATAATCAAATTGCCTTATTGTTTTGTATCTGAAAAAGTTGTTCAATTGATTGATCAAGGATATAGAGTCCTTAATATGTGTATCAGCTGGTAGACCTTCAATCCCTTGGTAGAGAGATGGTGGAAGATTGTGGAGAAAACAGAGATGAATGGTGGAGGGAGTGTCAATGATGGTGGTGGTAAATGAGGCCATTACAGCCTCATTGGCATTAACCTTTCCCTTCCCTTTGCCACAGCACCCTTTTTTCTTCTGCTTTTTCTTGTCCAATGGTGCTGCTGCATCTACTGCTAAGCCTTGTAGCTTTTGCAGGAGTGGGTGCTGCATTTGGCCTTGACCTTGCAGCTTTGGCTGCTGCTGCTGCTGAAATAAAGGGATCTGGCCTTTTAGCTTGATCATAGAGATTTCATTGGTGTTGGCAGAGGTTTTATCCTTTTTCAGGGTGTGCTGGTCCCAGTTAAGGGCCATGGCTTCCTTAATATGGGTAAGTGATGGTTCTACTACTACACCTTTGTTATCTTTCTCCTGGACAAGCATCTGCATGAGCACCAACATAGAGGCAGGGAGCTTGGTGAGGGCTAGCATGCCCTGTATCTTTGAATCAAATGAATATTTCATATGTTCAAGATGCACAATGAGGTTTTCTATTTTGTTGAATGCTGGAGTGGGGTGCAAGATCTCAGGGACTTGCAGCTCTATCAATTCCTTAAAAACAGTATAGGCCTGGATGACCTCTAAGACTTTGTTGTTGGCAGTAATGGTGATAAGGAAGTCTAACATAGTAAGATATGTTATATATTGAATGCAGAGGGTGGACAAGAGATGGAGGTTTATCTGGCCTATGATGGTATCTTGAATGTGATGATAGAAAATGTAGTAGTTTCATTCATTGGCATCAGTGGTGGCATCTGGGCAATCAGATTTGGAAATATTTATAATCCAAAGACATCCAGTTGATTGAAGAAGGGCCTTCATCAAGGGCCACTAGTTTTTGTAACCAGTCCTGTTAAAGATGGGAATGGTGAGACCAGAGTTGGAAGTGTTGGAAAGGAACATGATAGATATCAGAATCTACAGAGCAACAGCATCAGCATGCATTGTAGAAATAAAACAATCCTATATAGATTTCTCTTATTCAGGCAGCAAACAGCAAGTGCAAACATAGTTCAAGCATTGTGTTCTGCTACTTTTTTAGTAGGGAGACCCTGCTGCACAGAGGTGCAATAGCCAGGGGAGTACTAATCTGGTAGGCAACTGAAGGTGCAGGCACTTTTGTGACTCAACATGCACTACCAGGGCTCATAACCTGTTAAAACCATATTCAAGAGAGTTAGCCCAGAGGATTACATATCAGATGGGTAAAGTGCTTGAGGCTGGCTGGTTTCTGTTGACATGAGTGGTTTGAGTTCAAGAGATCTATTCTAACTCCAACATAAGGTCAGAATATAAAGTACATATGTCACATGACTATAATATGAGGAAAGTAGAAATTCAACAACAAGCACCCTGCAGACTAATTCAGTGCTTGTGAATTAAATGAATGGTCCACTTACACTAGCATGGGGAGTATGAAGTGTGCATGGCTTTGCAGGGAGCAATATAGAACTGTCTTTGGCATGGACTGGTTGTATGCAAGACAGAGTCACTAGTGACCAAAACAAGCAAGGTAAGGCACTTGTCCTGTGAACAATATCACTATGAACATATATACATAGAAGACTGGGCTGAAAGTTGCATCCCACAAATGGAGACACATGAGGGGCAAAAATCAGTTGGGCAAGTGTTAGCAGACCCCTTCATTCAATTGTCCATTTGTAGGCCTAAGTGATTTTTTAACATGTCTTGGATAATAATACATCCCTGGAATCAGAATGATGGGTGCAGTCCATCAAAAGGAACCTATTAGAGCACATGGTGCAAGCTCTTACATCCATTAGGCCAATACATCATTGTAAAACATCATTGGAACCACCTCCAAAAATAGATCTGATTACAATGGGGGGACAACTGTATGGTACTTGATTATTCTTTTTGCTTCCAACTTCTATAGCAGCCAGCATGCTTATTATACAGGACTGTATTGCTACATTTTCAATGAAAAACAAAGTCCAATCATACAGAGAACAAACACCATATATTGAATATTGACTAAGTTTCAACTGGTAGATGACAGGACTGCTGACTGTCCATCCCAAAGGGGCTCATCATAGACTACAGACACATCTATCCAGAAGAGATAACTATCCTAGTTTTCAGGCCTTTCTAGCAAAAACATACCAAGAGCATATGCTAGATATGCTGGATGAGAAGAAAGTAGTTCATGACACCATTGTTGAGGACCTCCTTGATAGCCTTGCAGGGACAGCACTAGCTATCAATGAACTTGTGTGCTCCTGCAGGTGAAGACATAGATGAAAACAACTAAGAGACTGTGCATAATGATGTCAGAGGCCATGATATTTCACAGCCTGTTAGAATAAATTCCAATGCAACAGTCAAGGATGTCTGCCACAATCCTGGGCAGGCAAATCATGACCATGTGATTTCCAGCTACGTTCAGGTAGATGTTATTTCCTGCCATGTTGTTGCATCGGTTAAGTATGCAACACAGGGACAAGGGCAGGGGTGGCCGCTCGCCATCGTCCTCCTCGCGCCAGGTTGGCATTGGCTGCACAGTCCGCGTTGCTCTCGTCCTCGTCGTCGCCATGTGGTCGCGGCACTGGCCACTCAATCACCATTGTCACCGTCCTTGTTATATTGGGATGGCGTTGGCTACGCTTGTGTCGGGTCACCGTCGGCCATATGATGTTGTGTATGTTCACCGCTTGGCAGTTGCACCCCGTGGTCGGTCCGTGTCATCCTGACCTAGTGTCGCCGTCATGGAGTGATGCTGGTCACACGCATGCCGTTGTCACTATTATGCAGTGGTGCTAGCTGCACGTACACCGTTGCCGTCGCCTGCCACAAAGTAGCCAGGCCCAACTTGGCATGCCACGAGCGAGCGAGCGGGCTCGAAACGATCTAGGCTAGGGTGGGGGGCTTGGAGTAGGACAAGCAGGCGAGCAATCAGGCTCGAAATGGACTCGAAACGACGCAAATCCACGGGTGAAGTGGGGTTGAGACAGAATGGACGAGGTATGAAAAAAGTTTGTGGCGTAGTTCAGGGCAGGCCTAAGTGGGACTTGAGCTGGTGTGTAGCACAACACTAGGACTAGCACCAACTGGCAATAATCCGGGCTATCACTGCAGCGACGAAGGACCTCGCGACTACAGGGTGTGCGCCGCGACCACGACACCACTAAATGGCGGGGGCGGCAACAACGGCATGCCACGGCCCAAGGTGACGACGTCGACACGAGGTGCCTCTTCTAGAGCCACGGCGATGCGATACGAGCGTGGAAGACGCAGACGACAGCGACCACATTGTCTGCGCATCTTCAACGCCAACTCGGCGCAGTGAAAACGGCGACGCCAAGCGATGAAAGTTGTCATGACAGGCGATGACGACGACATGACGTGCTTGATGGTGCGCGAAGAAGACATGCGGACGGGCAGCTGGGCTCTAGGTATTTTCTTTGACATCTAGACTCGAGAGTCGCCACAGTTCAATCTTCTCGCGCAACAGACGAACCAGGATCCTGGTGTAGCGGGAAGCGTTCACTGTCGTACCTTTCATCGTCGATGGGCAGTACATGTCTCGCTGGAGGAGTTGTGGTTTTGCGAATTTGAAACTGCTGCTGGGCGTATAAGCTTCCCCCTGACTAATGATATTTGTGATCTTCGCTTAGGCTTACTAATATGTCACTCGCTTAGTAGGTCTGATATAAAAATGCCCCAGGCTGGGCTGGCAGACCTGACACCACTTGCTGATCCACAATCAACCAATATCATGTCTACTATACGTCCTTTGTTCCTCGTCGCTGGCATTGGAAATGGAACAGGTATGTTTCTACCCTTGCTTTGCACGACCTTTAACAATACTGACTTCTTACAGGAACAGGGGCTTCTACGGCGTAAAGATTTCCTTGACTGATCCAATGCAAGTGAACTGATCAGTCTTCCAGTCGCCTTTTTGGAAAATTGGGCTACAGGGTCGCGTTGATCTCCCGCGGGCCTGAGGCTCTTCAAGTGCTTGCCACCGAGATCAACCAGAACGGTGGAGAGGTGCGACACATTTCGTGCATCATTCCCTTGATTCTCACATACTTTTCACTGGAATCAGGCCGCATTTTTCCCAATTACGGACTACTCTCCAGTCTCAATTCGCGAAGCGTTCTCCAACGTCAGGACTCACTTCCCGGTGTCCTCATCTCCCCTTCGCGTCGCAGTGTTCAATGCGGGGTATGGCGTGTGGAAGTCGTTTATGGACATCACTGAAGAGGATGTGCGCAAGTCGTTGGACATTAATGTTCTCGCCGCTTTCACCTTCTCTAAGGAAGTTTTACTGGAGCTCACCAATAACGACATCGAGCAACCAAGTGAAGGCGGGAAAGGTGGCTCGAGGAAGAAGGGCACTCTGATTTTCACAGGTGCTACAGCATCCATCAGGGGCAACACCACCACGAGCCTGTTTGCTGCCACTAAATTCGGTATCAGAGCACTTTCTCAGAGTTTGGCGAAAGAGTTTGGAAAACAGAACATACATGTATGTCCCTGCTAGTTTCATTGCTGCTTGTCGCGCTCACGATAGGGTGGGGCTATATAGGTCGCGCACGTAAGTTGCCAAGCCTGGTCTAGAGTGAAATTTGGGCAACGAATCTGATTATTTATAGAGCATCATTGACGGGAATATTCTGACTGATCATACGAGAAACCTTTTCAAAAGCCCTGCCTGGGAGTCCGACCAAGATGCTCGTCTCAATCCAGATTCCATTGCAAAGGTTGGCTTGTAGTGTGGCTCCGTCATCTCGAAGTTTGTCTGATTTCGTACGTAAAGGCCTACCTCAATCTCGTTGAGCAAGACAGCTCAGCTTGGGCTTGGGAAGTTGATTGTAAGCCTGTACGATTTATTGCTGTGATTTACGTTCATTTCGGTTGTGCGCACAGTACGACCTGCTCACGAAAAGTGGTGAGCGAATACTCAAATTACTCATGTGAAAGGAATTGTATCTGTGCCGCTGTACTTGATAACTGCAATGCAATGAAACTGAGTTGGCCAAGGGTGATGGCTATCTTTCGTCCACTATCATCTGGGGTGACACACGTTTCACTATTACCGGTACTTCTTCCGGTATTTTCGTCCTGTTCACATACTATCAGATCTCATCCACTCGACCGACATCAGAGCAGAAGTCCGGCTCCACTTGTGTTTCGCGAATAAACCAACCGACCTCTTTTACTTGTCGTGCGGCCACTTCCTCGGGCCGTTGTACGAGATTAAGAGGATATAAAGGCGTTGGGACAACGTGTTCCCTGACATCATTTCTCCCCGTGTCCGCAATCAAGCAGCATCACCACTCGGCATGATGATACTCACTCCCACTATCGTTCTCCTTTTGGTCGCCATATCGCTGCTGCCGCTCCAGCCCTTGATGCACAACATGGAACCGTATTAGCCGCTATGCAACGACACCATTACACTCGCGGGGTGTGCCGTGTTCCACCATGCGTGTGCTTCCTCGTCTGAGAGTACACCCTTGACGACGACGAGTAGGGATCACATCTCCCCGCCGTACGACTTGTACAAGTCGGCAGAGCGCCCCTGAGGTAGCCTGCCCGCTCCTTCACTTGTTCACGCAACCCTGCACATAGGTATTACAATGTAGCATCTATAAGGTTAGTTGTGTATCATGTAGCCTGTGTGGTGCGTTGGAATGGAATGGTTGATACAGTGTTTTTGCAGATCTGAGTGTTTGAATCCTCATCATTCCGTGCAGAAGTGGCGATAATACCTGACAGAGCGAGGACACTGATGGAACAGGTGGTACACGACTTCGAGTCGGCGAGAACACGACGCTTCGACTCATATCCCCTTGCTCCTCATGGGCAATCCGAGCCAGCCCAAGGCACACGGCAGCACCCGGCTGGCCGGGGCTTTACCATCGTTCTCGCCGTTGTGACATGGCATTTTGACGACACAACTACTAGCGACGTTCTCAAACCTTACACATATCTAGTGAGTACAAGCATGACAATAGCACCCAACGCAAACCCAGTCACAACCAAGATGTAGTCTCGGGTCGTGTTGACGACCTCCCGGCTGCGGCGTATCATTGGTCTTGGACCATCCCTATCGAAACTACTCTGTGGGGCCATATCAAGAATAGCGTCTGGTGCTGTCAGCAAGCCCGGAAGGCCATCCAAGGAGCTCATGTTTTTGAGCAGCCAGTATCCACGGAGGGACAAATGAGACTTAGATGTCGTATCCCCGCCGTCCCTCGCGACATCCTGCTGTTCTTTTTCTGGGGGGTGTCGGTCCCGATCTCCCGAAGCGGTCAACGCCCTGTCAACGCTCTCCACCTTGTCACAGATGCGGAGGAGTTGCGTACGGTGCATGACAAAGTCGTACATTGGGACTGCATATCCACATGACTGCACGTAGTAACCAAAGTCAGCCGCGATGCCAACGGACGTATGGATGAATGGGATGTAAAAGCAGTTACTGGTACGCACCGACCCGACCTGGTATACGTCGATGACGATGACAGAGCGGGATCCCGGTTTGCGGGACATTACGGAGATGAGCCTGTTGTACTCGGGCGAGCCGTATTCGTGGACAGTGCCTAGAGGTCCGATACACGAGATCAGCCAGAAGGACGGAATAGCCAAATGCCAATATGAAGGACGCAACAAATTCCAGTCAGGACACATACCGACACCGAAGAGCCTCAGGATCCTAGGCGGCCCTTCGAAAGCACAAAACATGACTGTTATCCGACCATTCTCGCGTACATGCGAGATAGTCTCTACGCCTAGCGTGGCAGACAGATTGGCGGTCCACGCCGGCACGAAACGGGTTGCACGTACCACTCCCAGAGAGATCCTCGTACCAGACCTGCTTTGAATGGACAACGTGGAAGCAGTCGGCTGTTCCCTTAGGCGAGAGGTTGATATGGCCTTGTGCGCTGAGCGGGGCGGTAGCGACCCAGAACATGTGTTGTTTCTTGATCCATTGGACATGGGACTGAGGAATCTCGTCGTAGAACCTACCCATTGTGTAATGCGTGAATGGCGCAAAGGTGGCGCAACTCGGAGTTGACACACGGGTTACTTGTAAGAACTTAAGAGCGGCAGTCACTTGTGAACAGCCATAAATACCACTATACCAAGGTCCTTTCTAAGGAATTTAGATAAAAGACACTAGGTACCGATTCCATCGGCGACTCGTCTCACTGCCTGCAACGAGATAGATCCACTCGGGTTCAACACCCATGAGCAACTTTGAGCTGCTAATAGTTTCGTGCCACCCGATACTTTGACTCCTCAGCCAAACCTGTCCCGTAGGCTTAAACCACGTATACTCGGTTCTTTTCTTCTGCCATATCCTTCACCGCGTCGCGAGTGTAGTCGTCAAGCTTTGGCTGGGGTTTATGGTCTGTTCCTCTCCGGTAAAAGCTGGAAACGGAGAAAATCTCGATCACCACGATGGCAAGGAGGAACCAGAATGCAGCTGCGCGCCCGTGGTACTCTCGCTGCTCGTCATGGGCAGCCTCCACGGACGATTCGATCGAGCAGAACACTGCGAGCCCTACTGCAGAACCAAATTGCAGGGCGCCATTGAAAATTGCGCCCACCGTCCCCGTCATGGTTGCTGGCGCAGCCTGAAGGATAGCGATACTAGGAAATCACAATGATCGGATGAGCCTCGTACAAGATGGGTGATGTCAGCCGTTCTTACTTTGTGTGGGTATACGTCAACATTGTGCCGGCACTGCCAAGGCAGAAAGCAGGAAATACATAAGGCCAGTAGCCCTCTGGCCAACCACAACCTATCGCAATTAGTGCGGTAGACACGGCAACCATAGAAAGACCAGTAAGAATGATCCATTTCGGGCTCAACACTCTAGATAGTGGCCCCGTGAAACTCATTATGAGGGCAGCTACGCCAAGCGGGAGCCTAAAGGAATGTCAAGAAAGGAGTCATGACAATTCGTGCAGACGCCTACATATGAATGGCGGTTGAGATTACTGTCCAGTGGAAAAAATCTTGCCACAAAGTCGTAAATGCAACAAAGAGCGTATTCCACCAGAAGAATGGCAACAGCGCTGAACCAAAGAGGACAGAAAAATTGTTGTAAAACCACATACAAGGAGGACTGGGCGGCAAACAGTAAGTCATAAGCGCCTGTGGCAAGAGATAAACGTACATGGCCGCATTGTTAATAGGCATTTGGGTTTCCCAATAGAAGAATGCAGCAGTGAACAATATCGAGATGATCAGTGGAGCGATGACTCCCGCAGTGGCCCAGCCAGCCGCTGATCCAGAGGTCACAGCGTAGATGAAAAGAATGAGTGCAGCTAACGGTGTTATATTAGCACTGCACGCGATTAAAATTGACAGAGGCGAGGTACCAGTCAAAATGAAAATCCCAACCGGATCAAGGCACCTCCATTTTACAGTTTGCGTGTCAGGTTTATCTTTGGACTCTTTCGCTCCAGGGGGGATTATAAATAGACAGGCGAGTGCAACTGGGATGGCGACAACTGCCGCCAACCAGAAAATCCAGTGATACGAGGTGTATTGGATAAGGAGCGCTCCGATAAAGAGCCCAAGCACTACGCAGGTTGCGTTGTTACGTGTGAAGTTGGAAATAGCATTGGTCCCCACACTCACCGTCTGCAATTGCACCACAGCCCCCAAGTATACCGATTGCCCGAGCTTGTTCAAGTGGTTCTGGAAAGACAAGTACCAAGAGTGCGAGAGCGGAAGGTATTGTCATTGCAGATGCTGTAAAGCGTATGTTAGCATAGTGCGAGGGTCCTCCCACTTCTTGCGTACCGACTCCCATAAGTGCTCTTAATACAAGGATTGCAATCTCGTTATTCACAAAGCCGGCACCAACTGAAAGAAGCCCCAGAAAGGACAGGCCGGTAATGAATATTATTTCTAATATTTTCTGAGTAAAATATCTGGAAGAACAACATCAGTTCAACTTACTTGGGTTGTACACGTCACTTATTCGCCCACTCTTAAACCGCAAGCGAGTCAGATCATATCAAATAAATGTCATGAAACTTACGACTAAAAGAAAGGACGCAAATGTGAGTTGGAACGCACTAATAATCCAAGCGGACTGACTCCCCGCAATACCCATAGAGTTCATGAGAGTGGGTATTGCAGGGACAAGTGCGGCATTGTTGAAAGCGTCCAAGAATTGTGCGAAACAAAACATCAGTAAGAGAATATATCTATGTGTAAATGAAAGCCGTTTTGACGGTCCATTAGTTAGCGTCTCGGTGGACGAGGCTGGTCCATGTGACGGCGCAGACATCGTGGTGAAGATTTGCAAGTGCAGAACTCGCGGCCTGACGAATACACCTTTGAGGGGCGGAGAATATTTCCTTTCCCCCGAGAGCGTCCATTTATTGGCCTGCTTCGCCTTTGAGGTATCAAAACAGCGTCCTCACCCGAACATCGCCAAATTAACGTACGGAGATACCAGCTCACGAACAAGAGCCGGATACTTGACGTGAAGGGTGGAAAGGTTCCCAAACGCGAGAGATGTCACCACTGAATGCCAGGGGAGGTTCCACGTAGGAAGGTGCATCTTGCCGACTTCTCAAGTCAAGGGGCCGACCAATATGAACGCATAAAACAACGGCTATGTTTCGAAACGACCGTGGAGTACCAAGGGGCCATTTTCGCTCAGACACGGTCCGAGTGCGTGAATGCAGTATATCTGCGTCGACCGTACTGACTGTCAGATAGATGCACAAACACACCTAACGGAACACCTTGCACTGCCGTTGATAAATATAACCCTAGTGAACTTTTTCTGTAACCTGGGAAGGGGAGGAGATTCTTCTTTGGCTCTTGCCAGCCGGATGACCTGATTAGCAGGAATTTCAGCCGCTAAAAAGCCGTCTCAGGTGAAATGAACGGAAATGCGAAACAATTTACCTAAGTTCACTGGTTTTTTTACTATGATGTATATATTGGTAAACTTTGCCAACCGTAGGACAATCTCAACCCAGCTGTGCTTGTGTTCGTGCCCAGAGTGTGATCTTCGCTGAGGAAGGCGAGAGACTAGAAATGTTTCCGGAAGGTCACAGTAAGTTAACGGAGATAACCGAGACTCTGCTCTGATTGATCCAATGATCGGAAGGAAAGACCTCGAGTAGGGCTGGCAGGTTCCAGGAAGAGTGGGATGGACTGCCAGACATTCGAAGCGTAACAGGGCTCCGACTCATCCTACGGGGAAGAACGGGCATAGTGAACATAAATAGACAACATCGGAGTGTGTTGCGCACCCACACTCGATAACGCCGTGTCTAGAGACCAAAGTGGAGACACATCACAAGTAGAGGCTCCAAGGCCTGCCCAATTTGGTCGACCCTGTTTCTAAACGCGACCTTTGCGAGCATCAGCTGCCGTCACGTGCTCAACGCGCATGTTCGGTGGGTACGTTGCGCGCTGTCTTCCAGTTCTCATCGTAGGTCACGGCGATGCGTGCCAGCATGATTTCCAGTTTGTTTTCGGTAAAGAAACGTACAGGACTGTTGATTATTCGGGAAGCCTCAAAATATAAGATATAAAAACAATGGTCGCACCATGTATGCTCGGGTAAACCAGGTACTCCATTGGAATTGAGCTGAATTGATGTTTCGGTTTCCTCACACTTGTCCGCAAACTGCAGGGGCTCAAACACCTTTATATTTCATCCGAGAGCGTCCTAAAGCCCTGCGTACGAGGCGCGATGACAAATTGAGCGAGCCTCGCATATAAATAAATCAATAGCTACCAACACTTAATCCGTCAATGCGTCGAGACTCCTTCAAGAGGCCATCAAGTTTTCTCATCTTGCTTATCGCGATATTCGACCAGCCGTATTCTCAACGACACATTCACCAAATCGGCGTTACATTGCGGACATCTGACCAACGAATCCTGACCATTTCCTTTAACGATGCAAAACCCCAATAGACCCATGCGTGACAATCTCGTCCCATATGGGGCTCGATATTTTGAGCGAAGCACTTTAACGTGGTGAGAATCATAGCGACTTCAGGTTCCACTGTGCCCCCAGGCCAAAATCGCGTCAGACGTGAAACGGATCAAGAACAAAGTCATCACCAACATCATTGATAGCATCCAAAGTTGAAATCTCGCTGTAGGATGCTCTTGCTAGCTCCAAGTATCTACGGTCGCCAATCGATACAAAAAGATGTACCCTCTCGTAGCCCTCTTGTATAGACGAAAATTGGCATCTTGGGCAGTTGGTATAGCATGACGACAAGGGGAGAGCATTCGACTCGAACGACCAGGCCCGTTCTCGCCATCGTGGTCCTGCCACTCTTCACATCATCATGTCAATGGTTTGATGCTTGAAAACGTCGGCTTGTGCGAAGTTGATATGAGTGGTGCTTGAGGTCAAGGCGGAGTAGTTACTAATTAAGGGAGACAGCTAGCTGTTAGTACTATGCCTACCCTGAACTCGTTGACAATGTACTTGAGTACTTGAGTCCTGATCAAGAAGTTCTGGGTCACGGTACTGTCGTGGAAAAGCAACGACTTCGTATCAAATCTTCATGTTCAACAACGCGTCTAATGTCGATGCTAGTCACTCGACATTTAACGAGGTTCACAGAGATCAACATGTCTATTCCAGAACACATGTCCAAGGCGACTACACGATCAACACTATTGTGCACGGCAATCAAGTCTTTGAAGGCGCTTCAGGTGAAAATCTTATCTTGCCATTTTGTAAAGCGCGCTGACGGAGCCATGGCACAAGGACTTGAGGGCCTCCGTCACGCTAGTGTGCCCGGTGCGGCATTTGATTCCATTGATCGTCATCCCGCTCCGTCCTGTCTTCCGGGCACACGTTCGGAGCTGCTCGCACGCCTCGCGGACTGGGCTGACAGCCCTGATTGCAACCAGCCCATTTGCTGGCTGAGCGGTCTTGCGGGCTCAGGGAAATCTGCCGTCGCGCAGACCGTCGCGGAGACGTATGCGGGTCAGCATCGTTTGGTGGGAAGCTTCTTCTTCTCGCGCAAGGAGATATTGCGCAGAAAGGCACACGGATTCTTTCCAACTCTCGCCTGTCAGTTATTAGCGTTCGCACCGTCTATCAAGCCAATCCTGCTGGATGCTCTCAATGTCGATGTCACTATCCCTACCAAGGTACTTCCTGAGCAAGCGCGCAAACTTTTACAGGAACCGATTGCATCCTCCCCAACTTCCTTTCCGGAGCCCATTTTGATTGTTGTTGATTCGCTTGACGAATGTGACGACGCGAAGATGGCAGACGAGATCGTCCACCTACTCACCGGGATCTTGCGTCACTGCCGTTGGCCACTCAAGATCTTGTTCACGAGCAGAGCTGATCCCCATATTGTTCAGACTTTCCAATATCCGGAGCTACAGAATGTAACACGTTCACTACAGCTGCAGGACTTTACTGTCGATGACGACATTAGAGCCTATCTCTATCATTCTTTCAAAGGCATCCATAAGTCCATGAACGACATGCCCATCGACGACCCTCCTCCACCGTGGCCCTCTGAGACGGTGATCGAGGTGATCGTTCAAAAAGCAGCTGGTTTGTTTATTTTTGCCACAACGGTGGTCAAATCCGTGGCTATGGGTTACGGTTCGCCCACCACGCAGTTGCAAGCAGTTCTTCAAGCGTTGCAAGATGGTGCAATTCCAGGAAGTGCCTTTGTTCAGACTCCTCTAGACATGTTATATTTGGATGCCCTTCGAACGATCCCGGATGTGGAGAAAGTACGCTTGGTTCTTGGGTCGGTTGTCTTTGCCTTCCAACCGCTGTCCGCGCGTGCACTTGGTGACCTGCTTCGTGACTTCCAGTTCGACGCATCATATATTATCAGGTGTCTTCGTTCTGTGTTGGTGGTCTCGGAATCGGATATCGAAGACGACGGGGCAGTTCACATTTATCACACTTCATTTCGCGATTTCCTCACCAGTCCGAATCGATCCCAGCAGTACGTCATGGATCCAGTCGTTTCTCACAACACTCTCGCTTGTTCATGTTTAGAGCTGATGCTCCGGCATCTTAAAACGGACATTTGCAATCTTGGTGATCCATCCATCATGAACTGTGAAATTGAGGATTTGGACAAGCGGTGCAGGCTCAATATCAGAGAGGCTGTCCGCTATGCTTGCCGCTGGTTTGCTCATCATCTCTCTCAAGTCCCGTGGGATCATATCACGGGCAACACACTCCTTCAGAGCCTTCAGGGCTTTGCTACCCAACATCTCTTCCACTGGATCGAGGTGCTCAGTTTGACCGGTCAGTTGGATAGCGCAGTGTTTAGCTTGCGGGAGGTTATGGACTGGCTCAAGGTGAGTACAGTCCTGCAGTAGGTAACTGTACCTAAGTTGTACCACAGCGTTCACAAGGACCATATGAAGAAACGCTGTCATTATTTCGCGATGCAGAAAGACTCGTGCTCATGACTTATGATTCCATCAAACAGGCGGCGCTACAGGTTTACTATTCTATTCCCTATGTTCCAATTGGTACTCAAATCCGAACTACCTACGCGCATGAACTGAAGAACAAGTATGTGATCACGCACGGCGTTGACGATCGCTGGACATTCTGCCTTCGTTCCGTGTCTACAGGCGCCACTGTGAAATCTCTAGCCATCTCAGCCTCCGGACGCTTGATCGCCTCCGCCGGTGACGCTCCAGGAGTACAACTATGGGATGCAGTTACTGGTTGCCATGCTGGTAACTTTCATGGAAACAGCACTTCATCCTGTCCGGTTATGTTTTCTCCGTCAGAAGTGTGTGTTGCTGTTGGTTACGAAACGGGAGCGATCGACGTTTGGGATGTTACCACAGGACAGCATCTTTTGGATTCCACTCCAAATCTTCATAGTGCTTCGGTGACAGGTGTTGCCTTCTCGCGAAACAGCTTACTCATCGCCTCTGCGTCAGTAGATGCAACTGTCCATCTCTGGGATATATCTACTGGCACTTTCAAACATTCACTTGCATACCATAAAGGATCCCTTCTTTGCCTCGCGTTTTCGCCGAGTGATGGTTTGATTGCCTCGGGTTCAGATGATACGTCGATCACTACGTCGGATGTGCATTCGGGCCAACTGGTCCGTAAATTCCGAGGACACACATCTAAAGTCAACTCCATTGCATTTTCGCCTGATGGAAAAACCATTGTCTCTGGCTCAGATGACCAGAGCGCCCGCCTCTGGGACACAAGAACCGGAGTTTGCCTCCGGACGTATGATAAAATGCATAAATTGCCCGTACGCCAGGTCTGGATCACCGCAGACAACAAACACATCGTCTCTGTTTGCAATATGAATATCTACATGTGGGAGACAACCTCTTCCCACCGGAAGTCTCCGCAACACATCTGGTCGGTTGACCACTACTTCAAGAAAGCGATGACAATGTTCCCGGCATGGTATGCGAAAGTGGTCAAGCTTTTTCCCTCGAGTCTAGTTGGCCGCCTAGCCGAGACAGCCCATGGCGCCACCCTATATACTGCGTCTTCGCCGGACGGAATGTCTATCGGTTGTGCTTATGATACCTCCCTCTTATTTCTTGAGTGCCTTGGGCCGCGAAGAGGTTGGTCAAGGGTAAGCCATCCACTGACAACATCCTCAACGCTGCAAGAGCCGCCATTGTCAGTGGATGTGGTCGACGAGGACCACGATGATAAATTTACTGCTGTCGCAATGACAGCTGACATGTCACTCTTGATAACGTCGACAACCTATGGTACCATCCAGATGTGGAACACTTCGCCAAGGAGTGACTGGAAATTCCTTTACAGTCATCTCAAAAGTACAGCAGAAGGCTTTTGGCTTGCCCCGGACGGACGCAGCCTGCTTGTCAAATTAGTGAACGGACTCCAGCTAGTCATGCCTACTGGGACACTGATCAAGAATCCAGAGACGGGAGGCGACGGACTAAGCGCGACCGGCGCTGTTCCATCTCCTGATTCAAGATACTTTGCCTATTGGGCAGAATATGCCTGGAATGTCGACCAAAGCTTTAGCATTTTCATTTACAATGCCTCCACCGGCGCTCGTCTTCGACGCATCCCGGGCTTTTTCAAAATCACATGCGGTAGATTCTCTGCGGAAAGTGACCTCTTAGCTTGTGCACATGGCGATGGAATCGTGCAAATCTGGGAACTCCCATCAGTAATCTGCAAGACGACGATCAAAACTGAACATGCCGCAATCACGGCGTTGGAGTGGTTACCGGGAAACAGTACTCTGGTTATGGGAAGTGACGACGGTCACGTGGAAATACGGTCGGTAGAGAGCGGCGACGTCGTATATCGCACCGAATGTTCACAGTCCAAGATCTTGTCACTTGCTGTGGCCAACGAAGCGCTCGTCGTTATTGTTGGACATGAAGATGGCTCCATTTTCCTTTGGAATCCGTCATATCCAAGCGCCACTCCGCACTGTCTACTAGAGTTCAAAGAGACACCAGATGATACCGTCACCACTCCGGACGGCGTTGATTTCATCAAATTCACTGAAGGCTGTCGGTCTATTTGCAGTCGCAGCACAAAAGGTGTTATTTGTACTTGGGATTTGACCCATTGCCTTGCTGAATACGCTGAACGAGGGGAGGAAGTGTCGGTGGAGAGCGCCGTTGCCGAAAGCGTGGCCATTAACGTCCCTATCTCCGAGGTTCCGAACGATTCCACACAGGCAAACTCTCCCCTGCCTTCCACACAAGATGAACCCTCTGAATCTGATTCCACAATCGGCCAGACCAGTTCCGAAGCACTTGGTCTGCCGAACACTACCGACCCTCCTTCGTCCGCCGCCCAATGTTCACATCTCGTCTCACGCTCGGACGCCCACATCGTCTACGACAGATACTTCCGGTCCACGTACTCCGTGGACGGCCGGGAAGGTTGGGTGTACCGCGGCTCGAGGCGCATGTTCTGGCTGCCGGCGGACTTGCGACCCGCTTCGCCGGAAGCGTTGTCGGCGTTTGAGGACAGGCTCGCTATCCTGACTCGGTCGCAGGTGATGCTGTGTTGTGACTTGAGTGAGGCTCTCCCTCTTTGTCTCCTTTTTTTCTTTGACCGCGTTCATTGATGGTATCGTACCTCGTCTAGCACCGATGGTCAATGCAATGCCGGCCCTCTATTCGGGCGGAAGTGACATCAGGCCCAAGGTTGGACAGAGCGACGGCTCCTAGCGAACTAGTATGGAATAAACTACTACTTTTGTTTGCCTGGGTATCTTCGAGGTGTTCACTTTGCAAATGAACACACCAATGGTCCAAAGATAAATGCTAGTTCTGTAGATCCGGACGACAGAAAGAGATTATGAGTATATGAAGCAGTATAGAATCAAATACACAAGATGTAAGGAGTGCGTTCAATAAGATCTGACAAGCAAGAAAGAACCAAAAAGGGGAATGTTCATCCGTTTAGAGCCTAGATATTCCACGGCTATATGTACCCCCAAAGCGAGCCGTCCCTCCGAAATGTAAACGAAGGCATGATATTCGAATGGCGATCATCAAACTACCGAGCGATTGGGGCTCCACTGTCATCGTTGCGTGCATCACTGTACGGGTAGGGTGCCAAGTGGATCTCTTCGTCGTAGCTGGCGTGTGGACGGATCACCGAAGGTTCGTCGGGGTTAGTCGAAACCATCTCTGCCGGATATTTGCTACTTTCGATACCGAATGCTTGACCGAAATCCAGTCTCTTGTTGTAGTTGTTGACGATTTCTGCATCCGGTCGACGACCAGAATGAGTAGAAGGCTTGCCACGCAGATAGTCCAAAAAGAATTTGAGAGATCCAAAGATTTCCACAATGAAATCGGCTAGGAGGAGGTCAGAAACTGACTGATAAGATCCAAAAGGTGCTCTCCATACTATAGTTGATGCTGTGCAGATCCATTAACAACACATCACGCGAAAGTGATCTGACGTACCTATCCCACAATGGGCGCCATATGCTGGTCTTGGGGGCACCTTCGACTTTATACTCATTCCAAGTATATGCCCACATCATCAGGATAGAAAAGATGACCATCTGGGAGGTGAATTTAGCCTTGTTCTCAACCACCGATGTTGCATCTACCTCGATGCAGGTTGCCAATGCATTCAACCCATCTGCGATATTGGTCGCTGTCCAATATGTTGTAGCTGCAAGGAAAAAGGTCATTCCTTGTGGAGGTTCAAGAGTAATTGTTTCAGTAACTCACCCCTAATGACAGAGCGTGCCAGTGCGCTGAACTGTTTTGTGGAAATGAGGCTTCACAAAGATCCCGTGCGGCAAAACGATTACCCACTACAAATGATTGATAAAAAGTGAACATAACGATCAATTTGATGCACAAAAACTTGGCCAGAGGGCGTCGTCCTTGAAGTTCGTCTTTAGTTAGACCATAAAACATGAGCAACCCGTATAGAGCGAAGCTGCCCCATATTCAAATCATGTGCATTGCATGGAAGTATAGGAAGATACCTTATGCTAACGAAGTCTATTGCTTCCAAGTAGACATTAGCGAAGTGAACGCTGTACGGGCCTGAATCACAAAGGACATTGAACGCTTGACATATGATACCCGCGATAGAGACCGCTTCGTCCAAAATTCAGTGCGTGCTCTGAGTAAACCAGGAGAAATTTACCTGGCCGGATGATCACATATTGCAGGACGATCCACTACGAACACGTAAGGCGTGTTTCTAACGATGCATCAACGACTGACCTTGACTGTGTACATGAAATATGCCTAGCGAGCAAGAACAGAGTAAGTGAAGTACGAAGAGGCAATGAGGATAAGGTCAACCTTGGTTGGACGATATCTCCAGCAACAAAACTGTGGCGAAGTTAATTACATAACGAGCAACGAAATGCTGGGTATTTACGGGTATCGGTAGTGGTCTTTTGTCCTTGCGTTCCATTGCCTTCACAGCACTATGACCAGATCCAGTTTCTGCTACGAACTCGATGAGGAGTAATCTAAGGTAAGAAGGTTCAACCGAAGAAACACAAAGGAAAACTGGATACTTACAAGAAAGCGCTCAGTGTCACTGCCTGTTATGTTATGTCTTAGAAGGGATATTTCGAACAGATTGCAAAACTTACTTCATACGCTAGAATGGCGCATGAGTTATAATCTCTGAAGTATAAAAAGGACGACCTACCTGCTTCGGCGAGGCTGTAGTAGGTGTAACTCCGGAAATACCGGTATGAAAGGAATGAGACTATGGCGTAAACGGGAGGCATATAGAGAATTCGTAGACTGAAATTAAGTGATTGATTGGTCCGATTCGATCGAACGTGTTGTCGACACTCACATCTGTCGCTGCTGGTTGGGCTTGGTATAGTTGCTAGCAAATGGATCTGTGATAGAAGAGTTGCCAAATTGTTCAAAACTCACCGACAGTGTTTCCAAATTGTGACAAGAGATATCAGCAGCGTCTACGAGTGCGTGTTTGGTTGAGCAAGTGCGCTCAAAGAAATGACTAAGGTAGGCTCACAAGTATGGCGCAGCCTCCAGCGATGGCCCAGCCAATCCTATGTTCGTCCCAATTCAAGTTTCCGGAATCCCAGAAGCTGCTTTGATCGATGGCCTCCGTATTTTCCGAAGGACATTTCGGCGCCATATATAGTTCAGGTTGGGTGAGATGGAGCCGAATGGTAACCGGGATAGAGAGTTATACAAGGACAAGGTTCTGCTAGAGCTGGCAAGGTCCAAGCTATAAACCCGACGCCAGAGGAATGCCCAAGAGAGAGGCAGTAAACCGCCAACAAAAGAAAGTGGAAACAAATCGGCAAGTCCGACTTCCCGACGCGACCTCGTTTAAGCCGCTTACCTTATCCTTGCAACAACCGTGGAGTCGAGTCGTACTAGTACTAGCACGTCGCACTTGTTGGTCCTTGGACAAGGCTTCTCCCTGGCATGAACATTCTACATTCATCATCTGCGGCGTGGTTGAACGCACCCAAGAGGGTCGCACTGGGGACTGGGGTTGTCGTCGGCACAAGTTCTGTACAGTCGACTCCCTCTTAACCCATACCCCTTTGGCGGCCTCCACAGCACGAAGGACGAGAAATTACTCTAGACTCTTAGTGTACAGTTTGTAGTATGAGTTCCAAACTACTTATATTCTCCGTAGGAGATGCCTTGTTTGATTGCTGGTCGAGCCTCTAGGGTGGCCAGAAGGGGTATGGGTTAAGAGGGAGTCGACTGTAGCAGGCATGCTTGGCATTTGCTTGGTAGGCCAAACGTGGTCAAGCATGAGCATGAGATCTTGAAAATTACAGTGAAACACGAAGCAGGCATCACCATCAAATACTATTATGAATGCGGTCCTCAAGGACTCATCGTGCCACGGAAAATAATGGTCAAGACATGTCCGGGGAGGCGAACTGTGCAGTCGGCGCAGCGCTAGACCCTAGCCCCATGGCTGAAGACAGCACCATGGAATATATACTTGTCTTTCTCAAGGTACTGACATCGAGCAGGCAGGCCGACTGATTATTCAAGACTGCAAACTAATCGAGGATGGAAGGCGATGCGCTCGTGTTGCTCGGGGTAAATATTGGTGGACAGCCCGACGGTTGCGTCGCGACGATATACACAAAATGGCATCGGTGAGTCAAAGTAGTTGATCTGAAAGACACAAATGACAGGACCGACGCGCGTCGTGGGACATCCGACCAGGAACCTGCCCTTGTCCCCCCAATCAAGCAAGTCACCAGGTTCCCCCAGCCATGACCGGAAGTATCTACGAGTTTACCCGCTGTAGATCACTTGCTTTTAGATTCATCCGTTGACATCCCAAACATGCTCAATTTGCTTTCTGTAAATGCAAAACAGGTTCCGTCTGCGTAGCTTGACAATTCCTCGCAAAACAAGCGATCCGGGTGGTATCGCAATGTGCTGGGTTCATCGCTTCCTTGTCGCTGGGATCTTGCTTTGGTGATGGCCTTATCTCTCACGAGCAGGCAGATCACTACTCTCACTTGACACCCCGCATTTATATGGTCTACTGCTCCACAGTAGTTCGAAAACAACATCGCCGCAATCAGCGATCTGGATGGGTGAATAATTTCAGCAGTGTGTTTCTAACAACACCACTCCCTGGCGTGCCACAGTTGCTAGGCTAGGGATAGTCTGATCCGCTTAAAGCTAAGGCTGGGAACCAAACCAGTGATATCCAATTTTCGGCCGAAAGTCGTCAGAACATCAACCGAACAACTCACCAAACCCTCTGACGTGACTTGATGAACACAGGGGATCCCCAAACCAGCGCTGTGTCCAATCGTAGAGATCGGAGCGCTATCTGGTCGAAATGGACAAGCCTTCGCGCCAGCTGAAACGATCAGTCGCTGATTTGCGAAGAGCCAACCAAATGCTCAGGCACATTCTCCTTGAGGGATTCGGCCGCGGAGTGCCTTCCAGGGAAATCTTATAGATGTAATGTCCACACCAAATGCCAACACTCGTTGTGGTCGTCCAGAGATGAGTACAATTATCTACCAAGAATGATCAATCAACAGAACAGCACCCCTAGGGAATCCATCGCTTTCTATTGTACAAGGATGCGTTGTCCACAACCCTTTGTTCAGAGGTTTACTTCTTCTTCGAACCCTTATCGCCACCTTTGCTCTTAGCAGGGGGGGACTCGGGACTCGTCTGTGCCGCTTTGCTCTAGAATAATGACAGCTTCAGTCAGGTAATCGTAATGAGTGGATGACTCGGACTGACGGCAGGGGGAGAAGTAGCACCCTTCGAGGGGGGTGCGGGCTTAGCGTTGGCACCGCTGGCGGGGGTAGCTGGTTGAAGAACGCAAACGACAAGATCAACATCGATCCTGCAGCGGCGTAACTGAGCAGAAGAACTGACCAGTCTTGGCGCCCTTCTTCGACATCTTGTCTCAGTGAGAGAAGTGAGAGGTGGGTGGTAACTTGTAGACCCGTATTGAGGATGGGGGGCAAGCATTTATACCTCTTCATCGTCCTGCCCTCAGCTTCGGTCGGCTTCGTTCCGTACCACCCAGAGAGAATGTTCCGCAAGTTTCCTGAACATTAAAAAAGGGAGATGCACTTTTGGTCAGATGTCAGCACGATTATGCTGCTTGGGAACTCTGTCGTTTGCGAACAGCATGGCGGTGATTGGGAAAAGAATGATCGACGCGATACCGCGGAGAATCGCGAGGTGAATTGGCGGAGTGCTCCACCTTATCCTCCTAAGCCAAGGCTCGTCCTTATCGTGGGTGAGACCTCTGCAACGGGATTGGTCAGAAGGGATACGTTAATCACGGAAGGCTTCGAAGAGCCGTACGGCGTGACAACGTAGGGCCGCAGAAAGAGATAACCCTGTACCACGATGGGCAATATAATATGCTCATCCGTAACAGTAGTGGCGATATATCACATTGGTGTTCCCCGATAGGGGAAACCCACCAATGGCGAAAGGGCGCATACATCAAGTGCATACGCCAGCCTAAGCACACATTGATCCCGGTGGGATCCTGCTCGTTTTCGTCTTGCGCAAGGCTGAGCCAGTGGGCTAATTTGGCCACCGGCTATACCCGAATATGACTTACCCCTGGTATAAAAACAATCAACACTTCCAGACGGCCATATTACTGATCCAGACTGCCAAATCACGAGAGGCGTGGTATTCGCCGCTCTATCGACTGACATCTGTAATTTCAGCATGACGGAACTGAGGAGGCCCTTTGAAAAATATATCAGATTCTTAAGACTTCTCAAGATTAGCTGATACTGTTGTACTGGAAACAAAAGAACGATTAAAATATCGGCTAATATAACTCTCTTTGCGGAACGTACCATGATCCTTCCATCTGTTATGATAGCCACCTCACCCGACCCGTGCAAGGGGCTGTGAGCCAATTGGACGATGCACTGCCAATTTACGTCCAAGGGGCGGGCTAACTCGAAGTGCCGACATCTGCGGCGCGCCTCTTCCTCCATTCCCGAAGACCCTTCGAGAAGCAATCCCAATTCACTCCATTATTGACCAAAATGAATGTTACGCCTTTGAACGGAACCGTGTGAATACACGCTATATCAGTGGCAGAAACCACATACCGAGTTGCCTCTCCACTTCCTTGTTTCTCGGTTCGTCATCGAAGAAGAGCTGTTTTTTTTATCAGGAATCGACACGTAGTTCAATAAAGTAGCACCTTCACCATTTCGCTGTACGGTATACCAGTTATTTTGTGAAGATGTTTGAAGTGTGCAATCTTGGATCCGGGATATATTTCCAGATGGTCAAAGAAGTTGATTGCAGGGAGCGATTCGGGCCTGTTCGTATCAGGAACGGACGTGGTATCTTTTCCGACTGAAGACGATACGGGAATCTTGATAAGTCGGAGAGCCTCTCGAGCACTTGTCCACATGGTAAGTAAGGAACATTTATCCACACATCTCTCCTACGAAACCGGGGACGCACAGTTTGGTCGCAGACGTCCTGGACGCCACTGCGACGACGACCTCCGGCCTTCTCTTGAGTCCACGCAAGATCTCCGGGACGTCCTCGAAAAACTCTACACTCCTCGGGTCGCTGGCGCTGTCGTACACCACTCCGGTGAGGGCATCCTGCTTCAAAGGCGGATCTACGTGGGTATCTATCCAGAACTCCCAGAGCGTATAACTTGAATTCCAGTGAGTCAAACCGCCCAGTACGAACGGCTTGGGCACTTCACGTACTCGAGGTCAAAAGCGATCAACTGCGGAAATCGTCCGTGGTCCATCTCAGCTTATGGTCACAGCAGTGGCGACTACTTGCTCGGATGTCGTGGCAAGCACGACGAGGGAAACTGAACTGGAAGGTGAGTCCGACCCGAGTAGTGTGTGGCCCTCTGCCGTGTGGCTGCGAAATGCCACCGGCGGTCCGCACGGCATCCTGACGGCCCGCTGGGTGGCGACCGCACTGGACGGACACATTAGACGGACACATAAGTTATTGGCACGTTGTCTGCCCTTATTACTTCGCGAGTCACCCTGTGGAGCAGCTTTCTTGTCGCAACGTTGTCCGTTCCCCTCGTTACTGGTTACTGATTGGTGCCTTTCATTCCGCGAAAACTGACATATCCGGTTTATGAACACGCCTGGCAGGGCCTCGCAGAACCAACCAACCATCGATATTTAAATACACTAACTCCAAATCCCAGGACATACATACGACAAATTATACTCTAAACCATCTTGAATTTACTTAACGAAATGGGCGTTAAGACTAGGAGCGAAGGTTGACTCGTAAACACTTGGATATCATGGTTAAAATCATGCGGATTCGTCTTCTATCGTCACGCCGTGGCTGGGGCACAAGTCAACTTAACTGCACGCTCCGCCGTTTGTCCAGGCACCGGAGGAACCTGTCGTACGTGATCGCATCGTGAGTTCCTTGTCTTCCGACAAGAAATCAAATAAGGCCTACCGCCTGGCGTTTCGTTCTGGTTCCATTGGTTTGCAGTCCAGAGGTCGCCCCTTGATCGGGGTTTAGCGGCGGAATGACACAAAATTGCAATTACTCACTGATAGGTGACCTTGCTACCGCTCGAGTACTTAAGGGTATGAGCGTGGCACGTCCAGATATGGCAAAGTAAAACTTACTGCAACGCTGTTCACCCATGCAGACACACCAGCGCAGTTACCATTTCCGGGGTTTCCAGTGCTCGTGGGTGATGCCGTCGATTGCGTTGTCGTCGTTGGAGGGGGAGGAGATCCACCAGAAACCGGCCATGTGTTTCCACGGACGGTAGTAATCCACGCCGAGGTAGCATCAGGATACTATCGAACAAGCAATTCATCTCAACGCGTTCCTGAACAAACATAAACGAAGTTACCTGCCAGGCCATCACACCGGCACCTAGACGAGCGGTTTCTGATTAGCATCCCATCGCTTTCAAGGGTAAAGTTGTGTAATACTGACCCCAGCCCCTCGAAGCGGCCTGCGAGACACACGAAGCAAGCGTCGATGGATCGATATACCCATTGCTGGCATCCGAGGACGTCGCCGGTTTTCCTATCAAGAGTTTGTTCAGAGGAACACCGTTCCCCGCAATTTGGAAGAGAGCGCTATCGGGCCAATCCGACGTGGACGAATCCAGGAGGCCTGAACATGTTGTGTATTCCGAAGTTCCCTCTGCCACCGAGATTAGAATGAATACTTCACGTCAACAATTAGCCGCTTACGATTATAAAACTATTGATTTCAAGCGTCGTCAGGCATTCAATAAGGAAATTTTCGCGGAGCGAAAAAGACCCCGCTTACTTGAACGTTGTACTAAAAATAGGCGGAAATCAAAGTTCAGGTTAGTGGTTGGAACAGGCGTGTTGAAGCTGATTCCACCCACCCAATCGATCAATGAGCCCACACTCTTGTGAACGGCGAGGTAACCTCCGCCGCTCCACATGGTTGGAGAAAACCTTGTTCCCATCAAGATAGAACACGCGTCATTTGTGAAGTTAGCAATGGTACTCACCATGGGGCGACCGCTACAACACATCCGGTCAGCAATCCAGCATGCGTCACACGCGATTCATAATGAACAACTTACGAGCATGACTGAGGATATACTGTCCTTGGGGAAGCCTTGCACGGAGCTGTTTGGTATAACTGATTAGCCAGGACTCTGCAGAACCCTCGCCGCTGTTGAATGCCGTAAAGTCCTGTCATCCGCAGAAAATCCGATCAGTTGGACTGTCGCTCGTAACGAGGAAGGCGGTGTAAGCCGGAAGAAGCACCTCATAATCAACGTCGATACCATTGACGCCGTATTCGATCACCCATGCGGCCATACTGTTGGCCGCGTCCACGGCGTCCACGCCTGACGATGTTGGGGTCTCGGTGGACCCAAAGCCGGAAACGATCAACGAGATTCCAGCCGCATTGTATTCTTGCACGTAGGAGGAGCGCTGACTGGCAGTGAGCTCTTGCCAGTTTTGTGCTTGGTCGACGGCGCCCGAAGCTAGCAAGAAAGTGAGGGCGCTGAAAAAGCGTTTACTGTGCTGCTGCGTGTTCAACACGATAGTTACTCACAAGACATTGAAACCCTGTCCAGTAGGCTGATCAACAACTAGATGATGATTATGGCACGAACGTGATGCTTACTTTGAGGTCGGACGGTGGGGGAAACGGGTTGATCCACCTGTCATTGTAAACCACAAAGCGAGGAGCGTTGGATGTTGACCTCTTCAGTACATCACGAGCAGACGGACTGAGACGCTTAAGTTTGTCTACCAATGGCATGGCCTGTATCGATCCTAGGATGGATAAGAACATCACGGCCGTAGCCAAGCCAAAGCGAAAAGACACCATCGTGGCGGAACCAAGCCTCGAGCGAGCGGGGAAGTGGCTGCTTAACCCGACTCACGACACGACAGTATTTATAGTGGGGACGGTTCGGACTAGGGTCACATCTGGAATAAATGGATGGCAGGCTTCGGGACGGAAATAGTCCGATAGTTTTGTGCCCAACGATTGCTAGTTTTCGGATCCGCGTAGCGAGGTGGGCGTTTGGTTGGATAGCCGAAAATAGTGTTATGAGACCTGCGGGCGAACAACATGTCGTCAATCACACGAACAAACATCTAAAAAGCTTGTCGGCAATGATGAATGGCGCAAAGAGAGTTTATGTTCACATGGTAGGAGGTGTGGCACTGAACACAGAGGAGCGGAACACCCACTAATGAGGATGGTGTAGAGTATAAGCCTGAGATGCACCGCATGGACGCCCTGGATGTTGATCGTTGCACGACCAAGGACAAACTGATTCGGGGATTCAGGACGTTAGCGAGATGAACACGGCTACTGTATAAAGATTTCGGGAGGGTCCAAGTCAATAAGACTGGATGGGGCAGCAAATAGCTCATTGCCGTAAGCGACAACGCCAGAGCCACGTTTCCAGCATTGCTATCATTCTGCTATCGTGTGTCACGCGCCATGCACTGGGCTCCGTTAGGGGTGATGAGACTTCGCGATTGTAGGGCAGCAACGGACCAGAACAGACCCCGTGATGAACGAAGTCATATGGATGGTGTCGATAGAAGCAAACCGCTTGTTTTTGGGGCATATGCGTGTAGTTGTTCACCGTCGGGCTGGTGACCTTGTGCATGCCTCCCGTCGGTGGCACGGTGCGAGTCACATATCATGTGCCACTTCTCATGGCCAACGCAAGCTATATCCTGAGACATGTGAGAGTCAATGAGAACATAGTTGACTGTAAGGTTTTCACTGGCTCCGAACGGGCCGAAGTGCTACAAAGTCGGCGCCTTTCGGCGACTTCGGTGCTTCCCACGCTCGAGTAGTTTGGCCTGCCATGCACAAACGCAAGCACAAAAGATCCCATCGCGAGGACGACTGCAGCGCGGAAAGTTCAGACACGCCCGCTCCAGATCCTTGTCTCTACATCCAAGCTTATGAAGCAGACGTGATTCACGGTCCCTCCGCGGCCTCTGCGCGTCTCCTCGAGTGTCCGGACCCATCTGTCACGACGAGCGCCGATGCAAACCCAAGATCTGGTCTCATACGATGGGGTTTGTCGGTTGGTTTGAGTGATGCGGACACACGACAGTCGGATCAGCCGGCGTTGTGGGTAGACAGGTAGGTTTGTCCACGAGCTGCCAGCATTTCAATGGGAATGTAGACTACACGTATCTTTCATTGGAACCCCGAAAGGTAGGAATAACATGGTCGCCGATAGCACATGACGCTGGCACGCGATCCGATAGGTCCCAGAAAGAGTATTCTCTCTGTCTCTCTTCCGCTCCGACCGCCAATCTTGACCTCACCACACGCATCACAGGTTCGATATCCGACTCCTGTTGGATCACTTGCCCAACTTCCAATCAGAGCACACGGGTGCCAGACCGATCTCCCCGAGCGGCTGGTCGGACCTGCCTTCTGACTCTGAGGATACGTTCTTTTTCTCACCAGATGAACTCGATGATTATCGCCGGGAAAAGCGGCGGAAACTCATCGACCGCGGCCGCGAAGAGAGACTGAGAGCACTCGCAACCACGGATGACAGAGAAAATGACCCAGATCCGTGGGGAGGCAGCGACGAGGAGGTAACGGATCAGACCCCCCCTTTTTTTGATATCCCCTCACACGTATGCTACACAGCCTGACGAAGCACAGAGAGAGCTCATTCGCAAGACAGCCTCTCACGTCATTTCGTCTCCTAATCCTGCCCAGTTGGAGATGAGGATACTAGCCAATTATGGCACCGACAAGCGATTTGCCTTTTTGAGGGGGCGCTGGTCTCGCGTTTGGAGAACAGAAAAGGAGAGAGTGAAACAACGTCAGGCGGAGGAGGCAAAAAAGACCCACCCCTCGACGGTTCTCGCGTCCCTTGGGGGGCTTGCTGACTACGGGGACAGTGATACCGACGGTGAGGAATCATCAGACAAGCAGACGGAAGAGCCAGAAAGTGTAACGGACACAGCGCGCACCAATGATGTCCACAGCAGTGAAGAAGCCGTACGAGAAGCGCGAAGGGCAAGAGCAAAGGAATGGACCGCGCGACGACGTGCTGAACAAGCCGGCGAGTCACCAGCGAAGCGAATCTAACTCGAGCTTCGCAGCGCGACAATATCCATCCCCTTAGCCTTTATCCAGGTAGAGTAATGATAGGCTCGCATCGGTGACGATTGGCTGTGTGTTCCGGAGAGGTATTTGCGGGGAAACCTGGGAAATGGTCATAGGGGTTTACTGACAACCATGCCATTATATGGGCTGTCTTTTACCTCCGGTAGTGACGGGCATAGTCGGCCGTCGAAACTTGTACTGACTCAGGCGTAGGCTTAGCGGTGTAGCCGACGATCGTGTTCATGTCAGCGCCCAGCTTTTGTTACTAATACCAGTGCAACTCATTACCGGCAGTCTTCGAGACTGAGCGCTCTGCTAGAAACCATCCACCATGAACGTACAGACACCCGCTCCAGAGCGCGATTATCTCCCGATTGCGGATCATGGCCTGTATGCGCGACCTTTGGTTTATCTCGAATGGTTTGACCGTCACTTCATTTTAGCATCGGCAACCTGAGGACGGCCGCTCTGGTAAATCTACTTCGTTTCCGGTGTCCACATCGATGTCTGACGAGCCCCCGTAGATCAGCTTAGATGGCTCAGGTGAGTCCTCGATCTGACCACAATCATATCAGGATCACGGCGGACTCGCTCTATCATCTACTCGACGGTTCGCTCACATTTTATTGCGCTGTTTGCATCCAGTGGAAAGCTACTGCGTTCCGAACTTTGACTCCCCGTCTGTGTTCGCCCGGATCCTTGACAAAAACAAGGTTGGAACCGCTGGGGCTCTGATCAACGGTAGTGCTTTACTCACACCACCACAGGGCGGTCATTTCTCGATCACGCCAACCGTTCCGTTTACAACGAAGCAGAATTATCTCCCAAGTTCCAACGTGCTACAAACCAAGTACGCGTCGTTCGTTTCTCGGATGAGCCGCAGCTCATCACTAATTTCATATCCACAGATTCCTCAATGACAAGGGCGTCGTTTGTGTAACCGGCAGGTCATCTACGCTTTGGTCGTACGACAAAGTTTGACAAACATTTAGATTTTTTGCCACGTCAGGCAAACGGGGACACGAAACGCCCTTTACTCTTTTGGCTGATAAGACGTGTGGAGGTGTGCCAACAACACTCTTTGAAAACCCCAACACTCACGCTTCTACACAAGGTTATTCGTGGAAACATTCCACTTCGTGTTGAATGTGCCCCGGCCTTCAACTATGCCCGGGATAAACACACCATCGAGCTCACCATCGACGATACAGCTGCATGCAATACACAGAACAAGGCTATCTTCAGATCACCTGACCTCGAGATGGACTTGCGCTATGTGGCGGAGAGCATCATTGATAATGTGGCCGCCCCAGAAGTCAGCCTTGATCTTCTCGACCTTTCGTCCAAGGGCCATCTAGGCCCTGCAACATATTCGAACCTTGCCCTCGTGGAAGGACAACGCGTGACATTCGTATTCCGCATCTGTCCTGAAGAAAACTATCGTGCCCACGTCAAGCCAACCCGTGCGCACGCAGATGCAATCGGAGTACCTTTTGAGAGTACGCTCAATGATTCATGAGTTGCTATCACCGAAGTTGACTTTTCTTTCTCAGAGGTGGTGAAGGGCGTTGCCAAATTCCGTCCTGATGACGATCCATTGTTGACAGGAGTACGTACTGATCACTCTTGCGGAGATGGCAGCCCTCATGATTCATACTTCTATCTAGGAGCTACTCGATCATCTCTTTGTGGTATGCACCACCTATTCACCTACCCTTGTGTTGATATTGATCATTTTCAGTCAACGAATAACTATTGGAACTCTTGGGTACGCAAGTCTACCTATCAGGGATCTTGGAAAGAGGCTGTCCATAGAAGTGCCCTTGCCCTCAAGCTGTTGATCTACGAGCCCACTGGTGGGTGATTTAGGACTTCATCGTATATTGCCTAATGCTTTGGAACTGATATCAAGGCGCGGTTGTTGCGAGTCCCACGTTCAGCTTGCCAGAGTACATTGGTGGAACTAGAAATTGGTATGTTTGATTATCACATTGCTCGTGGATAGTGTTTCAACATGTATCTCTAGGGACTACCGGCATGTTTTCAGAGCTGTCTTGATGCTTGTCATACTTACTCCTTCCCAGCGCATCTTGGATTCGTGATTCTTCCTTCACACTCTATGCGCTCATTCGCCTAGGCTTCACCCATGAAGCCAATGGTCGGTCGGGTGACCAATTCGACAAATTTCTGCTGATGATATGACAGCTTACATGGATTTTATCTTTGAGCGGTTGAGGAACAAGAACCCAGATGGTTCCCTTCAAATCATGTAAGCTCCGTCGTTATCCTCGAAGCGCATTCATACCATCGACATCTAATCATATATGTCAGGTACACCATTCATGGCGAGTAACACCATTGCCAAGAACAATCAACACGTTGACCCGAACTTTATTTCAGGCGGTAAGGATCTCGAAGAATTAGAGTTGAACCACCTTGATGGACACAAGGGGTCGAAACCTGTTAGGCGAGTGAGTTTGGTCATACATCGAAACGGCACTAACCGTTTCTGATCGATAGAATTGGGAATGGTGCCGCAGACCACATACAACTCGTAAGTCATCGTCTCGTGATCTAGTCAAATCTTGACGCGTCCACACTAAGGACATCTATGGGGAACTGTACGTACCTGCCGACATCATATTAGCCTTGCCTAACATCGAGGCGAAGGATGGATTGTATCTACCTGGGCCAAAAGGTGTGTGCAGGAAGCTCTCTCTGGAGTTCACTCGTTGACCGAATTTTAGTTTGGTCGTCCCCTGGTTCGCAGCGATCCATTACAGTAATGTAAATAGGCTCACGATAAGCGAAACAGGCATACGACACGTGGTAAGCAATATTAGCCCATCGAAGACAATCACATACGCTGACGGGTTACCTCTCCCCAGGGTACTGGTGCGGGAACTGTGCGTCATCTCGCCTTGATCAGAGCGTAATACGACTAAATCATCGCGCTTTATTCAGTGTAGATTGTAGGTTTTCACATGTTGCTATTCCTTTGGCTGACGTCGTTCTGTGGTAGTTGTCGTCAAGAACTACAAGGAACCCGACTTGTATGTGCTTTTAGGCTCTTGTTATTTGTGTCCGTGTTTATTATTATTGAAAGATCCATATGGTCAGTACGAGCCAGGGAAGTGTGTGTCCAATCTGAACATCTGTGCCAATACCACAGGGAAGTCCGTGGAAAGAAGCGTCATTTCACAGTATGTCATACGTTTGCGCTGTGTTGACATTCTTAAACCTTGTACAGTATTCAAAGGTGAGTTGCATGATAATTCGCGGCATGCCGCTCAGGAGTGTGGCGAATACATAGATCATGCTTTGGTGAGTTGTTGCCTGTTATGTTGATTTTGTGCTGATGCGTCTGAACAAGGGTGGCCATCGATCGAGGTATGTAGATCGTTTAGCGACCTGGAGCGTTGATCCAATAGTCGCCGTACTCCTTCAGGCTTACGCCTGGCGGAAAAGCGATCGCTGCCGTGTCCCAAGCGCAACGAATGGTTGGTGGCAAGAGACGAGCTGTACGAGGAGATCATGCAGAAGGCTTGGAACCCAGCGTTGCGCGTGTTTGGTCAAAGCTACGAGGAGACCGACGTGTTGGATTCGTCCGTCCTCATCATGCCGCTTGTGTTTTTCATGACTCCGGTCAGTGTCCAAGTATTGTCAGTGGTTGAGGGCTTATACCCCAGTATTAGTCTGATCCGAGATTCGTGAATACACTCAAGCAGATCTTGAGGACTCCTGAGAGAGGTGGTTTAACGTCGAACGTAAGACACATGCCGGGTTTGTTAGGTTGATGCTACATCTACAGACAGAGCCTTGTTTACCGTTATGATGTGAACAAGAGCGACGATGGGGTCGGCGGCGAGGAAGGAACGTTTTGCTTGTGCACGTTGTGGTACGTTTGGCTATCCTGTGGTTGTTGCTGATCGGCACAATTCTGGTTTTCCGCTAGGTGCGTCGAGGCACTCACGCGTGCTGGCGAGTTTGATCGACCGTTGTTGCAACGCGCAGTCACGATGTTCGAGGTCTGGACCTGTGATGGTTCATTCTCCTCGGGCTGATTTGACCGTTCCATAAAGGACTTTTTGCAGTACTCCAATCACGTCGGATTGTGCACCGAGGAGATTTCGGAGGCTGGAGAAGGGTGTGTCTGTTTGATGTGTACTTGTCTGGATCTGACCCTTTCCTAGTCTCGGCAACGCAGTTCAAGGTTTCACGTGAGTCATGTGTCACATTTTCTTGTTCGTGAGCTGATGGTAGAGATGTAAGCCATGTCACTTTGATCTCGGCGGCGTACAATCTCTCGCGAACCCTAGCGGCGGCCAAGTAAACGAACAGGTGGATGGGTCCCTTCGGGTAGATAAGATGAACTGTAACTGTACTCACGTGACCGAATACGACGTGTCCAACTGAACGACTTTCATTCGACTTCTTGCATGGACTTGCTGCACGCCCAGCTGGCTGCTCTACAGCAGCGTCTCTCCTTCGTCGCCACCGAGCCCATCGATTGGAAGTTCTACGTACAAACATGCTCCTGGGCGGTCACCCTCTTCGAATCCTACCTCTTGTTCGTCACCCCGCTTTTTTTTTTTTAGGTTCGTCAAACGTGTTCTGATGTTCCTCGCAGGCTCCGACAATACCCACTCTATTCCAAGACGGCACCCCCAACAGTCTTGGCGGGTCACTTTGACGAGGCGACGTTCCGCAACTCTCAGCTGTACGGTAGAGACAAGGCCCAGTTCTCGCTCGTGACTGGTCTGCTCAAACAAGCGATCGACTCGGCCATGCTCCACTACGGGTTCTACGCCTGGGCATGGGACATGGGCGGAAAGTTTATTGGTCGGTTTGGGTACGGCACCGAGTACGAGGTGAGTGCGACGCTGGACACGCTCTGTCTCCCTCGTTCACAGCGCACCCCTCCCACACAGATCACCCAATCTCTCGCGTTTGTCGGGGTCCTCTTCGTGTTCTCGACCGTGATCAGTACTCCGCTCTCGGTCTACCAGACGTTCGTGCTCGAGGAGAAACACGGGTTTAACAAGACGTCACCGGCACTGTTCGTCACCGACCTGCTCAAGAGCTGGTTCCTTGCGGCTGTCATCGGCGGACCGTTCCTTGCTGTCTTTCTTTACGTGTTTAAATGGGCTGGGGACCGTTTCGTGCCGTGGCTCATGGCATTCCTGTGCGTACCGCTCTCGCGGACCCGTCGTGTACGCTCTGTTTGACCAACATGTCGTGCGCATAGCCTTGTTTTCCAGGTCGTCATGGTTATTTTGTACCCGACCGTCATTCAGCCCATGTTCAACAAACTCTCGCCTTTGCCCGAGGGCGAGTTGCGTACGCGGACCGAGGCACTGGCACGCAGGCTCAAGTTCCCGTTGAAGCACGTGTACGAGATCGACGGCTCGAAACGCAGCTCGCACAGTAACGCCTACTTTTTCGGTCTCCCATGGGTCGGTCTCTCTCCCCATCCCGTCCCGTCCTGTCCCCGTCCGTCAGCTGACAGCCGCTCTCACCGCAGAGCAAACACATCGTCATCTTTGATACCCTTATCAAGGAGAGCAAGCCGGAAGAAGTCGAGGCCGTCCTCGCGCACGAGCTCGGCCACTGGTACCACATGCACCCGACCAAGCTGCTCTGCATCTCGCAAGTGCACATTTTTTCCATCCTCGCGCTCTTCCCCGCGTTCCTGCACGCACCGCAGTTTATCCGCGCGTTCGATTTCTCAAAGGCGGTCTCGGCGCGCCCTCCGACGATGGTGGCGTTTTTGATGTTCCAGGTGCGTGGCTCGTGCATGCGTGCGTGCGTGCGTGATGGCCTGCTTGACGAGGGGGTTATGCACGCAGATGATCCTGACGCCAATGGAAACCTTTATCGGCACTGCCGTCAACTTTGTCTCGCGCCAGTTCGAATGGGAGGCAGACCAGTTCGCGTGCGAGCTCCAAGACCGGCTGGGTGCGCCCGAGATGGAGGATATGGGCGATCGGCTCGGGCGCGCGCTCACGACGTTGCACGTCAAGAATCTGTCGACGGTCTGGGTCGACTGGCTGTACGTCACCTGCTTCACTTTTTTTTTTTTGACGCATCTGATGATATTATTCCAGGTACTCGGCGTACCACCACTCGCATCCGACGCTCATGGAACGGCTCCGGGCGCTGGAGAGTTTCAAGACGAAGCGGACAGGCGAGGCGAAAAAGAAGCTATAGGGACGCTCGAGCGAGCTAATCGTGTACATATATCTCTCTCTTGCGCCCCATCGACATCTCTGGATTTGAATCGTGGTGACTCTCTGGGCCTCGTGTGACGCACGCAAGCGAATTCGAGACTGTATGATACACACGTTGCATTAGATCTGGTAGTTATACAACATATTATCCGGTCTGAGTTGTGTGTACGCCGCGCGTGTCAAGAATCGATGTCGACGTCGGCATCCCCCTGCTGCTCGATAGAGTACGTCCTGGCGTCTACGCGACCGCGCTCGACGTCGACGCTCAAAAGCACAGGCACAGCAAGCCAGACCATGGCGACGAGGAAGAAGAACGCGTAGCGAATATTACCAGTGCTGTCGGCGATGAGCCCAACGATGAGCGGGCCAACGAACGAACTCGACTGTCGCGCGTCGAGGGGTCTTTTTTTGAGCACATGCCGCGCGTCGAGGAGGTGCAACGTACCTTGTCCGTGATGGAGAACAGGGCGTACCTAAGCGCGTTCGAACGTCCATGTCAGTCGCGAGAGGGAAACGAAAAGAATGCGCACCATCGCGCTTCTTCGCCCGGCGGGATGAGTTCTGCATAAAACGCCCTCGCGTAACTCTGAAATGCCCCGTACGCGAACCCTGTCCGCGTCGGCGTGTGAGTGAGCCCAACCCCCTAAAGTATATATTCATGCCACGCGCGGCGGGCGCGACGTACCAAAGTAGACCGCGAGCCCAAACATCTCTCCGGGCGTCGTCAATCCGCCGACGTGCATCCGTCTTATGAACGGCACGAACCCGAGACAGCCGTAGGCGGGGATGCAAGAGACGAGAAGCACGAGGAGCACGAGGACGTAGAGGTTCGACCAGCCGAAGCGGTGCTGGAGGGCGGGGAAGACGAGCGAGCCGAGGATGCCAGTGGCGGGGGTAATGGCGCCAATGAGCACGAGCGATGAGGGCTCCATGTGGAGCGTCGTCTTACCAAAGAGGATCGCCGTCGAGGTGATGGTCGTGAAGCCTGTGTGTGAGGGGTGTGACGCGTGCACAGGGCAAGGGGAAGAATGAACAGACCGTCTGAGAGAAGGAACCATGCAGCGAGATACCTAAACGTCTGCTGGAGGCGCTTGATCTGAGACCAGCGGAGCATGACGCCGAGTCGCTTCCACGCAGCGCCGACCTCGGATGCGACTGTCCAATTATCGTTGGACACGTTTGCTGGGGCTCCAGGGAGCCAGATAGCGGCAGGGATCGAGAACAGCATCCACCACACCCCGCTGAGACCGATAGCGAGACGGAGCGAAAATGTGGAGCCATGTAGCTGGTTGACAGGGACAAGGGCAAGGAGGAGCAGGAGGATGCCTGCGCAGTATCCTGATGCGATGCCTTGCGAGGATATGCGGGACGTGGCGCGGGAGAGCGCGGCGACGTACGTCTTCTGGGCCGGACTCTGGTGGTCGGGCAAGGTGGTACCAAGGAGAGGTTCAGCGACAGAGTCGAGATCGATGGAAGACGTGCGTCGAGGGACGTGCGTCGCGACCGTCTTGTCAAGCTCCTTTTGCGCGTCGATCACCTCGGGGGCTTCGCGGGCGAGGGAGGGGAGGTATGCGTTCATCGCGACGACGGATGCGCCGAAGCCGACGTTGGCGCATACCGCAAAGACGGCGGAGAGAATCCAGAGGGGGGAAGAAGAAGGGAGGAAGAGGAAGAGGACTGCTGCGGATGCGCCGAGGAGCGCAAAGGCAAGAAGCAGTGGCTTGCGCGTCGTCGCTGGCGGTGTGATCAGCGAGTGGGCGTGAAGCAGTACAATGTACGTACGACGGTCAGCGATGCTGCCCATGGAGATGACGGTGAGCGCTTGAAGGGCGACGGATATCGAATAGACGTAGAGGCTGCGCAGAATGATAGGAAAAGGGAGAATAAGATGCAGACGACGAACCTGAAGCTAGCGGTGTCTACCCAGAGCCAGCCAATCTTGACGGAACAGCGGGCAAAGGAGGTGGAAGTAGGATCGTCCATAGTGCATGGCGTGGTGTGATCCGGGTCGAGGACGCCATTGTCCCTGGCGAACTGCTCCAAGCAGATGGGCAGAAAGAGGGTGAGCGAGACGACGACAAAGACTTCGCTGCGGATATCATCGTCGTCAATGAGGAATGACGAGGAAGAGAAAGAAAAATACCTGGCGAACGCGTAGCTGAGCCAACCCAAGAGACGGCGGGAAGACATCAAAGCTTGTCCGAGCTCCCACGTATCTACCACGGTTTTAGATGGATACATTTGGCAAGTCGCCCCTTTACACTAGCCTAACGGGTACACACTATTGCAACTGCTCGTCGTCATCGTCGTCGTCGCCGCCAACCTGGAAGAGATACACAAACGAGCTACGGGCGACGTGCTGTCCTCACGTACCTGCTGTAGGACGGCGTCGATCACGTCGTTTTCCTCCATGCCCATCTGTTACACGGTTGATGAGCACACAGGTCCGATGCTCAGCGACATCTTACCTCTGTGGGTGTACCGTCTGGTCTTAGTCTGTTCCCGTCGTACACGAACCGAAAGGTGCCTGCACAGAGTCACGGTAAGTTACTAGGACGCGCCAGCCCGTGTGGCGTCACTTGCCTGGTTCCTTTTTAAACCGTTTCTGCGCGTTGATCAGAACGAGAACCGGGCACGCAACGACACCACAACATACCTCGGCGGCCTCGAATATCTTACGAAAAGGCATGTTCGGTTTCACTTTGACGGTGATGTCTGCATACGGTGGTGAGCGGGCGAGAATCGGAGGCCAAGCTGGACCCACGTTGACCCTCATAGTTGATGTTGAGGTTGAGCTTTGGCTTCACGTCCTCTGTATCAACGTCTTGGGACATAATGTACGCGGGACGAGGCGGACGAGGACTAAACAACACGCACGCGCCGTTGTAATTTTATTACGTAATACGAAAGTGGGGTATGTGTACAACGCTCGAGGACATCTCCAGAGAGAAAAAGAGATCAAGAAAACTTCCACCTAGACGAGTCCGTCGAGACACCGGGAGGGAAGAGTCAACGTGGATCACTGACCTGTTTCCGCAATTGACACATCTGCACCGACGATAAGCGACGACGGACGAGCGAGCGAGTGAAGGGGGACGTACGTGACAAAGGTCGTCATCGGCTCATCCGCACTTCGTGTCTGAGCTTGACGGTAACGGCATTTGCGCTTCAAGAGCGCTTCAGTCTCGCGCGGGATTCAAAAACAAAAGAGGACTTGCCTGCTTGCACCTCGAACACTGGAAACCTTCCGTCTCCGCTTCCTGTTCCCCTGCGCCAAGCGATTTGAACAAGTTTTCCTCCTTGATTTTTTGGTCTGCAGCGCGGCGCTCCTCGGTCATCATTTCCTGGCCGAGTTAGTGTGCGAAACGGGAACACGGGGCGTGAGACGGTTACCTCGCTCGACATCTTGCTGAACTTCTCGGGAGATAGTTCGCCGCTGACGATGCTTTCGCGCAAACTCGGGTTGGCCTTGTCCTTGAGGTTGACGAAGAGGGATCGGATCCTGCCTTTGTATTCTGTAGTCGTGCCATTAAACTGGGTGAACACCGCCTTTTCGAGTGCGATAGCACGGGCATAGATCAGATCGCTGGCTGTACAAGGGGTCAGGTGAGATGGGGGTCATGGGAAGATGTGGGACGCACGGGCGCCCGAGTCACAAGCGAGGCCGTCGTACAAGAGTTCCGCACATCGGTCGCGGGTGACGTCCCCGGTGGCGTTCATCTTGACGCCGTCGTCCTTGGCGTTGCGAGACAGAGCCTTGCCATTCGGTGTGGACGCGGCGGAGACGGGGGTGACCGAGGTGGACTGTTTGCGAACTTGAAAGATCGTCAGCACGGGCGACGACGAGGAGGAGGAGGAGGAGGAGGAAATACGCACCTGGTGGCTTGGAGGAGGACAAGACCCTCGCGCTGGATGCAGCCTTGGCCTTGTCGACGTCGTTCTTCCACTTTTTGACGATCTCCTTGGCCAAGTCGGAGACCTCTTTCGAGTCGTGTGCACGAAGTTTGCCCACTGCGAGACCAGCCTTGCTTTCCTGCCAACGTCGCAGCATAGGCACAGCGACGGACGGGCGAGCATCGATAGACCTACCCTCAGAAGTGGTTCGTTGACCTCAAAGTCTTTCTTGAGAATCTTTAAGATAGCGACACGCTCCTGAAAGACTCCCGAGTTAGATGGCCCTCGATGATAGAGAGAGACGGAAACATACCTCATTTGTGCTCGCATTTTGGAGCTGTTTTACATGTCTTTTGAGTTCTGCTGCGTCTGACATGATATCCTACGCTGGCTACCGACTAGTACGACGACGAGGACGTGCCAAGTACTATGTAAGTAGTAGTAGTAAGTAGTGGACCCCTACACAAGGACACTTGCCGAAAGCGGAAGACCTTTGTACACTTACTCGCTCAGCCATGTCCGTCCTCGCACCCCTTGACCCCCTCCTCAGACACGCAGCCAGACACACCAAAGACATCTTTGCCTCATGCCCCGACGATTCCATAAAACAAGACGAACAAAGGTATCTTGATTTTTCATTCTCTTTCTCCTCGTCCTGCTCACTGACCTGCACACAGCGCTAGACTCCACCTCGCAGTCAAGATGGCAGACGAGTACAAGCACTACCGCGACCTGCCCCCAGCACTCCTCGCACAGCAGGGCACAGTCGGACCCGCACGCCCCGCATCGTCACAAAAACTCATCACCGCTGGCCGTGCGCGTCCCCATCTTACCCAGGTCCAGGTACAACTGACAATACTCACCACTCAGCGTCGACCGACACCTCTCGCATGATCGCCACTATCGACAACACGCCCAAGGCACAACCCTCCACGTTCGCTACCTCTGCCAAGCTCTCCGAGGCCCTCACCCTCCACAAGACGACCCGCACCGTCAAGCCGACCTACCACCCTCCCTGGAAGCTCGTCCGCGTCATCTCAGGTCACCTCGGCTGGGTCCGCAGCGTCGCCGTCGAGCCTGGAAACACCTGGTTCGCAACCGGCGCCGGCGACCGTGTCATCAAAATCTGGGACCTCGCGTCCGGCGCCCTCAAGCTCTCCCTCACCGGCCACATCTCCACCGTCCGTGGCCTCGCCGTCTCACCGAGACATCCCTATCTCTTTTCGTGTGGTGAAGACAAGGTGCGTCCGTCAACGTCCCCCTACGCGCCCTCGTCCGCCTCATGCGCGCATTTAGATGGTCAAGTGTTGGGATCTCGAGGTCAACAAGGTCATACGGCAGTACCACGGCCACCTCTCGGGCGTGTATGCCCTCAGCCTGCATCCCACCCTCGACGTCCTCGTCACTTCAGGCAGAGACGCCTCCGCGCGCGTGTGGGACATGCGTACAAAGGCACAAATACACGTCCTCTCCGGCCACTCCGCCACCGTCGCCGACGTCAAATGTCAAGAATCCGATCCGCAAGTGATCACCGGCTCGATGGACTCGACGATTCGGTACGTCTCTCGCCGTCCCTCTTCGTTGTCTCATCCGACCCATCGCCCCACCAGCCTATGGGATCTCGCGGCCGGAAAGACCATGGTCACGCTCACCCACCACAAGAAATCCGTACGCGCACTCGCCATCCACCCGACCGAATACTCCTTCGCGTCTGGTTCCGCGGGCGGGAACAACATCAAAAAGTGGAAGTGTCCCGAGGGCGCCTTCGTCTTCAACTTTTCAGGCCACAACGCGATCATCAACACACTCTCCGTCAACGCCGAAGGCGTCTTCTTCTCTGGCGGTACGTCCCTCGCGTTAGGCATTGAGTAGGACGCTCACGGACACGCACCCACGCGACCAGGGGACAATGGCACGCTCACCCTGTGGGACTACCACACCGGCACGCCGTTCCAGAACATGGACGATGTCCCCCAACCGGGTTCGCTCGAGGCCGAGGCGGGCGTGTTTTGCTCAACGTTTGACATGACCGGTACGCGGCTCATCACCGGCGGGGCGGACAAGACGATCAAGGTCCGTCCTCTCCCTTTCTGAGTGTACTAGATCCTAGGGCTGATTGTGTGCCGTAGATATATGCGGAGCAGTCGTAGAGACGCGCGTTATCGAGCCATGCCACGACGGTGGAGGCCACGTCCGTGGCGTGGTGTATGAACGTATGTACTGTCACGCTCTGTTGTCGCAACTGGAAGGACAAGAAAAAAAAGTATTCGTCGGAGAACGACGAGGACGATGAAAGGTGAATGAGCGTGTGATGGACTTTTTTTTTTACATCGTGCGTGCGTGCGAAGCGTCATACCCTACACTATATCAAACAGACCGACGAGCGAGCGAAAGCAGATGACAAAAAAAATGAAAAGAAAATAAGAGCGTCTATGCACAAGGGGTAAGGAAAAGAGCAACTGGTATCGAGGTATCGTCAACATCAAGGCCCACAAAAAGTCCCCAACTCCAAGTAACCCGTATTGTAGAGATCATACCAGACGACAGAGCTGCCCACGACAATACCACCAACGACAACAAAACAGAGAAATAAAAGGAAGAAATCGACGTATGTCGCCATCGCAGTCGTGACCGCAGAAAGCGGCGAGGGGAATCGCATCGTATCAAAGAATGCGCGTAAGGATCAGGAGAGAAAGAGAGGCGGGAAACGTCGACCCGCGCTAACCGGCCCAGCCCTGCAACGAACTCGACGTACTTCCGACGAAGCACGGACGATGCAGCCCCCCATCGCCGACGCCGTTCACGTGTCCGTTCGCGAGCGTCGTCGGACACGCGTCTTGCATGACATCGTACCCAAACGGGCGGGGTGGTTGCGACGAGGCATCATCTGCAGAGGGAGGCGCGCGCGCGCAAGGGGTCAGAACGAGAGGCGGACAAAGGAGGAAATCCGCATCGACGATTCACGGATCACAATCCCGTCGTCACACAAGGCGAACAACAACAAAAACACGATCCATTTTCGCGTTATCGGAATAAAATAAATCGATAAGGGGAAAAAGAAAAAAAAAAAAAGATCCGACGTACATGCATCGCCCGTAGCGGCGTAATTCACGCTGGTCCCTGACGTAAATACGGGGAACTGGTTCACGGCCACCGTCGTCGACGATGACACCGGCGTGGATTGCAGTGCCGCTTTCAGTTTTGCAGCCGTAGCCGCCTCTTGTTCGGGAGAAAAAATAAACGGAACATCCCCCGCATCCTTGACTTTCGGCGCGATCTTCGAAGTGGGCCGCGGCTCAGCGGGGACGATGTCCAACCTGTATTTACAAGACATCGCACCGAGATTCTGCATGTGAGGACTGGGCGCCAGTTCTTGCGAGTGGCGCCGTGCGGAAGACGTGCCTGACAGCTTGGCCGTCGTCGATGTGAAGTTGGACGTGGGCACGGACGCGGATGCCCAACCGGGTGCTTGCGCGGGAACAGCTAGGGGCGGGGACTGAAACGATGGCGAGATCGAAAAGTATGCGCCGGAAGGATCTTGAAGCGGAGCAGTGAAACTTGTTTCGGGTATGGGCACGGTGGAAACCATGCTAGGCGAGAGACTTGCCGAGGTCACTGGAGGACTCGTGGGGTATCCTGAGAGGTCAGGGTATAGCGGAATGGTCGGAGAAGTGATATGAAGGGAGGACAGGCATGCGGCCGGGGATGATGGCGAAGAACCGACGTCTGAAGGAACGCGATTCCATGGGCTCTTTCGACCGGGTGACGTTGAATTGGATAGGTCTCCTGGCAATCTGTCGGCACGTCGACCGCGCTCTACCTTTGTCTTGGTCACGACGCGTGCGTCTTCTTCGAGGATCGGGAACGGCTGTGAACCTACCGGGATAGACAAGGGGGTTGGTGTACTCTTATATTTCGTTCTGACGGGTTCCTCGCGGACGAACGGTTGTCGGGGAGGCTGCGTACCATACAGCTTCTTGCGACTCAGACCATGAACCTTTTGGAGCGAACTGACTAAAGTGGGGGTCGAACCGTTTTGTGAAGGCGTTGGGGAAGCGGACTGGACATCCTGCGGGAATGACTGGTGTCGAAGGACGGGGGGACGAGCTACCTGGAAAGGGGGTTTCTGCGCGAGATCAGCACGGAAGAGGGGGAGCAGATAGAGTTTACCTGCTCGACCAATTCGATGACTTGTGGGTCTAGAGTTGGTAAAGGTGAATCTGATTTGGTGTGAATTAGACTGGCGGTAGGCGAACCGGGAGAATCCCCAGAGAGTAGAACGGTGTAGTCTGAACTGATCGGAAACCAGGGGGACACTTGTGTGTGACCCTGGAGTTCGAGCTTGAAGGGGATCAGGATGCAAGATCCGAGGACTACGGGAGATGCGCGTACGCTTGTAGTGAAGAGTTCGCTCATGGAAGACGTATGTTGTGAGGCGGGGAGGATCATATGGCAGTGTATACCGAGCTGAAACAGAAGGATGAGCTGAAAGCGTCGCAGTGGCCATCGGGAGAGGGTACCTGTGCGATTCGTTGGCCGAGGAGACGCCACTCTGAATGGCCAATCTGAGATGGCATCGTTACTGAGATGCCCCAGGTTCCCTGTACAGGCGGAGAGGCAGCCACGAGGAAGAGATGGAAACTGACTGGGCGACCTTGGAATTGGGTGGCAGCCTCGAGCATGTACTGGAGAGATGTGGCAAGATGAGTGGGGGGGGGCGCGTCGGAGGAAGAAGGACGGACCTCTGTGGCTTTGTGTATGATCCGCGATGTTATTCTGTTATCTGGGCTGAAGCTGAATTTCAGTTCGGGGAGTTGGTTGTACTCTCTCGGGGGAGCCGAGTGGAAGGATGCGGCATCGTCACGGACGGGCGTGGTCGTGAGCCACAGGACGGGTATCTGGTTGAAGGTGTTAGAACGGGAGGAGGAGGAGAACGTAGTGCACACACGGGTACGACTGGATTCGCGACACGCATTGAGCCTAGGAGGGTTGGGAGGTAATGTTGGCAGAGGTCGTCCCAGACGGCGAACATTTCCTGCGAGTTTTCGATGAGGATGAGGGTGATGAGGGCGGCGGTCGCTGGGGAGGAGGAGAAGATGTTGGGAGGCATAGCACTAATCATGGTCGTAGTGGAAGTGAGCGGACAAGACACATCCGGCTCTGGGGAGGGTTTCAAAGGGTGAGCTCACGTGGCCTCGGTCGGGGTTATCAATGTTTGCGGAGACAGAAAGAGAAAGAAAAAGAGAACAACCATTCCCTCTCCCCTCTCGTCTTCCTCGGCTCCGATCTACACCGGCCCGCCCGTCCCGGATGCCCCGGCCACCTCTCGCTAGCCACTGTTTTACGTGGCCAGCGTCGATTCCTACTCCTTATATCGCGCTCATTGTCCTCTCCTCCTTCCTCCGATGTTCTCAGAACGTCTTCACGGAACGCCCATAGCCCCATTCTCTATTTCCAAACGTACCCTACACGTGTCTCTACCTCCGTACTGCATCGACATCTCCAATTCAATCAGGGCTAGACCGATCTCCTGCGACAAAGTCTCGCGCAAAAGACGCATTTAGATAGAGCGGTTTACGCTGCGAGCGCCAAGGACCGAGATACCTTCCCGGTGGCTGCTGCCCACAGCGCAGATCCCTCAATGTGGACAAGGGCAAAGTGGCCCCACATGAACGCGATCCCTGAGTCAGACCTTGGTACCCTCAATATCAAACATGCAGACTCCACAAGGGTAGTTGAGATCCACCGTCCAGTCAATACGAATCACACCCATCTGTGACCAAACACCGTCACCAGAGCTCTAGATCGTGCGTATGACTTGGACGCGTGCGGCGGGTAGAATGAGAGATCCCCGCCATGCATCAGGTAGTTGTTGAATTTCGGCGGCAGTCCATAAGTTAGACCTTCCGCGCTACATACCGGCGGATCAGAGGACATTGTCTGATTGACCTGACGCCACGAGTGGATTTAAAAAAGCATGCCTCCTTGGTGTCGTTGACGAGTCTCCAATCATGCACGCTTGACATTACCGTGCCCTTTGGTTGCTACTAGGTCATCGAAAGCGATCACAATATGCAACATACACCATTCAAAGGGCACGATCAATCAGCGTGCTTCTTGACGCGCAGGGGCGTCGAGACCGAGCACGCATGGCTCGAGCCAAAATATGGGTCCCAGACGAGCAGCCTGGTCGGCATACCACTGGAAACGAAATGTCTCTTATGCAAAGTGCTCTCACGCGACGCCACAAGTCAAATCGCGAGTGTTGTCTGCCAAGGGTGGTGCTCCAGTGCAGAGTGGAAAGGTAAGGGGAGAGGTCCATTGGTAAAAGTGTGTCCCCTACCATGGCTATATTACAAGACTGAGCGAGCGGATGGCAGCGCCTATTGAACTAGTCGTTTGGGTGACTCTACGTAGCGACTTGTTGGAGTATTCGGAGTGGTCTGGCTTTGAATCGTTGGAAACTTCCATGTTCAACGCGAGTTGTTCGATCGTGCTGAACGAACCACTCCGGAGTCTCCCTTTGAACGACGACAGCCTTTACCGCGCGTCATCCCACACTGAATCACCGGGCCGCTGGTATGTATAACTACCTTTTGGTCCTTACATACGATACCCAATGAATTTCATTGGACTTCGTAACTTGGTTTGTTCTTTTTTTTTTCAAGACTACGTACCTCACTGCGACGCATGAAGTGGTTCGTCAAAGCAGAGTGTCACGAACAATGGATGTGGAATGGTGGAGGTGTGACAGCACCGTTTGCTGTGGTGGACCGGCCGAGTGTTGCTGTCAGCCGCACCACCAAAGGTACATATATAAGAGGCTTGACCAGCATCCCGACTCAACCTACCAGGCTCCTTGCCTTCTTCCTCTCCTCGTCTTACCTGGCTGCCGACGACGACCAGCACCCGCACTCACCACGCCCCTTTCTCGTCCTCTCTTTCCCGGCCCCTGTACCACAACACCAATATCGATATGAATCCAGCACCGGCGCACGCGAGTTGCCCCCAATAGTGGACGAATCAACACGACCACGCGAGTTTTCTGCGTTCACCATCACCTCAGGACCTTCGTTGTGCTCCACTCATTCGAATGTTTTTATTCCTGCCGTCTCGACTGCGTTCACATCCCATTTGCAAGACGACACCCGAGATATCGGCTATCACAATGGCGGCGAGCCACGCCACTGGTTGCTTCCGTCCTTGTTGGCTTGCTCTTGGCAACTGTCCTTCACCTTGTGTTGTTATTCGCCGAGCCGAGCCTTGAGACCCTCAGACTCTGATGGCACACGAGATACCCTAGAGTACCGACGACGACTGCATCGAGTGCTCGCTTATATCGATCCATTTCTCCCCCTTATTCACGGCAGGCGAGATCCCGCAGGGCACCACCAAGTGCTTGTTTATATTTCTGCCTTGGGCCCTTTTTCGCCTGGATGGTTTTCGATACTCGTCGACCCTTTGCAATACAGCACGCGAGGTTCCCCAAAGTACTGACGCCGATACCATCGAGTCATTGTTTATATTTATACACCTTGGATTCTTCTTCACTTGGACGAATTTCGTTGTTCATCGAGCCCGACGACGCTCCAACCCCCTGCAACACGGCACGCGAGTTGCCTCAAAGTACTGACAGTTGCGACTCCATCAAGTACTTATTTATCTTTCCGCCCTTTGGACTCTTCTTCACCTGGATGGTTTTCGTTACTCGTCGAGCCTAACCCTTTTCAATACGGCACGCGAGGTTCCCCAAAGTAACGACACCAACACCATCGAGTTTTTGTTCATGACCACTCCCACCCCTTGGGCTTTTCTTCATCTGGACGACTTTCGCTGTTCGTCGAGCCCGACGATGCTCCAGCCATTTGCAATATAGCACGCGAGATGCCTCAAAGTACCAACGTTTGCGACTCCATTGAGAGCTTGTTTATATCGATACCACTTCCACCCCTTCACCTGGACGACTTTTCCCGTTTGCTCAACCATATCGCAGTCGAATTCTCAAGACAAGACGGCACGCGAGATGCCCGAATCTACTAACCTTCGCAACTTAATTGACTTCTGATAATTGGTATCGACATTGCCACCAGAGTCTTCTCCACCTGGACAACCTTGACACCTCTATAACGCCGATCGTGATCGAATCTTCGAGAGATGATGGTACGCGAAATGCCCGGGTGTACCAGCGATTGCGACTGCCTGGATACTTGCTTGTCCTTCTCCACGCCATGGCCGTTTTTCCTCGACTCTTCTTTCCTTGACTTCCGTCAATCACGCGCCGATCCTCATGTACGATGGCACGGGAAATTCCCGAACGTCACCCACCATTGAAACTGCGTCGATTGCTGCTACTGCCTTTGGTACACTTCCTCCCTGGTTGACGACTAATCCTCACGCAAGACGGCACACATGACTTATCGACCTTCGCGACTGCATTCAGGACCCAGATGATTAATATCGTCGCTACCACTGCCCGTTTAAACCGTTCCGCCTTTATTACTCGCTTGAACTCTTCATTCAAGCTGTCATCCGAGACGCTCAAATGCACCGACGATGGCAACTGCTTGAGGATTTTCTGTTTATGCCTATGTCACGTCGTCCTGTTTATTCGAACGACTACCGTCAATCACCGAAGCTCGATCATGCTCAGATCCTCGTGCAAGACAGCAAGTGTGACACCCAAATATGCCGACCAGCGCATCTGCATCGAGCTCGGATAGTTGCTACTTTCGCCCATGCGACCTCTCCCCACCTGGTCGGATTTTGCTACTCGCTGAGCTTGATGGCCCCGCTTCTCCTTGCAAGATGGTACAAGAGATGTCCGAGTCCACCTGATGGCCAATGTCGACCTATTTTCCACCGGATTGTGATGAACACCCGCCAACGACCAAGTGGACATAGGCCGAACCACTACATATCAAGGCCCGCGCTCACGATTGCGGTACAGATACGATGATGACGGTGAACAAGTCGGCAACGATCAGAGTTTGAACATTCAATACACACGACAATACGCGTCAAGATAACAATGGGTGGGGAAATCGAGAATCTCAGGTTACGGTGCCCATTGACTTTACAGGAAAACCGATGCCTGACAAGATGGAGAATCACTCGTCCAGCGCCTTACTCAGATTCGTGGCGAACCATTCACAAGAGTGCTTTCCGTCTCAATCGGCCCATAATCAGACAAGCCAAGACGGCGGAGGGAGTCAGCTGCGTTTCTCTGGGGGGTGTCTGTCGCGAATAAGGTGCGTCTGGCAGTAGGGCATTCCCTTGATTTCAAAGGCGTTACCTGCTGTTGGACCCTCCTTGTTTCCGAAGGACCTCCTGGAGCCGTTTGGCTCTCTAGCAATTTGAACCAGAGTCGACCATGGAAGAACATTCGATTTTGTAATGGCGCCTATTGCTGTCAGTGCATTGCATTGTCTTTACAGTATGCCTGCTTCACTGACACCAAAATGGCGCTGGTGATCTCACAATAAGCGCTTTCTTGCAGACCAGAAATCGCCGTGGGCCCAACCCGCTCAGAAATTCGGTTCAATCAAGTTGCCCGGATAGCGTACAGCCTAGCAGGCAAAGTGTCGTCGTCACACGAATCCTCTTCTATCTTGTTTCGAACCATCTCTTCAGCCCACACATGGCAACATTAGAATGGTTGATCAGTCAACACCCATGAAATTTTGACGCCCTACTCGCCCGGATTCTTCAATTTGGCACCCAAATGCGCCTTGGCGATGTCAGTGCCTCGGGACCGTACGATCTCTTCGATGACGTCATGCACAGCGGGTCGGGCGAACAAAGTCGCTCCTCTTGTCATAAACGAGTATTTACACTTTCGAAGGGGCGAGGCGCCTGGATCTTGATCACCGTGCTCCTGTTCTTGGGCAGTTTCTTGGCGAAATTTGACTTGAGCAGTGAAGCGGTAGAAGTTGCACTGATACCAGGCACCTGGTGCGCGCACTTCGCTCTGTTGATCGACCTGTACACAAACTTTGAGCGCGACGGTCGTCTCTGCACAGAATGGTGTACACGCCAACTCGTACGTCCTCGAATGCGCACCTGCTACGTGTTCAGTTGACCTTGCAATAATCGCACCGCTTCTCTTCCCAAAGCAACTCTTACCTACGCCTCCGTAGCCAGAGTCGTTGGACGGCCCCAATTGGTCTGAGTGACGAAGAGCGGGCCGCAGAAACTTGCCCGTGCACGTCCACTTGAACTTTGCCCTCGCTTGGCAAGTCCAATTCAGTCTGCCAGCATGCCAACACGACCTAGTAGTAGTGCCAATGACACGCAGCTTATGCGTCGTCCTTTCGTTGGGTGTATTGGCAAGCACTTTGGACGAACTCCTTTACCTTGAGATCATGTGCGCCTGAATAACTTTGCCCCGTCCTTGCTTTCGAAGTCGTCACTGGCGGTAGGAATTGCCACAGCCGAGTCAGCCGAGAACTCTGGCCTCTGCTCGACCAAGGGTTTTGGCACGGCACAGGTTCGCCTGGGCTCGTCGCTTGTTGTCGTACTATCGTACTAGCCCAAGAAGATTCACGACGTACTAACGGTGTCAGCTTGACGCAGTCGTTTTCGACTCACTGCGATCCTAGTCCGCTTGCCATACCGATCTCTTCCAAGGCCCAGCCTCACCCTTGCCCGGAACTTTATCAACATCTCCCGTTCAGGCCCCCACCGACGCCGTCACTGCTCGGTCTTGGGCCGAGATCCGTGCAGTGCCGGACGTTGGAGAGGGATCGCGGAGAAAACGGGATTTAGGGGAGAAGCCAGGACAGCGTCTTTGACGGTAGCCGAGGTAAATTGGGAAGAGACAAGCAGATACATCCCAAGCCTGGAGCACTAGACAGACACACGGCAATGCTCGCCATCCACTAGCTCGACTGGGCGAGTGGCTGGAGGGAACGAGCAATACGGCTTGTCGGTCGATAGGAAATACACCTCACTTGACTCCGAACCATACCATTAGTAAGTGACGCTCAAGGTATTTGCATACACGAGTTGATCGAGAACTACATCCAAATGGAGCGTAAGGCAAGTATAGTGGGTCATGATCTTACAACTTTGATATATGAGCATCGACATCGACAATCGTCATGGACTTTATAGTGGTCATTTCGTTTCGTTGTTCCATCTGAAATGAAGAAACTCGTCAATGCTCGAGAGGACAAGGGCAGTAGGATGGTACGCGTGTACTCACAAATCCAAAAAGAGCTTCCAAAGGATCGAAAACATGATGCTCTGTAGACAGTTGACCAAAATACGCGTCTTCAGGCCCCGCCCTAGCAAGCCGATGACACCGTCAGCAGCGATGACTGCGCGCGCAGCGTCCATATAGCCGATGCGGGTGGCGTTGACTTGACGATAGGTCTTGACTACATGCAGAGAATTCGAGATGGTATCGGAAGCTATGGCAGCGACAAATCCAATGAATGCTGAACGAGCGAGTTTCTCGAGAACGGTGGTGGGTAACGGGAGGTTGGCATCCAGGAAGTTGTATGTCCCAAACCACTAGGTGAACTCAGTCGAGCCCGAGTACAGCGCAATAGAAAGGAAGCGCGTACGGGATAATGCCCCACGAACGTGGCTGCTGCTGTCGCCAAAGCACCGTACCAAAGAGAAATGATACCGTATTTCTTAACCTGGACGCGCAAGGGTCAGAAATATGAGATGGCGTGCCTCGTACCGAACGATGACTGACCCTTGCCCTAAGCAGTGCTATACCACCCTTGCCTTGGGTTTGCATCGTCGTCTTGACAGTATCGATAGGCGTCAAAAGCATCCTGAAGCACGCCGCGGCCAGGCTCGCAAAGACGGTTTTGACGAGCGTCGGAAGTGTTCTCATGTAGGTATTGCTCTCCAAGAGAGCAAGAATACCCGCGTTGGCTGCGGTATCGCCGAAGCGCGACACCGGCCCTTGCACGAGCGCGGCGAGGAGACCCTGGTAGTACCGCGTCCAGCCACCGTCCGCATAGAGCGTCTTGATCGCTTCTGTGGTCGTGGTTCCATAGCGGTATTGGTAGTTCATGACTGTTCGAAGAGGCTGCAGGAAATGAATGAACACGGTCGATGTAGGCGTTTATCGAGACTTACCATGAGGGTCAACACTTGGAGGACCATGGCTAGATAAGGAGCGATGAGATGCCATTCGACGTTTGAACGCATGCCCAGAAACCCTGACCCGCAGCACCACTGAGACCACCACCGAGAGCACTCTGGAGGGCACTGCCCAAGTCGAACTAGATCAAATACGAGTGAGCAACATCCAGAGAGAGCAGAACTTGAGATAGGACCAGACCTCTACATCTTCCGCGTCGATGAATCCCTTGATGAAGAGGCCTAGGACGAGGACTGCCAACAGCACGACGACGCCCTGGAACACGACCGTCGACCATGATTTTGGGTTCGGAGTGCTAGCATCGTCGTCGGCGATAGTGCGGTTTAATTCTTCGTCACCGCCATCTGCAGGCCGAGCTTGAGAGGTTTCGTCGAGGTAAGTGCGCGATTCAGAGGGAGCGAGCAAGGGCTGCCTCTCCGGGACTGAAGACGAACTGGTAGACATGAGGATGGAGTGGAGAAAAAGCGGAGAGCCGTCAAGGTTGAGAAACCCGCAGGGGGGTCGCAGCTGACCAATCTACGAATACTGCTCCATGACGCGAACACCGAGATTGGCCACTACAACCCTAGTACTCGAGTACAAATGGAACCCCTTTATGCCTCAAATTTATACTCCAGTGAGTACTTAGGCCAGTCGAACCTGACAAGCGTGCTCCACTAGGATGTGAACGCTTCTCACGAAGGTCGTGAGCCTTGTCTTCTAAGCGAACGTTAACTGGACCGTGTTGAACGAAACCAGTGCTCGCCAGATCTCGACTGGTAACGGGGACACCGCCGTGTGAGGGTTGGTCCCACTTAGTTCTGTGCCGTTCACTGCGCAAAGCAGTCTGACGTTCAGCGCTCAGCATCAAGCCCACCTATCTGCTACAGGGCGAATGAAGTCCTCTGGGCTTCTGCTTTACTTTGCTGTTGCTGGCAGATTGCGATCACTCTGGTTGGTTGGCTCACCTGTATTCAGGGTCATGACAAAAAATCACCCGCCGGAGCCGTGATTGTAAGCATGGTATGTTCCGACGGAAGATGGCAAAGTTGCCCGTCTCGCACTTATTTAAGGAAAGTGTCGCTCCTCTCCTCTTTTTCCCAACTATTTTCCGTTTCGGCTACCCACGCTTCACAATGGTCCAAATCACACCTTTCCTTTATGCTCTCCCTGTCCTTTCTCGCTGTATGTAATACACTTCACCCGTCGTTTGGATCTCATCTTGACAAATAATTCTCCAGTTGCTGATATCGATTCCACTTCGAATGGGCTTGTGACTCGTCAGGGGGTCGACACCAATAGTCTTCCTCCTGCGTGCCAGTCCCCATGCCAAGTAATCAATACTTTGAACGTGAGTTCATTTCTTCTTACCTCATAGTAGTCTCCATGACTTCAATATCCCTTGCGTCCTGTAGAACTGTGCGGGTGATCTCACTTGCGAATGCCCTAGTTCGGTCGGCAGTCAGCTACAGCAATGCATGAACTGTCTCGTCAACGCCGATCCAGCTGTCGACAGCGATGCGCAAGCGCCCATCAGCGGCTGGAACTTGGCCTGCAATGGAAGCCTGACTGTGAGTTGTCACGTTCTCGTCCGTTTCGCGGCTCCATGATGTTCATTCATAATTTGCAGCTCGGCACTGGCTCTGGTTCTAGCAGTTCTAGTGGCGCCAACACGCCAAGTGCTACTGGCAGCGTTTCCAGTGGTGGCGGCTCGTCCAGCTCCTCGCACAACGGTGCCGTCAGCCTTTCGGCCGGCAGTATCATCACGTCTGTCGCTGTCGCCATCACTGGCGCATTCATGTCCCTCTGAGAGAAAAAAAAACATGCCCTCGACGCGTCTGGGTCACTGGAATCGAATGTTTGCCGTATGTCGCTTACGTCCGTACCTCTGGTCCTTCACAGCGCATTCCGCCATTGCATTGTGCGTGCATACCACGCCAAGTTGCGTTCGTTATCACATCTCGCGCGTTTTTGTTCTTACAGCACATTGCAACAAGCAAAATTCCATTGTGTGTTCGAAGTAGTATTCTATCGTAAAGCACCATGCATTCGAGTTCCCATGAGGACATGAGGTTCAGCCTGGGGCGTGGACAACATTTACAACCTATGACGGAAGAGATCGCCCACTGATGACTGGAGCGTAAGTGCCCTCATCTCCCACACTCAAAAGTCAGTGATTCTGAGTCACTACCCTTGAAAGTGAAATTATATGATGTTCAACGACTGTCTGTAGCTCGGAACTGCAACTGAGACTAGGGCACACTAGATTGGGTGCCTAGACTACCATGGGTATTTACAATTGCGCCATGCACTCACCAGACACGCTGCCTTTGCGTTAGATGTACTGACCGTCAGTTACTAGTTGCCAATCCGAGAATCCCTGCCAGAATACAGCCCGGCCTAGCATTGTGGACCTGCGCCACTTGTCGGGCGTGTGCGGAGGGCCACTGGAAAACTTGACGAATGTACAACCCACTTGGAAAGTCCGTCCTCGCATCGTTGACAGTTCTACATGAGGATCGTCAGTTCGCGATCTTGTCTTCCATGCAAACACCAGTGACTCACGTTGAACACATGAAGTTGAATGTTACAAAAAAAAAAAAGACAACAGCACCTATGCTCCACAATGGTTCAAATCACACCTCTCCTCTACGTCCTTCCTGTCCTCTCCCTTTGTACGCGCTGCACTTTTGTTCATGTCTTTGACCACATTGACGCATAGGCCCTCAGTTGCGAATGCTGGCTCTACTGTCGCTGGGCTTGTAGCTCGTCAGGGTATCAGCACCGACGATCTCCCCGGAATCCCCGTTGCACGTCGATCCTCGTGCCAAGCGATCATTACCATGACTGTGAGTTCATTCCTTCTTACGTTGGTCTCTCCCCTTGAGTCGTGCATCTGACTTCTGAGCTGTGCGGGCAATGTCACCTGCGAATGCTCCAGCACGCTCGGCGAACAGCTACAGCAATGCATGGACCGTCTCGTCAACGCCGATCCAGTTGGTGAGGGCGACGCGCAAGGGGCCATCATTCGCTCGCGTTCACGTTTGTTTGGTGGATGCCCATTTAGGATCCGTAGCTCAGCCCGGCTCCAGTTCCAATTCCAGTTCTAGCCCTAGCCTTAGCCCTGGATCTGGCTCTCGTGGCTCGCCCCCCGGGTTAAAGAGCGACAGCATGCCAACCGCCACGAGCAGCATCGTTGTGTGCGTCGTCGTCGCCCTCGCTGGTGTTCATATCCCTTTGAGAACAAAGGAGATGATCACGGCTGTTTGAACCACTACAATCCAAGACTCGATATAAACGGTGTCTGCTCCACGCCATCCGTGTTCTCATCACTAGCGTTTACCTACTACGTCTAAAGAATGCGCTGGTTTTAGTCTATTGTACGTGAGAAGTCGAGTAGCCCACTGCTTTCTCTTCTGCTCCTCTTGCATAGTATCCTGTCAGTAATTGTAGTCTTCGGGTCACTGTTTCACACCCATCCACCGTGTCCCTCTGACAAGTGATGTCCGAACACATACATTGCGTTACAATTGATAGCTACAAAGTGACCAGAATTGTGCGCTCGACAAGGACACGACCAGGACTCACTGAATAACAAACCAGAAAGAACAATACTCTCATGCGACTCCAATGCAACTACCCTTCCCTCCCTCGAGCCCAGACTGACTTGTACCATCTCCAGATTGGATTGGATCCGGATCTTCTGGATCGTCTGATTTTGTTTGCACCATCCAACTCCTGTCCTGCCCCGGAGCCGTATGTGCAAACCCAATTGTGCTCACCATCGTATCCATCGTATCTCTACTGGTATCGTGTGGCAACACACCAAAACCAGTATCAACTCCCAGCCAGCTATCCCGATTGTACATCTTCCGCACACTGATGACAAACCGAGGCATCAGGGGAGCCATAGTGATATACGCAATTAGGGACGTGATGAAAACTACGAAGCTACCTTCTCCAGGAAAGAGCTGGATTACATTGGCTACATTCCTGGGCGTCGTGATTAGTTATTTGTATGGACCACACCTAAGAGATAGGGGAATGGGGGTAAATAGGACGTGAATACATACGACAAGAAGTAAATGATCCCATGCTGTGCAAAGAGTTGCATGTAGCGATTAGGCTCCCACCGTCTTGTGGCTCCGTACATCTCGAAAGCTTGTCTCGCGGTTTGGAAGAGGGCAAGGAATAACAGTATACCGCTGAGGATGAGTCGTGGGATTGACACATACAGGTTCTGCGTTCGCGGCACATGAACATATGATAAAGTGCAAAACGAAGAATTGAAGGCCTTGATGGGCTTCACTAAGGACAGGGGTAGTCAGCGAAGACTAGCCGTTTATCTGAACTAGGCTAAAACGCGCCAATGAAGTGTTGAGGGGAAGCAAACATTCCGAGTATAATAGCATATATGATTGTTTGCAGAACAAGGATGAGCAGGAGAACATAGAGAATCGGCTTGGATCGGCTCCACATTGTGTAGACACGCATGATCATCATCACTGTAAACCAAATCAACATTGTAGAATTTGTGATTTGAGAGTATGCCACTCACGATCGACAGCAGAGATAAAGACAAGAAACGACCAACCGCTCATCCTAAGTAAGCCAGCACCTTTGTAATATCGAGAACTGTTCTGACGTTGCTGATGCAAGTAAGTTGATATGCTTACATCTACTCAACCATTAGACGTATAAAAGTTTCTTTCGAACCTATTATAGTACGCACGTCTGTCAGAACCGAAATATTAGCGAATGAAACCAATATATATATATATATATATAAACTCACATTTGCAGGACCAGCAACCATCCCACTGTCAACTGCAGTGGATCATGCATGTTAGTTAATCAATCTCTGCCCAAACCTTTATACATACCGAGTGTGGAAGATCTTGAAATTGAACAACTTAAAGTTAGATGTGTCCAATCATGCATAGCTTGTTGACGCACATGACCCAACAAATACCGACGTAACGAACCTATTAGAGCCGTCATTTGGCATGAGGCACAAACGCCCTACGAAATTGCACCCACAATAATAAACAGCGAAGAGACCCAGGTCCAAGGTCTGCACTATGGATGCCTTTCAGAGGGAAGACACGGGCTAAGACCGAAGAATTCTCACCCAGATATAATCTATCTTTACGGACCGTTAGCCATGAAGCCAGAGCAGAGCAAAAACGAAATACCTCTCGAGAGAATGTGAGGACTGCAAATTTAATATTTCAGTGAAGGAAGAGCGCGTGCGGAAGAAAATATCATACAGTAGTCATATATGACCACAGTAAGGAATGTGACTGCATTTCTTAATCAGATTGTTCATTGAATAGAGTTGCAAGCGGCCGTACAAGCTTCGTATTTGGACAAGATAATGTATTCCAGAGTGTTGGAAAGATGCATGATGAGATACGAGGAGACGGCAACCTGAGCGTGACGTTTTCTTTGAACTTTGCAAAGGACGGTTGGTCGATACCCCTGAAAGAAGGAGCCCCTGTACATAACACGCCACAATTACTAAAAAAGGGAGAATTCTGCTCTTCGCCAAATTTCCTAAGCGCTTCCGGGGTCCCTGGCAGAGGTCCGCGATGCGGCACCGCAGGTGACCCTGTTGAGCCCGATATTGAGACAGTTTTCGCAGTGGTTGAGGTATGGTCATGGTTAACTGGCATCACGGGCCACGACCATGCCGATCGAAATGTTTATGTCTCACTCAGCTTCGGCAGGTGTGCATCCATGCGTGCAGAGTAAAGTCTTTCTAGCAAGGGAAGGTAAGCCGACGCTGAATGGTGTGACACGTTCTGTTCACAAGCATCTCAAAAATCATCGGTTTCGAGGGGTACCTGGTTTTGTCAGCTGCCAAGGAATGCGTCATTCGGCTCGACGTTCAAACAATCACTACTCATCTCTAACTCCTTCACCCGCGCCGCGAACCACTTGTGAAACAAGGACCTTTTAGCGCACTACCTCCTCAAAATGAACATGGGAAAGCGAACGGGGGAGTCTTTGGCAAGTGTTTCAACTTGCTGCCAGCGTTCTTCTCTTACCTCGTCGCTCATCTTTTAAAACTACTCATTCATAGTGCGCATCGGTATGCCTTGGGACGCGCTCCGCCTGAACACTGGCAAGTAGACTGTCCTCCACCCCATGTCTCCTCTGTCCTCACTCGACTCCGAACTTGTTCGGCCACACAGGGGATTTAGTGCCCGGCATCGCATTTGGGACAGGGTCGCTAGGCAATGGTCAAGGTCCAGTTGATCAGGTGACGCAAGCTTTGGAGAATGGATTCAATCACATCGGTGAGTTTGGGATGCGGCATTGGAGCGGGTGTAGGCGCTGATGCAGCGACTCCCGGGTAGATACTGCGCAGTTATATCGAAACGAAGCAGAGGTTGGAATTGCGTTGCGAGAGAGTGGTCTGGCACGCACGGACGTCTTCATCACTACCAAATACTCTCGTACAAACAACTTGGACATCGACACGTCGATTCGCAACAGCCTTGACTATGTGAGCGGGAGAGACATTTCTTTCCATGCAGTGACAGTCTGCCTGACACGCAACTTCCATAGCTCGGGGTGAAGTACGTCGACTTGTATCTGATCCATACACCAAGATACGCGGTTCCCGATATCCCTACGGCTTGGGCTAAGATGGAGAAGCTCTATGAAGCAGGTCTCGCGAGGTGTGCCTTCTTTCCAACCGCCCATACGTTTTCTTTCTGTGCATGAACGTACGGCACGAAATATCTAGGAACATTGGTGTCAGCAACTTTAACCAGAAAGACCTCGAGACACTGCTCGCTTCTGCCAAGATCAAGCCGGCCGTAAATCAAGTTCGTAATGACGAGATTGCGCAATTTAGTACTCATACCTCGTGATATTAGATCCGCTTACACCCTTATGTATATCACCTCCAACGCCCCACCTTGGAATATGCGGCGAGGCATGGGATTGTAATTGAGGCTTATAGTCCTTTGATGTTTGTGCTCATTCTTCTCCCCTTGATAATATATCTGACCTCGACTACATAGCCCTATCACACGCCAGCCTGGTGGTCCACTGGACGCGCCATTGAATGCAATCGCTACGAGGATCGGGGCCACGACAGATCAGGTGTTGTTGGCTTGGACAAAAGCAAAGGGTGCCATAGTCGTCACGTGCGTCATTGTCACTTCTGTACAATCGCATGCTGGGTTACTTGTAATCATTAGCACGAGCTCCAGGAAGTCTCGTTTGCAAGGTTACCTTGCAGCAGGGGACATTGGTATGTTGGCGTGCCGTAGTTGTGGTCACGCGCTCAAGCCCTCTCACCTTTGCTGGTCGTGAATTTTTAGTGTTGACACAGCAAGACATTGACGTGATCGATGCAGCGGGTTCTCTTGGCGAGAAACGCGTGTGAGGGTGACTCCTGAAAAGCTGGTGGTTCGCGGGTTGGTTGAAGCAGCGGTGTTTGCAATACGCCGTTGCTTTTCCTTCCGCATCTTTTGATTGTATGTCCACGTTCTGTGACACGAGCACCAAACGGCGATTGTATGGCGATTGTACCACTATTTCATATACACTTGGTTGTGTTTGGCTTGTTACAGGCAGCAAGCAACGGACCGTTCGGCTGCGGCGAGTTCTCAGATAACAATCGGACCCATGCGCTTGGTAGTCATCACTAGGAGCCGCGTGGACAATGATGCTCCTCGGTCAAGTCGTGATGTGGAGCTTATTTCCCCATTCAGTTGGTCTATATTTCGCCCACCATTCTATGAACATCAACCAACGAATCACTGGGTAGCACGGCCTCATGTCTAGAGTAGATCTGGGGTACGACTTATGTTGCTTGCATTCACCCTGTTATACAATTCCACTATAAAGTCAATATGCACGACAAGGCGGATGATGCATGGATACAACAAGTGACTCGAATGTTTCAATCCCGGTGGGTTGATATACTTATGGCCACCGCTGGTAAGCCCTGGGTCTTCCTTTGTCCCTTCTACAACGTAGGGGCCTTGTCACGCACGGTGGCGATCCATGTATGGTGCAACGACGTTGGATACATACCACCTTTTCAAGGTGTCAAAGTTCGGAGTCTATGGCAATGAAGACATCAACGACGTCAGCTGGGAACTGTGATGAATGTGGTACTAACCCTGAACTGCGAGGCGAGGTCTTCGTGCTCGACCTGAACATTACGTCATCGGGTACATACCGTATTGCACGGCAAAGATCTTCTGTTATTTATCTCAATGCTTTGCCTGTCGCGTTGGTAAACGATGTGTGGTCTCGTTTGTTCGTTCTATGGAGCCGTCGTAAGCAGTGTGGATGACGAACTTATTATGAGAAGCATAATATTTGAGACTAAGGACTAGAAGACTCGCTTCCAAGCGTAAGGATGGGTGGCCTCACTCCAGTCATGTGGGGCGTGTGATGGTTGAAGGTGTTATCGAGGCTGGTCTTGGGGCAGAGGATGCAACGCAATAACGCCCAGACCCAAATCACTTTCTTGGCGATTCCCGCGATTCGCGAAGACAAGCGGAGATGGAGCACCGCAGTTGATTGGGGGGCTATGCGTGGGAGGGGGATATGGCTAGCAGATGGAAACGATAAGGGGTATCAGGCAGACGAATACGCCGAGGGTGATGAAATCAAATCTAAATTCTGCTGCATGCAAGCGTTGAACGTTATAAACTAGAGGGTGCCAGTGTGTAACCGATTCTATTCGCGGCGTCGAACATTGTAAGACAGTTCCAAAATAGGAAGGTGGCGCTATGACGTCAGGGGTACCACTGGAAGTGTGTTTGACTTGTCAAAATTGGCGTGCGCCAAAGGCAACACCAGCGCCAGGTTGCGTGCTCGCCGTTTCCTTACGGCGGCGACTGCGGGTCATTAACCATCGCGGATTTTCTTTATCCCACACCAAAAGCATGTCCTTTTGATCTTCTCTCGCTCGACAGACCTCCCACAGACCCATTAGGACTGTTTCTTTTTCGTCGTTAGTTATCCTCCCACTGACGCCGCTGGCGTCGCACTCAGAGGGCACACCTTCGTTTTCTTTCATTATATTCTCGCAGGCCCTGCCACTTCGACGACCGCCAACAATCACCTTATTTGTTGCCCCGCCAACACAGCCTGACAACGGTCGACGTCCCCAGTGGCTCGATTCATTCCCAAATTTTCTTATCGGAAATTTTGACTTCACTTTGGCCAGCGCGGGTCCAAGCTTCGACGTCCGGCAACCTTAAAAACGTGTATGTTTTCCTTGCTCTGATACTTTCTTGCGGTCATTCACCTTTTCTCGACCTCCCAATGTATACCCCCCATCATCGATCGCCGTTGGTGCCTGCTAGCATCATGACATCGTCCCCAGGAACACGTCGGAATTCCGACGAATTGCATGATGCCGGAGATACTGTACCTCAAAGCGGGGCACGAACATCGCGCCGCGTTCAGTGGATTAGTAACAGCGCCGTTCGAGTGGATGGTGTCCCAGAGACCTCCCCTCGGCAAAGCATCCACGAGCTTGACGAGATGGGGATAAACGTACGTCTGTCTTCCCACCGTTCACTTCGCCGAGGCTAAACATGATCCATAGCCCGGCGCGTTCGCGACCCTTAAGAATGCCCTGGAGAAGCACCAGTCGGGGGAACCTCTTGCAAGTGAGCTGGGTTCACTCGAAGGAAGAGCAAGTGCGCTACCTTCACGTCGTGCCACCAACTTCGCCCAAGCGTCTCAAGAGAGCCCTCTTACAAGTCCCCCCGTCGTATTATCAGCCCTTCCGCCAACACACGTGAATAGTGATAACCCATACCCCACCATGAGCACCAATCAAACGCAGATATCAGAACCACGTGGCACAGGCGGCTTGTCCACACGACGGAGCTCAAAAACCGCAGACGATATCAATGGACGTCTTTTGTCTTCCACTCTCGTCGTGCACTGCACGCATGACGTTCCTGGAGAAGTATGGATTGACCCTCTAGAACGGGAAGGGTTACCCACTCACCCACCTATATCCGTTGCCGGAAATCGAGAATCCGGTAGCATCCTCCGGAGAAGATCGACTTGGGCGCGAGGAAGTCGAGATGATAGCGTGATTGTGGGAGAGAAGCACATTGAACGATTGGCAGAATATCAGGCCGCTGGAGTGGTCAGAGCCCATACAAGGCGAGGTTGGGGCTGGCTCCATCGCTCCCCCAATAGTCAGCGAGCCAGCAAGTCGAAAGGTGTCCGCGAAGGAGAGAAAAGACATGATCATCGTCAGAGAAATAACGAATCGGACCTCAAAGGAAAGGCGACAGAGTATAACCGCCATAGTCATACCCATTCCAACACAAGGAACCATACCGGTTTGATGGACAGAGAGCTTCGCCACCCGGAGCGTGCGCGCAAAGCTCTTCCTGGAAGTTGGTTGGCGCCCATCAAGCATCTCCCTCACATGCATACTCGCCACGAGGGACAACAGCATTCTGTGGATCACCATCGCAGCTACTCAAATGGCCCGAAACTTGGCAATGGTGTCCTCAGTACACTGTTAGCACTCTACGGTCATGATCACGAGCATGATCACGAGGGGAGCGGGAGTGGAGCAAGTACCCCAGGCGGGCGCAGTCGCTCCAGCTCCGACGCAGGAAGTGAAGAGGACAGCCTTCCGAGACCTGATCGTCCCTGGTTATTCGACCGGTACGACAATCGTGACCACGTTGCCTCCCACAGACGAGGTGACACCAAGGATGGACACATTGGACCATTCGGCCTCGGTCGTTCTCTGAAAACGGGATCCGCGTCATCATTTTTCGCCCATTTCCGGACCCCGTCCATCCCTGCAGCCCCCACGACCGCCGCACTCATTGCTGGAGCCGGTACACTTTCAGGAGCAGCGGCACCTCAGCAGGTTACACTAGCGCCGAACTTGAAACGGCCAGGTTATAACCTCGTGAGATACTCGGTGGAAGAAGTACCAAAATTCATTTCCAAGGGGCCTCGATTATTTCCAAGGGGCCTCCGACGCACACGCAGCATAGATTCCGCTACAGTGACCGGTGACCGCCGTGCGAGCCAGGCAAATGATGGCGAGGCAGAATTGCCAGATACACCCGGTGCTACGCTCGTAGCGTCTCCGACTCTGGGGTCGGATGGTTTCCCAGAGGGACCGAGAGCGGGTCACGATCATCCCGTTTCCACTCCAGGGGGGCGCAAGGGATGGACCGGCAGGCTGAAAGACCTTCCGTTGGCCATGTATCTCTCCCCGGGTCACTTCCAATCTTCGTCGTCACCTCATGCTAATATAGACAGAGATATTCATACCCCAGGAAGGGAGAGCAGCACTGCAACACCCGGGACTGCGAGTGTGGGAGCTACCTCCGTGGATGAGTTTGGTGAGAAAAAGGACTACTTCGATCTGAAACATATCGAGAAAGATACGCGGCGGATAAAGGAACAGGAGCGGAAGGAGCGGAAGGAAAGAGAGAAAAGGAGAGAAAAGGAAATTCGATGCAAGCGGAAAAAGGCGGAGGTTTACGTGCGTCTCCCATTTTCATTGGTGCTGTTCTTTGACTGACTTCCCGCTAGATTACGAGGCATGTGGCTGCGATTCTTCAAAGGCAGGAGTTCATCATGAAACTTGCCCGTGCCATGATGATGTTCGGTGGTCCTTCGCATCGTCTGGCATCGCAGATACAGAGCACGGGACGCGTATTGGATCTCGAACTGAGTTGCATGTACCTGCCGGACGTGATGCTCATCTCATTTGAGGATAGCGCGACGGGAACGAGCAATGTCAAGTTCATTCGACAGGGCAGCGCTCTGGACTTGGAGAAGCTTGGAGAAGCACACACATTGTACTGGAACGTGAGTGAAGTGACCACCTTTGGCGGCATAGATGTAACAGACCTTGTTTTTAGGTTATCCATGACGACATGTCAGTTTCTGCCGCATCCGCTTCATTGGATATTTTAATGCGCAAGAAGCCTCTGTACAGCTTTCTACAGTTGACGATCATTGGAGGAATGTGCTCGGCCTCAATTTGTTCTGTCTCCTTCGCGGGATCCTTTATCGACAGTCTTGCGTCATTTCCTCTTGGGGCGCTCCTGGTTGCGATTCAATTGATTGGCGTGCGCAATGAACTATATGCGAACGTGTTCGAAATCACCATTGCAACACTTTTGAGTTTCTTGAGCGCTGCGTTGGCGTCTACCAAACATTTTTGTTATTCTGCCGTCGCAAGCAGTTCGGTGGTGTTGATCTTACCAGTGAGCAACCGCGATCGACCCTCTTCTTGGCGAAAAGGTTAACGAGAGCGCATATATAGGGCTTTATTGTGCTTAGCGGGTCCCTCGAGCTTTCGTCACGTTCCCTGGTCGCCGGTGCTGTTCGACTATGTTTTGCGCTGATGTACTCGTTGTTCCTGGGCTTTGGGCTAGCGATCGGAGCCGAAGTATACCAGGCGATAATTGGGCGGTCGATCATTGGACCGACCGACTATACGTGCGTGGACTCTCATGACCCCGCGGGTCCGTGGTGGCAGCAAACGCCAAGTCTTTGGTGGGCTTTCCTGACCGTGCCGATGTATTCCCTGTTCCTGAGTTTGAGACTAATGGCTCCGTGGTGGAAGAAAGAAATGGTGAGTGACGTGATGGAAACGGAACGATAGATGGGGTCACCATGCATACATAGTTTTTGCTGATCGCAATCTCTTCGGTTGGTTGGGTGACGAACCACTTCGTGGGCACTAGATTCCCGAATCAGAGTGACATTAGCGCAGCAGTCGGGTGAGTTTACGTTCGCTCGTGCCGCGGTAGGTTATATGCTTATGCGTCCGCCAGCGCCTTTGCGGTCGGTTTTGTCTCCAACCTGTATGGGCGGTTTTTCAATGGAAACGCGTTTGTTGTCATGGTGAGTTTTCCGTGACATGATTCTGAAGCAACGTTGATAGCCAACGTTACTTTACGATCAGATCACCGGCATCCTTTTTCAAGTGCCCTCTGGACTTGGACATGGGGGTCTCTTGAATTTTGTATCAGACCAAACGTCGGGGTCGTCGTCCTCGTACCTGAGTGGCTTCCAGACGGCCTTGCAGCTAATTTCTGTCGCGATCGGGCTCACCGTTGGGCTTGGAATTTCTCTGGTTGTCGTACATCCTGTGCAGAGTCGCCGGCGTGCGGGTGGTTTGTTCAGTTTGTGATCGGCGAAGAGAAACGAGAAACGTGTCTCCGACTACAGCCTCGTGACAACTTGGACCAACCCCGTCACAGCCACGAGCTGCGACCGCAGTTGTCTCATCTCTTAGAGCGATATCATTCGTTTTGTCTACATCCTAGGTGCCTTCTGAGATTCTTTTCTTTTTTGGTCATTTGGCCACTTTTTGCCATCGAAGAGGCGCTCCTCAATCATCTCATCCATATGCAAAACACACGGACGTCCATACTACGCTGCAGCAATCAAGACTCGCGTTTTGGATATGAGAAGATACGCGAACTTTACTCTTGAAAGGACTATCCATTAGCGGTAGTGAGTCCGCATGGTACTTCGACATGCTTCAACCAATACCTAATTTGTTCAATTTGTGATCTACTGAGAGGGCCTTCTGGATTTGAGGGTGGTTCTGACTGGTTCTGGCTGGTCCTAACCATCGGTTACCTTGGTTACCAGCCAATCAATTCCCTAAAGCCCGTCATTGGAGAGTCACTGAGTTGGTCCACTTCAAGTATGGGTCGTCTTGTACTGATCGGACTGCATCGCAATACGTAAGGAGCAACGTGGAAATGATTTAGCGCAGAGCACATGGCTGGCCGGGCAAGCGCTCACACGTTCTGATCGATCAGAGCCGCACGAATCACTAGAATTCTCGAACGCTGTGGTAAGAGCGGAACTGAGAATTGGTCTCGTATGACTAGCGAGCTTTTCTGCCTGAAACTTAATCACCAACGTTGCTCACTTTGGCAGACAGCGACGAATTCAGAGCCCTCAAGGCTCAGTGGCTCAAAACTTTACAGCCTTGGTACTAGCGCAGTGTCGTTTCGCAAGTGGGATCTTCCGACGCGCCACCGAATATCGTATTTCCGGACCTTCAAGCGACGTCGCGTCAAGCCATCGCAAGGGGAGTGGGCCCAGTGGGTCGCCGAGGACAAAAAATGGCCGGTAAGGTTCGATGACACGTGGGCAATTTATTCTCGTTGACCTTTCCGATGATGTGCCAATCATTTGTCTGCTAAACAAAACGACGTTTTGTCACACGTTGGCAGGGGGCTGCAAACCTATAGGCTCAGACGTTTAGCTCCGATTTTATTTTTATTTTACGGAAACCCTTTCAATAACACTTTTTTTCCCAGGCTGATATAGCTTCTGTGTTGAATAGGCGTTTCTGACATGACGGTCATTCTCCTCTCCTGATTGCTCCTCCTTCCGTAGACTCTCCCTTGGTATGCCCTTGCTCGTTCGCTAAGGGTGAGGCCGACAAGATACCTGTTTTCTGTGGATCGAGATATCGCCCCAACGATGTCTGCAGGACCACTACCACCACCTCCTACAAGTCCACATGTCGAACAAGTCATCATGTGTAATCATCTCGTTTTCCTCTAGATGAATTCGTCTTGAATCACATGTGTCTTGCAGTGTCCATCACGGTCTTGCATGCCGTCGCTGTTGTCATAAGTATGTGAACGAGTTTGACATAGACTGAACGAACTGATCTCCGTGGTTCCGCCTTCTAGCTAGCTTGCGATTGTGGATCCGCGCGCGTCTACGTCGACTCTGGTGGGAAGATGCCTGGACTGCCCTGGCATTGTCCCTCGACATTGTCTGTGCCGTGTCAACTTGGATGCTCACCTTGACATTCAGTACGTTCCCTTGCACCCCGTTCTCCGAGACATCGCTAAGTGTGTACCGTTTTTCTCCTCCCGGAGGTGTCCTCCCCTCATTTAATCCGCCAAGATCTCGTATAATCTCGGAGTGGTTAGTGCTGCTGTCGTCCGAATCCCTGACTTGGTAGGTTCGATTTCGTAGGCCCACTGGTGCTGCTTTATTCATCGGTAAACGTGCAGGTCGACACGAATTAGTATCCTATTTTCCCTGATAAGGTTGATACCCCACGCAAGTCGCAAGCGCGTCGTGGTCAATGGTTGTGCTATCTCTTTCATCTTCTTGTGGATACTGTGCGCTGCGTCTAAGGCCTACGTCTGTAGCTCAGAACGGTTATGGTATAGTCTTCCGGGCTGCCAATGTCCGATCGGGCTCCCAGTAGCGACGATCAACTTCACGGGTAACTCTTCATCCCCGGATAAAGACTTGTACCCTGTATTAACAGATTCCCTGGCAGCCGATGTTGTTTCGGATTTCATCTTGATTTCATTGCCTGCTTGGATACTGTGGAAGCTAAGACAACCTGGGAGCGAGCGAATTCTGATCAGTTCCATCCTCGCCATGAGCTTGCTCAGCGTTATGGCGAACATAGTCCATATCATATTCTTGATCCCTATCCCAGGGTTCATGGCACGCACGGCTGCCGCTTTCGAGGTGCGCCACAGTGCTTAATTGCCGTACCATGCTTGACCCGAAACGCGTTTCATGTACCACAGGGTGCGCTCGACCTTATGACCTGCAATCTCCTCGTCTTGGTGACCTGTGTCTATCGCCGTCTCCGAAACGGAGAGGATATGGAACGTCTGGACAACGGTTTTACAAGGCGACATGAGGGGGATTCGACCATGCGAACGGGCATGGATACACTGACTACCATCGATCTTGAACTTTTCGATACAACGACTACAGTTCACAGCACAAAATCTGCACCAGTACCTGACTCAGGGATAACACCGAGGAACAATGTTTCGCCTCGGTCCAGTTTCGATTTCACGGTTTAGCGGGTCCAGTCGGGCGGTTACTCTGCTGTGCGGAGTCATGGCCAGACTTTGTAAGGATACGTGAGGATCAATATCACATACTGATTACCGTTGCATATTCGTAAATTGCACCTAGTTCGTGTATTATTCTCTTACTGTTGTCATCGCTATTGCATGTATCAATTTGTCTCTTTCTTTTCTCCATCGAAGACATTGGTTCGTGTTTATATATTGGTCCACCCGGTTTGCACGGAAACCCTCGTTGAGCTGAAGCTGAAGTTTCTGAAGAGTTTGGGTTTTAAGATGCCACGATTCGGATCTACCATCGCCCAGTTGTTGTGTTTGGACCCGCTCGGAAGCCTGTCCAATTAGTGGATGCTGCCAGGAGGATCCCCCCGTACTGTCTGTGACCTGAACAGCAATTGGTAGAAGGTGCCTGCATGTTGGACGCTGTAACTGTAAGTCATTCATGTCTACAGTGAATCTCGTTGTGACTGACTATACCATCAGTTGGCCCACCATGACCGATAATAGACTACGCGAAACGCGCAACACTCACGGATGGGCTGGATATGAGAGCTATTTCAATTTGCTGCCAGGACCAAGGCAGCATGTGGGTGATTGCAAAGCTGCTTGTCAGAATGGCATGAAACGCATGGGACTTAAGAATCAGGGGTGTGTCACATTCCCACCTGCCCGGGTGGAGCAAAATGGTTGCTACTGCCAATTCATAGTACGCAGGAACCCGCGTTGCGTGGGTAGATAGGACGAGACGGATTCGTCTTGGAAATTTTCAGGGGGATCTCGAGAGACCTGCATTCTGGTGGTTTCGGTCAGAACGTCCACCTTCGATTTTTGTTTTGCGCGGTGCGAGGCCAGCAACTCGGATGTCAATGACACGCGTTTCAGCGTCACGTATCAAGTCACGTGGTTCGATACGCAAACGCCAATTAATCACATCACCAGTGGAGCACCGACTTTGGCGCCACGGCTTGTCGTGATGGACCGGCCGCAGCAACTCGCCTGGTGGGCTTGGCTGTGGAGTCCGAAGGCCGCCCACCACAGATGATGGTTCTATATACAGCCTGACTACGGATCCAGACACTCTCTTTCACCTTGTTCCTCTCTACTCAGGCAGGCTGTAATGGCCATACCTATTCGCTTTGTGCTCGTAGTCCTTTTTCTTCTCGTGAGCGCCCTCGTCCGATGGAGCCTCGACATTTGACCTCACTTCACTTTAGGCAGTGTTCTTCGTTACGTCCAGAATTCACAATGGCAGCCTTCTAATATCTACTTCGAGCACAAATAATGTCACACTTGTGCTCACAGATTCCACACCACACAATACCTCAGAGGTGAACGAGGACGAGAAGCCACGAAGAGCAAATGCCACATTTGTGATTCTTTGTCGAAACTCCGACCTCGATGGCATCATCCAGAGCGTCCGGAACGTCGAAGACCGTTTCAACCGCAACTATGGATATCCATATGTTTTCCTGAATGAGGAGCCCTTCGACGAGAGTTTCAAAAGGTATGTTCATCGAGTTAAATCGAACGAGTGAGCGCGTGGTTTGAGATATCGACCACGAGGCGCATATCCGTCTTATCGGATGCCCAAATGGAATTTGGGCTCATCCCACATGATCATTGGTATGCACCGTCGTGGATCGACGAACAAAGGGCTGGGGATGCCAGAAAGCAGATGGAAGAAGCTAACGTTATCTATGGGGGTACGTCACAGACCTGAGCTACCGATCGACCGATCATGAAATCATGTTGTAAAGGTAGCCTGTCGTACAGAAATATGTGTCGGTTCAACTCTGGCGTGAGTACCATGCCGAGACTTACTTGACGCTACTAAGTCGATTTGTCCAGTTTTTCTTTAGGCACCCACTGCTCCAGAAGTACAGGTACGATATTTTAACTAGGCGTGCCCGTCTCATTTATCGGACGTCACCACCAGGTACTATTGGAGGGTCGAGTAGGTCTCTTTCTCAAAATCAACAAGTGGCTTAGATAATGATGTACAGGCCATGGATTCGGTTTCATTGTGACATTCCTTCAGATCCACTCCTTTTCATGCAGGATTACAACAAGACATATGGTAGGTCCAGATTCATACCCTCTGTTCATTCATTGTCTAGTGCGGTGAAGTCATGAAGTCATCTAAATTTTTATTGACTTGATACTCACGGATTCTGTGTCAGGCTTCACGATTTCATTGTATGAATTTCAAGCCACGATACCCACACTATGGGAGACGGTGAGAGGTATGTTCAACGTTTTCGTGGAAACTTCTTTGAAATGTATTCCATTCGACGTGATCCATCATTCAGAGTACGCCCGGTCGCATCCAGAGACAGTGCACCCAAATAACGCCCTCGGATTTATCTCTGACGACGGCGGAAGCAATTACAATCTGTGTCACTGTGAGTAACCATGACTACCTCTTTCTCTGTTACATGGATTTCCCTGGAACGACTTTAGTTTGGTCCAATTTCGAGATTGGAGACATGGACTTCTGGAGGGCAGAGACGTACCTATCCTTCTTTGAATTCCTGGACCGAGCAGGTGGATTTTATTACGAGGTATGTTTCCACTCCGCTTTACAACCGGCGTTGACCGTCTAGCGTGTGAAAACTCATTGATTGTTGATTAACACAGCGTTGGGGAGATGCGCCCGTGCACTCCATTGCCATCGCTCTGTTTTTACCACGGACCTCTGTTCACTTCTTCGACGAGATCGGGTATGAGCATGCGCCGTTTACGCACTGTCCGATCAACGAGCAACGTTGGACTCATGGCCATTGCTCGTGTGATCCGACAAGCAGTTTTGATTATGATGGTTATTCCTGCCTGAGGCGATGGGATACCTTGCTAGCAGACCAATAGACTTGGTCATCTCTCAAAATTCAGGTGCCACACTCTCCCCACGCTTTCTGGTTTGGTGCTCGCATGGGATGCACGGCGTGTACACATTCACTGATCTTACTATACTACGTTGCGTGGATGCTATAGAGCGACCTATCATCTGTATTAAGATAATTGCATTCAACCCATCGCTCGATCTGGTCGGCCAAACATTGTTTACGCCACACTTGAGACAAACATCCGTGTGACTCGGGCCGGAAAGTTAAGTTGACCGGACATTGGGTTGCAAGTTATCGCCACCGTCCGCGTCCGACAAAGACGCACTGTGTGATGTCCACTGCCTCTTGCAACTTTCGTTCTCCATCTTCTTTGGTCATCATGACATTGGATCAAAATCTGCTGCTCGCTGACTCAATGCAATCGCTACTGGCAGCACCGCGACAGGAAATTCGCCTGCTCAATGGATTGTGTGCCTCGCTACGTCCACAAATCGCCTCGTTTCTACTCTGTTGCAGTACGAACGCGCTCACAGTGAGCCAAGCATTGCGACGGCTCTTAAAACCGCTTTGCCGGCGTGTGGCGATCGGACTGCGTCCTGATCGATTGACTTTGCAGACCAAGGTCGAAGAGCACCACCATACAACAGAGCTTCGAGCCCCATGCTTTCAGGTCGGAGATTCAGAATTCACGATTGCCGTGAGTGCGGGTCTTGTGGTCGACAGTCTGTTATTTGGCAACTTCTTGGTTGTTTCTCTGCCGTTTTTAGTGAGTGACTCGGATTCGCGAACGACTCACCAATATTTCATCCTTCCGTTCTGGATTCGAGCGATGTGATCATTGCCTTGCTCAACTAGCCAACCGTTGGCATGCGGGTTGAGCTGAATTTGTCGTAAGCCACAGCATCTACACTTGCATTCGGTCATTTACAGCCCCAATCCGCTCAAGGATCATTATTCGCGTACTAACTTTTCACGTCAGATTTTCATTGATAAGTGCCTCGAATTCTACAAGTTGAGTTCCTCACGAGGGTGAGAATCATCACCCTACTTTGCACTCTATTTTATAGTTCTTTCTTCGGGCGTTGGCCTCCTCTATCTTTATTCCCCTTCGTCACATTGTATACCAATGGCGCCAGTCGCAATTTCTGCTCCTGTCATACCCGAGGACGTCCCATCTGACCTCAAGTGCTCTCAATTTTCTTACGCGCCAACTACCCTCGTCGATATCTTATACCACGCTGCTGAGCGGTTCCCATCACATGAACTCAGCTTCATCACCTCCTCTGCTCATGACTCGTCCATCCATACCAGAACATTCAGGTCGTTCAACCAGAGTGTCCGTAATCTCGCGCGTGCACTTTCAGATTTGAACAAGCCTGTCGGATCCATCATCCTTGTTTACTTGACAGAACACGAGGACAACATGGCTGCCATCTGGGCCTGTCTCCTTGCAGGCTACGTCCCCTGCCTACAACCCGCGCTCAGTGCTCAGCAGGCTCACAAGGAGGCCCACATTGCTTACATTGCGAATGTCACTGGTTCGATTACCTGGCTCACTAGCGAGTTCGGCGCAGACCAAGTGGGGTCTATTTCCGGGCTGGAGATTCACCTCTTCTCCAAACTTAGAATCGCAGCTGAGGCCCATAGCATGCCACCCGACTGGGTCGCTCGAACCCTTCGGCCTGACGATGAAGCCATTTTCTTCTTGACCTCGGGTTCGTCTGGGTTCTCGAAAGTCGTCGTTCACACTCACCGCACCATCTTGGCTGCCTGTGTTTCCAAGGGTGTCGCGTATGGGTTGACCTCTGAGTCTAACATCTTGAACTGTGAGTCTTCTTACTTCTGGGTATTTCTTTGGTTTTGTTCTTACGTGTCATTCGTAGGGGTTGGGTTCGATCATGTCGCTGGATCGCTCGAGATGCATATCACTCCGTTATTGTATGGTGCATCCCAGCTCCACGTACACATCTCCGTCATTTTGTCCGAACCTTTGCGCTTTCTCCGCTTGATCGAAGCCAAATCTATCAATGTTACATTTGCTCCCAACTTCCTCCTCGCTAAGCTTTCCCAGGACCTAGGAAGGAGGACTGACATTTTGGGGGCTTTTGACCTGTCCTCCATCAAGCGTATCAATAGCGGTGGTGAAGCAGTCGTCTCAAAGACCGCCAAGGGTTTCGTTGCTATGCTCAAGAAATTCACCCGTGACCCTTCCGAGCTGTCCTTTGTCATCTCTCCTGGCTTTGGTATGACCGAGACTTGGTAAGTTCGCCGTGTCCTGAAAACGGATATTAAGTTGACAATTCGACCAGTGCCGGATGCATCTACAACGCCGCCGACGTCTCCGCCTCTGAACCCAAGTTCGAGTTCTTAGAACTTGGAGTTCCAAACCCCGGTTGCGAGATGCGTATTGTTTGTCCCGGAGACGGCGTCACCGTTCTCCCCGACGGAGAGAGCGGAGAACTTCAAGTTCGTGGACCCATGCTTTTCGTTCGTTATTATAACAACGTTCAAGCGACCGAGTCTTCATTTGTCAAGGGCGGCTGGTACCGCACAGGTGATATGGGTATTATCCAAGATGGTTCCCTGAGACTCAGCGGGCGCATAAAGGAAACCATCATTATTCACGGTGTCTCCTACGGTATCCCTGAGCTCGAGACTCATCTCCAGACCGCGCAGGGTGTCACCCATTCTTTCCTTGCTGCTACACCTTACCGCGCTCCTGGACAACAGACCGAAGGCTTCATAATCTTTTACTCGCCTTCTTTTAACCTTGATGATGAGGGTGCACCCGCCAAGCTGACTGCCACTCACCGTGCGATGCACGATATTTCTGTCAAAATGATTACGCTCCCGCCCCAGTACATCATACCTATCCCGCTCAGCCAGATGGAGAAGACTACACTCGGGAAGCTTTCTCGCTCTCGTCTCATCACCCAATTTAAGCAAGGGGAGCTTGCCGAGCATGTTTCCCGTGCCGAAGCATTGCTAAGCAAAGCTCGCGGCGCTTCTTTTGTTACTCCTGCGAGCGAGACCGAGAAGACGCTCGCGTGTATCTATGCTGGCGTCTTCGACTTGGACGTTGGGGATATATCGGCTGCGGATAGTTTCTTCGAACTTGGTGGGACCTCCATCGACGTCATCCGCCTCAAGAGAGAATGCGAGTTTGCGTTCGATATCACAGACATTCCAACCATCCAGATTCTCAAACACCCCATCGTCTCGAGTCTTGCCAGACATATTGACGTGATGAAATCCGAGAGCGCCGGCACGGAGGAATACGATCCCATCGTCCCCCTCAATCTCACGGGCAACAAGACACCCATCTTCATGGTCCATCCTGGTGTTGGTGAGGTTCTCATCTTCGTGAACCTCGCCAAGTATTTCCATAACGAACGACCTTTCTATGCACTTCGTGCCCGGGGCTTCGAACCAGGTCATCCGTTCTTTACGTCAATGGATGAGATGGTTTCTTCCTATGCCGCAGCGGTCAAACGGACTCAACCCCACGGCCCTTACGCGATTGCCGGTTACTCGTATGGTGGTGTAGTCGCCTTCGAAGTTGCCAAGCGCCTCGAAGCTATGGGAGAGGAAGTGAGCTTCACCGGTCTCATCAACATTCCACCACACATCGCCGATCGAATGCACGAGATTGACTGGACGAGCGGTATGCTCAATTTGTCCTACTTCCTTGGTCTTGTGTCGAGGCAAGACGCGCACGATCTCACGCCGTCGTTGCAACCCTTGTCCCGCGAGGAGCAGCTGGCCACCATCTGGAGATTGTCTCCCCCTGAACGACTTGTTGAGCTGCAACTCACGCCAGAGAAACTCAATCATTGGATTGACATCGCTACATCGCTCATCGACTGTGGCAAAGACTACAACCCGAGTGGTTCAGTTTGTAAGTCCTGTTACAGTGACTTTGTCGACATTGTTTCTCATTGCTTGTCCCGTTGTAGCTGTCATCGACGTGTTCTATGCCATTCCACTTCGTGGATCCAAGGAAGATTGGTTGAACAAGCAGCTAAAGCCGTGGGCAGAGTTTAGCCGTGCAGAGCCGACGTACACGGACGTGCCTGGACAACACTACACGCTCATGGATTTTGACCACGTTTCTAGATTCCAAAAGATATTCCGGAGCCATCTGGAAGCCCGTGGTCTTTGAGTTCGCGTGCCCAACTGGGGAATGCTTGTGATAATCGTTGATCAAAAAACTCACCTTGGACTTTGGCATATCATTGTACATACTATGCACTCGTACTACACGATCTTCAGATCCTCTTGTATTCATGTCTTGCTCAGTGACAACAGTGTTAACTTATCCTAATCCCAATTAATTTGGCCTCGTTCGCACGTGGAAAATCCATTCTGTTTATGTAAACGCGATTCGTGCAACGTCATACACACTTCGCTCGTTCAACGGGTGTACTGCTGGCACAAGTTTTGCAACGACCCTCACGATTCACGACACTATACGACGCCTTTTATTTCTCTTTTAGCGGTCTTGCAGACAACAGAGAATCAGATCGAAACAAGATGAGCTCCCTTGCGTTCTTGGTGACAGAGTTGCAGGTACCCACTTATTTGATGCATTGGCGCATGGATCGAATGTCACTGACGCCTCTGACGTAGTCATTGGCTAGCGAATCCAGGAGGAAGCACCCAGAGATACGCGAGGTCGGAGCAACCTTTGTTTTCGCCATCCTTACTCACGCTCGGACAGGCAGCGGAGAAGTCACTCGCCATCCTCAGGTCTTCCCCGGAGCAAGCTACGGCTTCACTCGCATCTGGTGGGTTCGTGATCTCTGCATCGTCGTTGCTTTTGAGTTTGGTCTCACGACGGGTGGAAGATGGCGTACAGTCCGACGACCTCCTGCGACCCGTCTTCATGGGATGTGCTACCAAGAATGCAAAAGTCGTCGCAATATCGCTCGGATCACTTCAGCGACTCATTGCGCTCAAAGCAGTACCTCATTCTGCCGTGCCGCTGATCATCAACACGATGAGCGATGCTATGAGTCAGGGCGTCGACATCCAACTCCGCATTCTTCAGACACTCGTCTCGCTGATAACAAACTTTCCTTCTGTTCATGGAGAGCTACTGAGCGACGTATGTGTCTCTTATCTTTGGTCTCGGAAGAGACATGACCGGCAAGCGTGACATACAGGCCCTTCTTTTGTGCTTCAAGTTGCAAGATTCTCGGATTGCGGTCGTGTCGTCAACTGCTGCCGCTACACTTCGCCAGCTAGTCATGTTCGTCGTTGATAAGATGGTCGCAGAGGACAAGCAAGGCTCGGTCGACTCAGAGCTGCTTGAAGATGTGTTTCTTCCTGACGGAACTACGGCCTCCTTGGGTCCTTTCGCAAGAGATACATACGCTGTTTTCGAGGATCTATGTCTACTCGCGAACTCGGAGAAACCCCATTTCCTCAACCTCGAATACTTACACAAGACGTTCGCACTGGAGCTCATTGAGAGTGTTCTCACGAATTACCATGAGTTGTTCCGAAAGGTGCGTGTGTCATTCCTTTACATGACTTTCGTTCTGAACTATATCATAGCACGGACAACTTCTAATGCTCCTTAGACATCACCTCTGCCCTATGCTGCTCAAATCCTTATCAGACAGAGCCGTTTTCCCTTTGACGCTTCGATCCACGCGCGTTGTGTTTTTGCTTTTGAAACAATTCTCGTTTGAGTTAAAGACGGAAGCTGAGGTTTTCCTCATGCTACTCATTAGAATGATATCCGACGATACAGACGCAATTCCGATCGACCACTCTGGTTCTCGCCCCGCTTGGACGCGGGTCCTTGCCATGGAGATCATGCGAGGGTAGGCTCGTTCAATATTCTTGTCTGAACCCGTTTTCGTTGACCAAGCCCGTTCAGTCTTTGCAGTGATGCAGAGCTAATTCGCAATATCTGGGATCGTTATGATGCAGAAGAGTCCGGCTCCAAGGTCTTTTCGTCCCTGATCAGCTCCCTAAAACGTTTGGTTACCGAGAAACCTGCTCTACTTGGGGTGAGCTCTCAAATGATGGGGGTCGGGTCACCTTCGCATCCCGATAGTGGTCCGGGTTACGGTCTAGATGTGGGAGGGGTGGCGGGGATGGTAGCGAACGCGGCTGCCAGCGCAGCGAGTGCAACTGTCTCCGGTGTCGTTGGGATGATTGGCGCTGGTGCAGGTCTGAGTGTGCAGACATCGGCGATGAAATTGCAGTGGTATGTACTCCCAGCCTCTCCCAGTTTGATATTTTAGCGAATACCATTTTAGCATAGATCAATTGGACAAGGCAGACTCCCCTCCGATCCCAGAGTCGTATGTCTACCTCCTCGGTGTACAATGCATTGTCTCGTTGTGCGAAGGTTTCGCCTCTTTCACCGGACCTCTTTACAACACGATCGTGGTACAACGTCCACGCGTGGCTGGAGATCCTGTAATCCGCGCTCCGCCGGCCTTCGATCTGTCTACCCTACCTGAAGATGAACCCGCGACTCAACACCTCTGTATCGTCCGCTCAATGGTAGATAACGGCTGGCCGGCGCTGCTGGCAGCATTATCATTCATCATTTCGACCAACCTTTCCGATGAACTTTTCGTGGACGTCCTCACAAGCTATCAAGCGATGACGAATGTTGCTGGGATGCTCGCGTTGGCGACGCCTAGGGATGCGTTCCTCACGAGCCTTGCAAAGTTTTCCATCCCGTCCCGTGTTGTAGCGAGCTTGGAGTCGTACATTGAGCCAGCGACGCCTCGTTCAGCAGTTTCAATTACGGAGAACCTGGGACTGACCTCGCCTACACAGCCGCCAGGGTTGTCAGAGCGCAATCTAGTTTGCTTGAAGGTGTTGGTATCCAGTGCCCTCTTCCTCGCGGGTAGCCTTGGAGAGAGTTGGTACGGTATCATGGAGGCACTCCAAAACGCAGACTATGTCCTCACGATGAAGGGCTCGCAGCCTTCTTCTGCAAGAAGGCCAAGTACGTTCCAAAGTGGATCCAGCACGCCAAGCCGCACGGTCTCTGGAGCAACAGGAGGTGCATCCGAAGCATCAAAATCAACGCACCCCCCTCAATCACCACGGCATCCGCTTTTGGCAGATATCGACCCTGACAATGTCCAATTAGCCATCCAGCGTCTTTTCGATACTTCCAAGAACCTCGAAGATTCGGCTTTTCAGGATTTTGTGAATGCCTTGTGTAAATTGAGCTCGGAAATGATTGGAATGCAGTCTGATGCAATGGAGGTGCTTGGCGAAGCGGAGAGTACCGACGAACTCGCTGCTTCCATCCCTTCTGCTACTCTTTCTCCTCGAAACGAACTTCTTCATCGGAGGCGCGTCAGCGGCATTCATTTACAGAGGACCTTGGTGAATTTGGTTCATATCGTGGTTTGTATGAACGCGCTCATCAGGATTCTTTGTCTCCCAGCGCTCGGGCGACTTTGGGGTGGAAAGACTGGGTACAGTTGCCATGCTCAACATCCATCGACTCATTTACAGAGCCCCCGAGGTCGCTTGGAACACGACCACTGGCCATCTACTGTTTATTATCAGTCTGCCTTCTGCACCACAGGCCATCCGCGTTCAAGCCGCTCGAGTCCTCGATGAGATATTAGTTGTCGTTCCCCGCAATCTATCGGGCTCAGGGGAGCTCCAGGCCACGGCTCAGCGTCGCGTGTTGGACGTCCTAGCCAAACAGATCGTTCCGGTGCCTGAAGTCGGGGCTGCTGGTACAAGCACTAACGTCGAGCTGCGCCGTATGGGGCTCGAGGCGCTGCATCAGATACTACAGGCATCTGGACACACGCTTGTCGTCGGATGGGGTAGCATATTCGAGATGCTCGGAAGCGTCTGCAAACCGCCGGCACCTATGCGGACACTCTCCAGCGATTCGGTGAGTACGCTGTCACTGCAAGATAATCGCCCGAAGCCGCTTCTCCTGGGGTACAATAGCGAACGTGGATATACGGCTCTCGTCAAGATTGCTTTCCAGTCATTGAAGTTGGTGTGCGACTCGGTGTCGTCGCTCTCTCCACAAGACCTTCGTCTATGTATTAGCACGCTTGGTCAGTTTGGTCGACAGGCGGACACAAATATCGCACTCACTGCGGCGGAGAGCTTGCTCTGGAGCGTTTCCGACTCGATACAGTCCAAGCGAAAAGACGCGGAAGAAGAACCGGAGTACAATGCATTGTGGATGTTCCTCCTTCTCGAAGTCCTTGGTTTGTGTACAGACGCCCGCCCTGAAGTTCGTATCGGCGCCATCCAAACATTGTTTCGCGCCATGCAACTATATGGTGCGACGCTCAGCCTTGACACATGGAATGATTGTATGTGGAAGATCACGTTTCCATTGTTGGATGCGATTTCGGTCGAGACGCGGCGTGTTCCTCTAGACAGCGCTGGTCCACCCCCAGCACATCCATCCGAGCCAACACCAGATCAGGCTTGGGACGAATCGAAAAGTTTGGCGTTGCAATCTATCGGGTCGATCATCAAAGAGTTTGTTGTGTCCAAGATCATGCACCTCTCGACCTTCTCGGACGCTTGGAAAGTCTTCGTCGCGCATATTCAAGGTACGGTCCTCTTGGACCGACGAACACTCAGTACGCCTGCCTTGCAGTGCCTCGACAAGGCGATCGGGTCTCTGTCAGAGGCCACGGACGCAGCCATCCAACCGCGCGTCCCGGATGCGCTGGAGCGTGCTTGGCAGGCCTGGAACGATATCGGAAATGCGGTGCTGCAGGGTTGTGTCGCGTCCCATCTCTCGCCACGACATGCGAGCAACGCAGCTAGTTCGCACCGCGCCTTTACACAAGAGAGTCTAGTGGCGTTTCTCGACGTCGTTCGAACAATGAGGAGGGTTAGTCAGCAGCATATGCGCACAGATTGGCCTCTTGCGCGGCTGACGCGCCTTATGGAGATTCTGAAAGGTGAGTCGTGCTTTCAAGTGGGATAGTGCATTCGTGACATCTGATGTGTGTAACAGGTACCCTCACGTATACCAACTCTCCAGATTACAGGCCGGACGTGGACGCACTGACACCGGTGCAGGTGAGTGAAAGAATGGCGATGACCCTTGCTGGATACTCAATCAACATCGCAGGCGTCCGTCATCGACATTATCCAAACCATTGACCTCGGCGAGTCCGGGGTACCATCTTTGGTCATGCGGGACCTTGCTGAATTCAGCTCACTCGCGTTCCTCGCGGGATTCCACACCCAGCCTGGATTCGAAACACCTGTCATGTCGTCGACATCTACACGCAAGCAGGTCACGTACATTGGGCTGACGAAAAAGACGATGCCGACGCTTGTCGAGTTGTACATGCGGTTCAAGGACGATGCCGATATATATGAAGATGGGACACTTGAAGCTATTCTCTCAGTAAGCTTTTTCCATCGCGTTGTTGACCTCACCTTGTTCCTCACCTGCTCTGCTTTGCGTTAGGCTTATGCGATTCCGATCAAGCTTAAGTATGAGTGTCCGGCACCGTCTAAGTTTGGAAAGGATGTACCGTTGTGGAAGACGGCGACGTCGTGTTTCCTGCGTATCGTGGCGGAATGTGTCACAGCGCTGTTGAGGCTGGCAGAAGGTAGCTCTCCGGTGCTCATTGAGAAATTGGCCACATTATGAGGTTTTCTTTTGCGCAGCGATATCGGATGCACGGGTTGAAGCAATCTGGAGACAAATTATCGAAGGTTTCCGGGGTGGTATTCTGGCAGATTGGTACGTGGTTCACGACTAAGTGATACGTATATTTTGTTCCTACCAAACGTTTGCAGCTCCTTAGCGGAGACATTCAGTCTAGAGGAACAAGAAACAGAAGAGGGCTTTGACCTTGCGTTGATCAGTTCACTCGAGATAGATCTCATCCCTCATTTAGGCGGCCCACGCGTCCCTGACTACCTCGTCGGTCAACTGGCCAAGATTCTTCATCAAGGTAGCCAGTTGTACAAATTCCCCTTCCATACCTCGCGCTCAGGCTCGCCGAGCCTTGGGGACTGGAACAGCCTAGGCTCGTCATTCAACTCGCGGGAGGAGTTCGAAAAATTGGAGTTGGAAAGCGTGGGGAGTACTGCGACGGAAGAAGTTGTTCCGAGGGAGCAATTTTCGTATTGGTGTTTTGATCTACTTTTTTTGATTTGCTCCTCCGTTACCCACGGTACGTATTGGTGTTTCATCATCGTTGTCTCCGGCGAGTCGGTGTGACGATTTTGGATGTAGATCAGGAGACGTCGAGAAGGAGGGTGGCCGCGCTATGCTTGCCATCGTTACTCGATCGGTGCAAGACCGCCATGGTGGGGTACATTGCAGACGAAGCACTTCGCGGCAGTTTACCATTTCCAAGGTGAGTTCATAAATGCATGGAAGGACACGATCATGAATCGGATTTGCGTAGAGTACGCGAGGACGAACTGTTGTACGTATTACGGAAGCTGTTAGACCTACGATTGTGGACTGGAACGCTCTGGGCCGCGTTATCCGACGCGCCATCAACAAATAGCGCGTCACTACCTGGTGTGTCTATTCACTCGATTATTTTGTTCGTCTGTCTTCCTGGATACTGACTTGGGTGACGATTAGCCGTGGATCCAAGTCTACCTCCATCTGCGCTCATTGCGGACGTCGTGCGACGGTCATCCGTTGCTCACCTGTTTTATTTCTATCCAGTGCTATGTGAGATTGCGTCAATACCCCGAAAGACGCCTGCTGCGTGGGTATCGGTGGCTAGTTCGTCAGGAGGGGGAAAGGGACGACAAGGTCGTATTGGTGTACCGGAAGGCGATGGGAAGGTGGTGGAAGTGGACGCGAGGGCGCTGGCAAAGGAATGTTTGAGAGCGCTTGGAAAGGAGATGGGTGCCGTGTAGGCATGTTTGGTTGTTACGCAAAGTCGAAACAGCACTATGGATGATCCGGCCATCCATAGAGACGTCATTAAGATGGTAGCACGGTTGATAATGATCGGATGAGGGTCAAGCGAGTGTGTTTCCCGTTACGACTGTAACTTCGGTTGTTAGCAAAATACGACGGCTGGCGCCTGCAACCATCGGTCCTCCAGCAAGTCTGTCCGACCAACATGTGGGTGGACGTCGTCGACGTGGACTTCAAAATACCGTCCATGCGACAATCATGGACTATCAGGCCGCGCTCGTTGGAACCACTTGGGTCGCGTTGCGTGCGAGGTTGCAAGCATGAAGAGTGGCCCATCATCAGGGGTCAGCGTCGTGTATCGATGAGCTCGTTGGCGGTTGATTGAGAGATCCTATGCTTGGCTCACTGCATCAGTATTTTAGTGACTTTTTATAGATTAAGAACTACCACGTATTGATGCATTGATGGCCAATTGAGTATTGTCATATTGAGGACCAACTATTTATGATTGATGACTGATTCTCGGGCACTATCAATGGTTGATGTTATTGAGGATTGATGTCAGAAAACTACGGCGGGAATAATTGTGCAAATATTATGCCATAGTGATGCATTGATTGTTCTACCCGACAAAGATACCGCCCATGTCCCTTCGACGGAACAGCACCGTTTTTTGCTTGTAGGGCAGGCGGAGGCTCCAGGGCAAAGCTACTCGTCACGGCGATGCAGTTTGCTGGGTTTCATTCGGTGATTGGGACAATGCGTATACGAACGTGATTACGTCCAATTTTTGCGCGCGCATGATGGATGGGTCTGGGCGATTGGATCATACCCGGGCGGTGCGGGTACTGAACGAGACTATGAGAGACTTTAGGGCGAGAGACATACCTCTTGATCAACAAATCCTCTACATTCACATCGGGGCCTAGCGCCAATGGTGGCCGATTCTGGCTCGTCAGGCTTGTTGGGCTTTGATTACATAACATGTAAATAAATTGGCAACTTTGTACAAGTGTATTTTATTTATTTAAAACAAACATGACGGATAACTTCCAAGGCATGAGCGCGGCTGCCTCCTCGTCGACGCGCGTCAGACGCGACCCATTGCCGACCACGCTAGTCAACGACGAGGACGTAGTTGCCAACGTTAATGATGACGACGACCAAGAGCATTGCACGATTTGCCTGCAGCCATTCCTCAACAGGGCCATCCTCCCTGCATGCGCACACGAATTTTGCTTCGAGTGTATCCTCTTATGGTCAGGTATGTGTGTCTCTGCCCGCGTTCTGAGGGACGAAGGAGGAAAAGAAAAAAAATGAGAGAAAGGGTGGGTTAGAGCTCACGCCGTTTTCTAGAACAATCACGCAAATGTCCTCTCTGCGCGAGGTCGTTTGACGATTCGTACCTCATCCATCACATCCGCTCGCAGTACGACTACCAGAAGCACTACCTTCCCCCGCAGCCGCGGTCGTCTCCACCTCCCTTGCTGGCGGGCGCGTCCCACGTCAACGCGCTCAGGAATACGCGGCGAGAACGCCAATGGGGTCGTAGACAGCGCCAGCAGCGTGAAGAAGCGGATCAGCTGGAGCGCGCTGTCGCACAGCGCCGATGGATATACCAATACCACTTGTATGCCAAGGCCCGTTACTCTCTTTATGATGCTTTGTCGTTCGACTGATGTGATCCCCGTTCCGCAGCACGTCGCTTCCAACCCGTTTACCCGCTACCGCCCTTTCCCCACCCCAATGCAATTTTCTGCTTCCCCGGATCTCATTAGCCGCATGACTACGTTTCTACGCCGCGAACTGCGCGTGTGGCCCAATCTGGACGTAGAGGTAATGCTTCCTTGTTCCCCTCGAACGGTGCACGCCTCGTGTTGATCTCGCCTCATTCATTTCATATTTCATTATGCGATAGTTCCTCACAACCTACACCATATCCCTCATGAAATCAATCGATATCCGCTCAGAAGCTGCCGTAAAGTTGTTATCCGAGTTTCTGGATCTCGACACGCCGTACACTGCAGGTGCGAGGCATGTCAACGCAGAACACTTTGTCCACGGTGGGTGTGGTTTCTGCGTCGATCGTCCGCGGCGCTGACGACGCACGACGTGATCTCCCTAGAAATTTACAGCTATCTTCGGAGCCCGTATCGGGACCTCGGCATGTATGACCGGATGGCACAGGTATGAGTTTTCGTTTTGTCTCGCAGATGGCAGGTTGATATTTCGGGTTTAGTACGATGTGCCTTCAGAGATACACCCACCACCGGAGACGGAGCGAGGCAGCCGTTGGAGTGCGGAGTCGTCGCCCCATCGTGGCTCATGTTCTCCGTCTAATTCAAGATACCCGTCTTTGGTGTCCCTTCGCGAAAGCAGGGACACGCATTCGCCTGGCACAAGACATGGCAGGGACAGCTCCGCGGATGCTCTCCGTGGAGACACCTCAAACCACAGGCACGATCCCTACCGATCTCCACGCGGTCGAGACGAATGCGACTCTCGTAACCAAGCATCTCGTACAAGACACAACCCTTTTGAATGCGTTCAGGATACTCTAAGCGATGGTCATTCAGGGAGAGTGTCTCATGCTGCGGCCTTGAATTCTTCCATCCTTGCCGAAAACCAGGACAACGATTCCCTTGTTGAGCAACAATTCAATGGTGACAAAACGGGAAATGACCATGCAATGGAAGAGACTGTTACCGCAATGGACACCCCAAAATTGAACACCTCGCTAGGCGATGATCCCGTGGTTGTCAATGAGGCAGGTGTAACGCGACTTGGTGATGGTCCCCTAGAAGTGAAAGGTGACAATGTTGCAAATTACGTGGACGATGTTTGTGGTGGTTCTTCCGCGAACGCTCACTCGTCTCGTAAGCGTTTGGCTGGGTTGAGCGTTGATGCTCGTCGTAACCGTACGTTATCGGAATCCATCCAGACTTATCTCTCACGGCCCGCTACACCTTGGCACCTACGGAAGAATCACCCGATACCTGGGGACAGACAGTCAACACAAACGTTGAATGTAGGGACATCGTACACGCCCCCAGGCTTCTCTTCCGACTCTCAGGCTGTCCGACCGAACCATCTTCCGACAGATTTCCATCTTGCCACAATACGACCGTCGAGGACCTTTGATGCTGGCCAGACTCCGACTTGAATGCTCGATGATTGCGCGGCACTCGTACAACCTCATCGAGGCTTGCTCCTTTCTTTGTAGGTACCGCTCGAAGGACGGGGACGTGGTGTGCGGACGAAGGCGCTTCTTCAGTCGGCTGAGGCGGCCGCCTTGATTGGTGCTCTTGACTTGGGCGTCATGTCTCGTTGCCGGCCAAGTTTATGAATATTTTGGCGCTGGAAGGGACATCATATAGGATGAATAACACAGCCGACGGTCGCACGGAGGTGGATATGGATATGCAGCGCCATTGCATCCGGCTGCAGTTGGGCCTTTATTTTTTTTCTCGGGTGCTGGCGAGGGGAGCGGGACAACTTGAAGTAAATGAATGACGGTGGTCGTCAGGGTCGACGTCCACGTGAGCATGAATTCATCATCTAGTCGAGCGGGGCAGTGACGGCGGCGGCGGCGGCGGCTCGGCTTTCGGACGTTAATGAGTCGAGACGACTCGGAAGTAGCTCGGAGCGCGGGAGTGTTGGGACATGGGGTTAGGCCACGGGACTTGGAGCGATCAACGGCGCGGTGGCTGATGATGATGATGGTGGTGGTGGTGGTGGTGGCGTCGTGCGATCGAGCGTGGGATCGACATTGGGCTGCGGACGTCGGACGAGATGCGCCTTGCATGGAAGACTGGGATTGGGTTTAGGATGGTACCTCGATGTGGGAACGTAGGGGGTCAAAGCTAGACGCGTGCGGTATGTGCTTGCGACGAGGGTTTAGGTTCTCTCTCACTGGCGGCGGCGCACGACAGATCGAGAATGACATTCATGGAGGTTCCGGCGGGGCTGTGGAGTGGCGTTGGGGTGTACACGTCGCATGTACGTGGCTTGATGGTCCCTAAACGTGCTAGCGACGTACATACTGTACGTCTGCATTTCTGAACGTGAATCTGGTACGACGAACACCCTTGGAAAGGGTCCAGCCTGGGAGATTTCTCGCGCATCCTGACCGACGCGCGCAGGTCGGTGTCGAGGTTTGGTAAGCAGTCCCGTCCTGGACCCGGGTGCTGTAACGATGTTGCTGGACTTGGATGCGGCGGCGATAAGTATCGTTGGAAACGAACTCCTTGTTCTCGAACTCGGGTAAGCGTTTCATCATGGGTGCCGCATTATTCATTCGTTCAGCGTTTGAAACCCTTTTTGGCGGTGTTTTTTTTTTTCTTTATTTCCTTTTCCACTTTCTCTTTCGAGTTGGCGTTGTGTGTTTCGTGACGTACAGACCGACTGTGCACGCGATGGTGACGACTCGGACGTGGCCGACGCGAATGATTTCGTCACATCATAGTGCTCGCGCTTGAGACCCCCTCTCGACACTCGTGATGCGACGGTTGGCTTTGATGGTGCCAGCCGACGGCCGGACACTTTGAATGTCAGGCTCGTCGTCGTGGGTGCTACATAATTGATTGGCGATGGAGCGCACGATCGAAAAGTCCAACTGGGACCCACACTAGTTGCCAGCTCCGACATCGTGCCTTCCCTTAAAGTAGTGCGGCCATGCGCACCCGTCACTCGAACCAAGCTACCGTATACATACGATCACACGGTTGTATATATAGGTTGCACCAAGTGGCTAGACCCGACGAGACCCTTTTTTTTTTTTTTAATTGAGCGTACTATCCAGAAACTTGCCGAGACGAGGGCCCTGGGAGGCCTGGACGCGCGGGTGGAAGATGCCCAATACGGATATGCAGTATGGATATAGCTATTACGACGCGAGTCGAGCATAAAAATAGATGAAGGACAAAAAAAAAGAATGAAGGACGAAAAGGACAGAAGAAAGAGAGGGACGAAGAGAGTCTAAGGCGAGTCAGATTCTAGGGCTAGCAAAGTTCGAATAAGCGGGGAATATACGGTACGGACTAGGACTTCAGATGGAGCAGATCGAGGGAGAGGGCTACACGTTTTGGTTTCGAAACAAGGAAAATGAAAACAGGGGGACTGTTCGCAAGAAAAAAGAAAAGAGAAAGGTAAGGAGACCCTACCAGACGAGAGCAAGCCAGATTCGGAGCGGATGCCATGCCATGGCCCCAGTCATGCGTGTGACCATGGTTAGACGAGAAGCCCCGAGGCGGTGCGTGCGCGTGTGGCTTGGTCGTGCTTCTGTGACTTCCATTTGCTCCCTGGTGGGATCCATGTGCTCCGTCGGGCTTAGTGGTTCTTCTTCTGCCGCGCGTGTGTCGGGAACGTTTAGGGAGACACTGGCTGTACCGAGAATTAGCAGGAATACGGGGTTCAGTATAGCATCGCATAGCAAAGCGAAAACGGAAAAAAAAGGAGGCAAGGTCATTAAAGGTGAGAAGAAGAGAGATTACGAGCAAGGTGATGACGTTAGGCGATACTAGTGGATGTGTATGTAAAACGGACTGTGCGGAGAAAACAACATGGAAAGCGACGATTAGACGTACGACGTGAGGTAGATCGAAAGGAATAATAAGAAAAAACGAGGACGGCAAAGACACATTGAGTGATGGACAAGGAGCACTTGGGAAGGGATCGTGATGTGTCTTCGTGGAAAGAACGTTAAAAATGAAAGAGGGTTCATCGTGACGGCATGTATTGAGATCAAGCTTCTCCAGCTTCGTCTTCTGATCTCGCGCGAGCATGGCCTGATGGGGAAGCACTGAAAGGAGATGCGGAGGTCAAATGCCGCCGAGGTGGGATGGGATGAGGGGCAAGAGGGGGATCAGACTGGCCGCTAGGGCGTGGCTCGGAAGACGTGTAAAAGTGTCGACCACGCGGAGACGGCTCGTGCGGGACACGATCGCGCGCGGAGAAGCTCGACCTCACCGAGCCCGACGGGTGCGACCAAGACGCGAACTCAGGTGGAGTAAAGGGCGTAAACGTCTGAGGATCCCACTGTGGCCGCGGTTGCAGGGCGAACGGAGGAGGGATGGTGAGAGGTGACGTGGGACTACCGCCTGGTTCGACGGGCGAACGGACAGAGGGTTCATGGTGCCGAGCGTGGTTTGCAGACGTGCGCGACGGTGGGAAAGGACAAGGTTCGACGCTGGAGCGTGGTATGATGATGGGAGGAAGCACTCTGGAAATGAGGGGCGAGGTCTCGACGTGGGTCGCTTGGGGGACATGGTGTGGCGCAAGACCTCGTGTGGCCGGGTGAGAGTGAAGACTGTAAGACACATCGGACGACCGAGGGAAAAGGATAAGCTGAGAATTTCTCTGCGGGGCCCTGGGACTCGTAGACGGTCGGTGAAGCGGATTTCGTTCCTCTGCGGAAGAGTGTCTGCGCTGATGCAATGTGGGCGACCAAGTGGGGATGGCTGGACCAGACAGGGGAGGGTTGAAATCGAACGATCCTGCGGAGCGAGCGCTGCCAGGCGAGACTTCAGAGGGAGGGCCGCAAGTGGAAGGAGAGGGACGTGAGGCAGGAGAGGGACCAGCGTTGGTCATGATGGGGAAAGGGCCAAACTGAGGCGGACGCGTCAAGGGGCCAGATTCGCTCTGGGGACGTCTTGCCTTTTGCCGCTGATTCTGGACGACGGTCAGGCAGAGAAAGAAAGAAAGAAAGAAAGAGACGGACCTGGAACCAGATCTACGGGTGGTGTCATGTCAACATGGGGAGGAAGAGGATGATCTGGACGGACCTGTACTTTGCGGGCGCTCAAGCCGATTTCACGGCCGACTTCTTCTCGCATGGTAGTTGTGGGGAATCGAGACTAGGAAGGAAAGGGTGAGAGGACAAGAGCCAGATGGGGATAGGAGAAAAAGTACCTTTGCCAGAAGGGCCTGAAGGACGGCGGATTGGTGGGGCGTAGTGAGAGTGCGGGTGCGCTTCTTTTTTGGAGGGTCGGAAGAGGCCTGGGATGCAGAGGGCCCGGAATGTTGGGAGGGCTCTGGCTCGGTCTCGTTATCTGCCATTCCGCTCTGTGAGGAGCTGTCGGAGCTGGGAGAGGCGCGTTCGGCAGCCATGGGAGAAGAGGGTGGTTTTTTAGCGGTGGGGAAGGGGTAAGGAGGAGGAGGGAGGGAGGGAGAAAAGGGAGGGTCGTGTTCGGGGAGTCGTGAGGGAGAGATTGGGTCCGGAATAAAGTCTAATGTATGAGTGGCCGGGGCAGGGGACATGAAATGAGGCAAACGGATAAACAAATAATGAACGGAAAGCGGCGCAGGGATCGTGATATTAGTTCACGAGTACATTCGCTAGATGAATTAAACGTGAAACCGGAGAGGGAGAAGGAGGAGGAGGAGGAGGAAGGCATGATGTCCAGTTTGACAGGGCCTGTCAATGAGATTCATTAAACTCGTCCTCGTCCCTTTTTTCCGATGCCATTTCTTTACGAACCACATTGTACTCGAAAGGATCTCCATGACAATCGAGCCATGAGCAGCCTGCGTTCGGGTCTCGTCTAAACCTTGTCGCCTGCGTGCGGGAGCGCGTCGGCGATAACGAATGGGCAAGTAACCAACACTTAGTACTACTCACTTACTAACTAGCAATAACTTGGCGTCAAAACTCGGCACCGGTGTAGGGTCGGAAATAGCCGAACCCGCCTCGTCCCTGCCATCATGTCGTATTTCCTACCCCATCTCCCGTCTGGTTGGCACGTCGACGAAGCCATCAAGTCGGAAGAGGACCGCGTCGTCGTCATTCGCTTCGGACATGACTGGGACCCTCAGTGCATGACCATGGACGAAACCCTCTACGCCGTCGCGGAAAAGGTTCAAAACTTTGCCGTCATCTACCTGGTCGACATCACCGCAGTCCCCGATTTCAACAAGGTTCGCGTCCCTGTCTTCCCAATTTTGCATCGGTCCTCCTGATCGTCGAACAAGATGTACGAGCTTTACGACCCCTGCACGGTCATGTTCTTTTACCGGTGCGCACTTGGTCTGATCCATCCCGGCCATCCGCTCATCGGTCGCGCTTTGGCAGGAACAAGCACATCATGATCGATCTCGGCACTGGTAACAACAACAAGATGTGGGTTCCTCTCTCTCTCCCTTTCCTCCTCTTCCCAATTTGCCACCAGAAATTGGGCAATGGACAACAAGCAAGAGGTCTGCCCACGTCCTCGCCCGCGCTCACTCGCTCGCTCATGCACACTGCTCAGTTGATCGACATCATTGAGACCGTCTACCGCGGCGCTTCCAAAGGTCGCGGTCTCGTCGTCTCACCCAAGGGTCCGTTCATCGCCTTCTCCTGCCCGCATCCGTCTCACTGCTCCGACAGACTACTCGACCCGATACAGATACTAGCACCCCTTCGTTCGTCGTAGTCCGTATGTACTTTGTATATCGACCAAGGGCAGGCCGTTTCGCGTCCGATGGCCTGATGACATAATCTAACTCTCCTTTGCCTTGTCCTGCTCAACCATGTCTGCCAGTCCAGCTTCCGCGTCCTCCTCGTCTGTCGCGGCGAGCACGGTCGCGTTCTCGCCGCCAGACACCCGCGAGGTACGCCCACCTCCACCTCGTCTACAGACGCGCGTCGCTCACATCATCCCAGTCTTCTATACCTCCAAACGACCACGAAGACGCCGTACGTGTCCCATTGTCATTTTCGCCGTGGTCTGCTTCTCATTCCACCTCACTGCGCAGCAATTCAGAGACAGATTCGCGCGTCTTGAACGTCTCCTCGAGAAATCGTTTACATACTCAAACATCCTCGGTGAGCAGATGGACAAGGAAAAGCGCACATCGGCGTTGCGTGCCGCCATAGACGTCGCCTCACCACACTCGGACGCGCGCAAACGCGTCACACGCAGAGCGCTCAAGCGGCGCATGCCAGAACAGCCCGAGGAAAAAGAGGCAGAAAAGGAAGAAGCCCCCCTTCCCGAGGCTCCTTCTGGGACTCGTCCCAAGTTTTTACAACCAGCGCTTGTGACTGGGGGGACTCTCAAGGACTACCAGCTCGAGGGTGTCGAATGGATGGTCTCTCTCGACAAGAATGGCGTATCCGGCATCCTCGGTGCGTCTATCGTCATTTATTCCCGTTCGTGCCTGTGTTAACGCGTGTCCGTAGCCGACGAGATGGGATTGGGAAAGGTGCGTCGCGTCCCGTCATCTATCCTGCACGCGACTGACCTCGTCGCAAGACACTCCAGGTGATCGCGTTCAACGCCCATCTTCGCGAGCTGGGCCACTTCAGGCCATTTTTAATCGTCTGCCCGCTCAGCGTGATCCACAGCTGGGTCGACGAGTTTCGTCGGTTTGCACCTGCAGTCAGCGTCCCTGTTGTCGCTGCCATCGTTCCTGGGCTCATGCACTCTCTAGATCCCGGTGTGTATGTATCATGGATCGCCTGAAGAACGTGCGGATCTCCGACGGTCCATGATGCGCGAGCCGGATGACGGCTCCGAAGCGGTCGCTGCCCCCGGCGAGCGGATCATGCATAACAGAAAAGGCGCGACAAAGGGCCGGCGCAAAAGTGGGACCGTCAAGCGACGCAAGGTCAATGCAGACAATGACGAATTGTCGGAGGGAGAGCACGATCAAGGCCATATACCTAATAGACGACATACCCGCTCACCGTTAAAGACTCCACCGTCGCATCAGACCAAGAAAACGTTTCCGGTTGTCGTCACCACGTACGAGATCATCATTCGGGATCAGCCTCACTTGTCCAGGTACAACTGGGGCTATATCGTCGTAGACGAGGGCCATCGCTTGAAGAACCTCAATTGCAGACTCATTCAGGAGATCAAAAAGTACCCGAGTGCGGGGCGCATGATTTTGACCGGCACGCCACTCCATGTGCGTACTTTTTCCAAACGTTGGTGGCGTCACACACGTTGACGTGGTGTGGTTTGTCGCAGAACAACCTCGCGGAGTTGTGGTCTTTACTCAACTTTATTCTTCCAGATATCTTTGACGATTTGGATACCTTTCAGGAATGGTACGTCAGCACCGCTCATTTCTTTCCCTTGTGCTCGCTTCCGTTTGCCGAGCAGGCACTCACGTCAACGTCAGGTTCAATCTTGGCACCCTACAATCTCGCCTGTCGCCCTCTCAATCCACCCACCTCATTTCCACACTCCATGGTATCCTTAAACCCTTTCTCTTGCGGCGTCTCAAAGCCGATGTTGAATGTCTCTTACCGCCCAAGAAGGAATACGTTATTTACGCACCGTTGAGCGTCAGACAACGCGATCTGTACGACGAGATCGTCGAGGGTCGCATTCGCCGGTTTCTGATTGGAAAGGGGATCGAGACTCCATCGGCGGAGACGGAAGTGTCGGTAGATGTGAACGCACCGAGAAAGCTGAGAGGGGGAAAGAGAACGAGGTACGACCTGGATGGGAGCGACGAGGAATACTTTGAGAGGATGGAAAGGGGCGAAGAAGAACACAAGTCGGAGGCAGAGGTGGCAGAGGTTGGGAGACGGTATCAAATGCGGGAGAATGGTGAGTGGGTCCATCTGGCTGCCACGTCGGTCGACGCTCACAGGAGCAGTCAAGGGCATCAACAACATGCGGCTTCAGAATACGGTGATGCAGCTACGCAAGGCGTGTTCGCATCCGCTTTTGTTTAGTGATCCGGCGGAGCAGCTGCCGGAGACGACGGAGGAACTGGTGGACGCGAGCGGAAAGATGATGTTGCTCGAACGGCTATTGGACGCCTTGTTTCGTGCGAAGCACAAGGTGCTCTTATTCAGTCAGTTTACGACGATGTTGGACATCATCGAGGTGCGTGTGCTAGCTGTCGAGTCGGGTCTCCGTCGTTGTTCACCGCACATCGATGACAGACATGGGCGACGGAAGTCAAGGGGTGGCGGATTTGCCGTATCGATGGGTCGACGACACCGCTAGAGCGCCGCGAGGAGATGGATGTGTTCCAGAAAGGCGGGAACAAGTCGAACGCGCCCATGTTGTTCCTGCTGAGCACGCGTGCGGGAGGGCTGGGGATCACGTTGACGGCGGCGGACACAGTCATCTTCTACGATCAGGATTGGGTGAGTGAGTCTCGAGTCTGTACGTCTCGAAGGTGCTCACCGTGTCGATGGTCCAGAATCCGCAAATGGACATCCAGGCGCAGGATAGAGCGCATCGGATCGGACAAACCAAGCCTGTGCTCGTGTTTCGGTTGGTGACGGCGCACACGATCGAGACGCGGATCATGCAGCGCGCGACGGAGAAGCGCAAGCTGGAGGCGTTGGTGATCGCCAAGGGTGCATTCCTTTCTCTTTGCCACGACGTGCGCTGACGCCGTGGACGGGGCAGGCAAGTTCAAGATGCCAGGTCAGGTAGGTCGGACCAAGGCGGACAACATCGCCGACATGGCAGCTGCGCTGCTCCGGCTCGAAGGCGACCATATTGAGGTGGTGCCCGACACGCGGGAGGGCAAGGAGGGGGTGTTGAGCGAGCGCGATTTGGGGATGTTGTTGGACCGGAGCGAGGCCGTGTTTTTGGATCGGCGGAAGGGGTGGTCGAGCGGACGGGATAGTGATGATGAAGAAGAGCAGGAGCAACTTGTGGGGGGCAAGAAGGCGGCGTTTGCAGTGTACGAGGCCCCAGTGCACGAGGGGAACGAGTTGATGGCCAAGATCATGGGCGAGGACGTACCCGAGTAGGGTTAGTTTAGTTAGTTTACTTATTCCAGCTCAGGATGTCAGTCTCTGGATCTGCTTGCCCATTTATAGAGCCTGGTGATAGAATGAAAAGGTGGTGTGAGTCTACTATAGTTTGGCACTCTAGATCACGTGGAGTACGATATATATCTCGCCACGCCAGCAGTAGCCTCGTACCCTATAGATCGTGGTCTAGTTCTGCCTGCCCGATCCCCCAGTGTTTCCTGCCGCTAGCCACGGTGGGTTTCCAGTGGGGTCGTTTATTTTATTTTCATTTTGTATGTCGTTTCAACACCAGAAGAAAACTCGACTACCAGACAACATTCAAGAGTACACTTGATAACATCACCGACATGATTGTGGCTTGGCAGTGTCGACGCTACTTTCTGTGTCTCGTCTGAACCCGGGGCCAGCGAGAAAGTGACGCGGTCGTATCCCACTCCAGGCCAGGAAGGCGACCCATGCGGACATCTCAGTCACTGGGAGATAGCGCACTCACCGCCAGGCATGAATCTTGAGCGGACGGACTCGCACGGGATCCGTGTACGGGCTGTCTCAGACTCTCGCTGATAAGAACCCAAGTTGTAGGCCAGTGGTCAGTGTTTCTGAATTGCCCACGCGTGACTTTCGACAATACGCTTTCGTCATCTCCGTCGTGATCCTATTCATGTCTACTGTTCGGAATATGGGTGTGGGTGTTGAACCGCCTCGCGTTGACGAGAATGATGATCACGAGTCAGCCCATTGGTGTTGAAGCAGCGGTCATCCGACTCAAAGAGTACAACTTGAACAAAGGTGAAGAGAACTTGTCCAGCATGGAGAATCAGCGACTGCGACTGCCGGCTATATGACCAGGACAGAAACGAATCAGAGTAGGATCCAGTAGCAATAAGGCCCACTAAGCTTCTAGACGGTCCGGCCTCGTGGTTTGCTCATGCCACTAGAACGCATGATCACAATGCTGTGTCGACTTTATCGATTGCCCATTGCCCTGCTCGCTGGTTGGCAACTCGAACGACGATGTACGCGATGACGGTCGTCCAGCACGGCGGTTCCAAGTTGCTCGTCGACCTCCCGCCAGAGCTGCTCACTGCGATATGTCTCCTCGTGGGGTGTCCGACGCTCGTTTGGTGTCGTCTCGTTGCGTGTTCTTTCGAGTTCCTTGGACGAGCGATCCACTCACGTCGTCATGGGTTTATGTGCAGGTGTGTCGACGACTTCGAGAGGTGATCGACGGGTCAGTCGAGATACAATACCGTGTCGAGCTTGTGCAAGATGGGATGGTCGACGTCGAGGTGTGTTCCTCTCTTCTTTTCTTTTTTTCTCTTTGTATTGGTTGGTGGCTTGCAAGTTTGCTTGGCCCCTACTTTCCATTTCTACTAGTGCTGAAGTTTCTGTTTTCCACTCAGAGTCCGAGTTCCAGCGCCCCAACTCCCACATCTGGTTCGTCGAAGACGCCCACGCTTGCCTTCTCGGCGCCCGCCGCGTTTACCTCGCCGACACCCCCCACGCCTACCCCAGCCGCCCGCCTGGCACGCCTTCGTGCGCTCCGCAGGGCATGGAACACCCTCGACTGGACCCGCTGCTTGACGGTACGGATGCCCGGGCCATGTTACGCGTACGAGCTCGTCGGAGGCGTGTTTTGCAAGATGCAGCCACGGCGGGCGAGGAACCTCGGAGGAACTGGCGAACGCGTAGGCACCGGCCCAGGGTCGAGGAATCATCATCATACAAATGAGGGTACGGACGGACGACGTGCGGTCGTGGGCACGCACGAGAACGGGAACGGGAGCGCGGACGTGTTCGTCGTGGTACACGGAGAGGAGCATGCAGGCGGTGGCGGAGTGCTGGAACTGGAAGGGGCGCAAGGGGCGGAAGATGCGCTGGATGTCCTTGGCTCGCGCACCCTTTCTGCGACGTGGCTCCCCGGACCAGACGTGCACGATCGCCCCTGTACGGTCGTGAGAGACGATCTGGGGGTTCCGACGCGCGATTTTGCGATGGATCCATCGCAGGATTTGTTGATCTTATTGAGGGGCGGGGAAGACGCCGGATGGTGCGTGGCTTTTCACGCTGACATTGACACACCGACACTGATGATAACGATGTCGATGGTGGTGACGACGACGACGACGACGACAGGATGATGTTGGTCGTCTTTCCTGGCAATTTGGAACTGCATGTTCGGACGATGTCGACGAATCAACCGCACCCAGAGGCGAGGGTGCCGGTGTTGTGCACACCTGTGTTGTACCCTGTCACGAGCGTGTTGGTCCAGATCATCGACGACGTCGTGGGGATCATGTACTGCGTTGACCCCACGCGACCCCGCATCACGATATGGAACTGGAAGACTGGGCATTTGATCGTGGTGCGTCCCACTCTCTTCGCAACTTTTCGTGGAAAAGAAAAAAATAGTATGTACTGACCGTCGGGCGCGCGTGACAGGATCGAGCGAGCGGTAATCTTCCGGCCGGGACATGGGACTTTTCATTTATCCACAGCCGTGCACTGTTCATGGCGTCTGGTGACGGTAGTGGGACCCTCGAGCTCTTCACTTTTACCACCTGCGAGTGTGCGGATGCCTCTTCGACATCCCAGCTGGAGCAAACTACCACCTCTCTCGACCACGTCGTTACGCTCCACCTCCCTATTGTCCAACCCTCGGTGCGCGTGCTTAGCGTCGTCGTACATTCGGGTCCTTTTCTTGCACGATGTCCACCAGGCGCGCTGTTTACGTCCTCCGACGAGGAGCGGATCTACGTGTTGACGGTTCAGTACATGCATGTGCCATCGCTGGGCGTGTCGGGGACGCATTTGCAAGCATGTGCGTTTGTGCACCGCCGGACGCTGGAAAGGCACTTGAATATGGGTGCGGCTCACAAGAACGTTACAGGCGTGCCGATGCAAGTATCCTGGCCTGAGTGGGGGGTTAGGGAGGCGCGGATGATGCCCTACACAGGGACGTTTCGGTGGTTAAGGTAGGTCATCGATCGCGTTTGTGGCTCAAACGCACATGCAGACTCGATACTGATCCGTGTGTGCAAAGATACGTCCATGGACAACGCGTCGTGATGTTGTTGCCTGCATCAAAAGGGGGAAAGAGCATGCTCAGTGTGCTCGATTTCAACGCGCGCCGTGCGTTCGTTGACGAAGACGAGATCGATGTCTCTTCCTGGGATAAAGACAAACTCGGAGATGATGATGGGGACAAGGATCCGTTGTTACAGGAGACTACGAGCACTGTCGAACGTGTCGACTACCCCACGTGCCTCGTGATGCCTCATATCTTTGTGGACGTCGTCGAGAGTCGTTTGCCCTATCGTGAAGTACGCCGACAAGTGTACGGCGATTACTCGGGAATGATGATTGACGACGAACGTCTGATTGGGTTGAAGGTACGTGCTGGCGAGTAGGTCCATGTGAGACGATCGTAATCACGGAATATCCTTTTTTTTTCTTGGGTGGTCTCGGTTATTGTGGGGAAACAGCACCCGGCATTCTTGACGGGTGACATGAAAGAGATTGACGTGTTCACCATGTGATCACCTTTGCGGACAGGGAGACCACTGCAGCAACCAAAACAGAAAAAGAAAAGAAGCGACGGAAGCTCACTTGAAGAAGAAAACGTCCATGATCAAAATCGGCCTGGTGTTCCATCTCCCTCGTCGTTTCAAGCTGAAGCGGAGTGGTGATCTCTTTGATGATCTTGTATGTCCTGCTATAATAATCTCGGTGCTCTTGAGCTGTACGATAGGCGTTTGTTTCGGTTGCCCTTCTTTTTTTTTCTTCTGGGATTGTTCTACGTATCAAAATTTGTTTACCAAGAGGTTAAACGTTCAACTTTGAAAGGGGATTCAAAGGGGATCCAGTAATGGAAGAAAGATGGAGCTTTAACCGCTGTCACGAATTGTGCAAAGTCCTGCCAAGATATATACACCGACTTTGAGATAGATGATAGTGACACACGATATCAACCTGAACGAACGTTATGATGAATTAATTTTTTTTCACGCATGTTAGGCTAGGTTCAACTTGTGCGATGTAGTATTCAATTTAGGTTGGACCCACCGTGGGACTCTTGATCATGCCATCACTCAATAAACTATTTCGTCAGTCTGTCCGCCGCCGTGCGCTCATCAATTGTCCCGCGCTTCCTGATACGCGCACCGCCCAACTTATCTCAGTTTGGAAGCTGTTGTTTCAGAACGTCAAGCGATGCCAGACAGTACATACTCGAGTCCAGGTTCCCCACGAGCATTTCTCTTTCTTGAATCAATTCCGAGGGATCCTCGTCCGCCGAAATTGTGTTCGTGTCCAGGATGGACCAATGTTCTGCACCTCCCATTGGTACCGTGAACACTGGTTCGTGTCTCTCCGATAATATTTGTGGGTCAGAATTCACCGAGTGGAACATTCAAACAGTAGGCACGCTGCTTGTGGGCATATTCTGTGAGTGTCTGTGTCATTCATGTAGGGCATCTAATAGACTTTTTGCAACTCGAGTCAACACGTTTTTGTATGGCCTTGTCACGTATCAATTTGCAGTGTATTATCACACGAGTAAGTCGAGGTAAAAAAAGACGAGTATCTACCACAATTCACGTCGTTCTAGGATTCAACGATCCGCCACTATTCAAGTTTGTTGCACGCACTGACGGACGAGTGTTCAGTTTTAATATGTGACTTTAGGTGTATGGTGTTTTTCTTGTTTATTCTGGACACATTTCACAGTGGATCGTGAGTGCCATTCTTGGTGCTTGGTGAAATATTGAACTTCCCATATAGGCTCATATACCTGGCATGGTATTCTACGCAAGTATCCTTGTTAATTTATCTTGTCCACCGTACTTATGTTCGATGCGTTCCAGGGTAACAAACTTTGGTAATCCTGAGGCTCTTGTGGGTAAGCAATGTGTGCATGATCATCTCCATGTGGTGCTAGCGATCTTCCAAAGCTGGAGCATGGCCATACATATTCACTCCTGTCGGCACCGCACTGGCTGCCTTGATAACCCACATATATCTAGCAGTCAGGCAAGTACACAGGTATGCCGACGCAATCATAAACTGAATGCCATTATAGAATTTGGCGTTTGACTGGTAGCAAATTCTTGTATGGTGTGACCATGCTACTGAGCGTCATTTCATTCGTTCTGGGTATGATGACCAGCATCGAGGGCTCAACCCATAGATTGTACGCCTTGCGACTACCATATCACGTACGTCAGGCTGATCCAGACCATTTAGACTACCTCAATTTCCCAGTCTTATTCCATTTGTCGTTGGATGGTCGACCACCCAAGTGGCTGTGGACACACTCATCACCAGTAAGTGCGTATATTCTCATGGTATAAAGTATTCATGTTCCATTACCAGTCACATTGGTCATCGTCTTCTCCCGCTCTCGAACTGGTTTCCACAGAACGGATACAGTGGTCAACCGACTCATTCGATGTGTCATCCAGACGGGCCTCTTCGCTAGCGTCTTCTCTCTGTGTAACTTGATCACCTTTGTGCTGGTGCCAGCTACGGGTATCTCCAGCTTTTTCTTTTTTCCCATTGGTCGCATCTATACCAACGTAAGTGGCCCCAGCGCGGTGAAAGGCCCACAACTGACCTGATCTTTGTTCTCCAAGACCCTTTTGGACACCCTCATCACTCGTGGGATGCTCAGCACGGGGACGGACGACAGGCCTCGCACGGGCGTAATGGTGAGTTGCCTAACCGACACAACGTACATACTCGCCACCTTATCGTTCGAGCACAGTTCGACTCAGTGTACTTGCCAACGGATGACTCGTTTGCGAGCATTTCCATGAACCGGCCGTCCAACGTGCAACTTGAAACAGAGGGGACTGTCATGCGGACATGTAGTCACTCGTCTGAGGTTGCTACAACCAAAGTCGGCTCGTCCGCATTTAGAGCATGAGAGAGACCCCCTGTGAAGACCGTCGGACAGTGTATCTCTCGGGGCTCCTCGTTCCGTTGTTTCGGACACCTGTGGTGCTGTGAATTATTCCTTCGTTACATATATTTTTCACGTGTTATGGGCTGGATCGCCTTGTGGTAGACGTGTCGACTCATCACTGTAGCATTCGGCCGTGGATTGTTTATTATAGCTTAGGCATTGAAAATAAGCCGGGACATCAAACTCGACATCGCTCTCTTTCCCTAGTACAATCACTAGTAAGACTTGCACTACAAGATCATATGAAAGAAATTGCCCGCTATGCCGTTCTGGCCCAACTTTAGCTGTCACCGAAACTTCAGGGAACAGTACTCCAACCCATCGGCCGACTCGATCGGACCCTAGTACCAGCATCCGTGACGTACCTCATGCCTCTCTCGTGGTTCGTCCTACGTGGACCACATCAGTTGCCCGTGACGGTCGGCCTGGATGCGTCAAATCTATTTTTCCTAGGACGCCCGTGGCCTCAGCCATGCAACTACAATGCAGGCAGGTCCCTGGTCGGGCGACCCGCGTTCTGGGAATGTACGTCAGCATCAAACCTTTTTGGATGCGGTGACCGTGCCAAGCTCCTCGTCGTCTCCAAGACACTCACGAACGTTAGCGTGATTTGTTTTCTCGACGGGAGGAGTACAGGAAAGTATAAAAAAACGTGGCAACTAACTTTAAACGTTTGCAGTGTCACTCTTTCCGCACAAGGTGTGCCTCATAGGTTCTCCCGAGGACCCAAACACACAAGTGGATCATGGTGCCATAGCGCCTCTGCGTGGTCCTGCAAGGTAAGACCGTATTACTCCCCTTCCGCGCCTAGTTTCGGCGGTGCCGCTTGCCCGACTCGCAAGACGCGTGTCGACTTTTTGACACATTAGCACCCGGAGAACTTTGTCGAGTTATATTGAGATGACGGTCGTCACTGCCACAACTAATCCTCCGTTTTGCCCTGCGCGCGGCGCCCAGTTAGGCTCATTTTGGTAGTTGTTTCGGAACTGCAAGTAATGGTGGGCTCATCTATAACGTCCAGTCGATGGGGACATTGTCCGCTGAGGTCGTTTTCCATTGCACAATCACCGTTTCGAGATGGGTTCATCTTATGCGAACACTGGTTTGTGCAGTCATGTTATCCTATTTGTGCCATGTAACTGATCGACTGAGTTGAATTTTAGTTGGCACGCCTCTTATGGCCATATTCGGTAAGTATCTATCATAGCGCCTTTATAGTAATTGACTTGCTACAAATCGAGTCAATACATTCCTGTATGGCGTTGTCACGTACCAATTCGCGGTGTATCACCAGACGAGTAAGTAGAAACCACATAAACGAGTCTACTGCAACTCACGTCTCGCTCTAGAATTCAATGACAGACCATTGTTAAAGTCTGTCGGCCGCTCAACGTTGAATATCCGGTTCTGATGTGATCCTAGATATACGGTATTCTTGCTGTTTGTTTTGGATACATTTCATAGTGCCTCGTGGGTGTCCTTCCCTGGGTTCGAGAGAAATTACTGACCGGCCCTACAGGATCATATACATGGCATGGTATTATACGCACGTAGCTTTATTAACCATCATTCCCACTGTTAATTCTGAACACATTTCAGAGTGACAAATTTTGGTAATCCCGAAGAGCTTGCAGGTGAGCACACATACCATTTCCTCTTGTATGCCGTCCTCACGGCCTTCGAAGTGGGGGAATGGCCATGTACATTTACTCCCGCCGGCACCGCGCTCGCTGCCTTGGTCACGCATGTATATCTAGCAATCAGGTATGTACACGGGCATACCAACGCAACAGCAGGTTAAATACCATTGTATCGTATGATCTGGCGTTTGACCCAGAGCAAATTCTTGTATGGCGTGATCGTCTTGCTGACCATCGTTTCCTTCATTTTTGGTGTGGTTGTCAGCATCGAGAGTTCTGTGTATGTATTGTATATCTCATATACACTATACTATGCCAAGCTGATTCTGTTTTACTTAGCATCTCCGATCTTCCTCGCTTGTACCTTTCGTGATTGCATGGTCGACCACACAGGTGACTGTGGACATGCTGATCACCAGTATGCTCGTGTATTCTCATGGTCATGATGGTACTCATATCTAATTGCTAGCTACGTTGGTCATCACCTTCTCCCGCTCTCGAACTGGTTTCCACAGAACGGATACAGTGATCAACCGACTCATTCGCTGTGTCCTGCAGACGGGTTTCTTTGCCAGTGTCTTCTCCTTGGCCAATCTGCTCACCTTTGTCCTTGTCCCGGACACGGCTCTCTTCAATTTATTCCTTCTCCCTATTGGCCGCGTTTACACCAACGTAAGTGTCTGCATCGCAGCGTGCCGTGCGGTAATTTGATATTTGCGTCCTGTTTTCCGGAAGACCCTCTTGGACATGCTTCTCGCTCGCGAATTGCTCATGACGAACGCGGATGACAGACACCCTTCCACGAGCATAGTGGTAAGTCGATTTAGCAATGTATGACTTGTCCATCGTCACCTTGGCACAGAACGCAGCAGTTCGATTCGATCTACTTGCCGGCCATCGATCCGGTTTTGACGGTTTCGACGAACCAAACAACGAGCGTCTCGCCTTCGGTACGAAGGACCACTCGGGAGACACGTGGTCGCCCATCTGTCGAGGTCGTGACAGCCAAAAACGATGCACGGGATACGTGAGACGGTCTCCGTATTGCGAGGACCCCATCCAAGTACAGGGCTGCTTTCTGTCGTGTCGGGACACTATTGATTGATCTTCGTTGTCGCTTCGTTCTCTTTTTTATTTATCACGGCTATATCTTTACCGATTCGGCCCTACTGTCTGGCAGCACAAACGCGCTCTCAGGGTACTTGAATTGAAAAAAAGCTCTCGGATACGGGGAATCGAACCCCGAGCTACCGCGATCAAAGCGAGCGGATTGAGAGGCGGTAATGTTAGCCGTTACACCATATCCGACGTCTGTCGCAATTCCTCTCCGTTCGCCCTCGAACATGTGCGCGTACTCGAAATTCGAAACCCGTTGTGCATCCCTTGCAGGATATTTTACGTAATTGAATTCATCTCGTCTTGCCAACAGTCCCGAAAGTGGCTGGTTCCAGTGTAAATGTCCAATCTTTCATGTTTCTCGTGTTGGAAACCATATGGGAGGGAGACCGTTGTAATCATGAGGTGGTTCATGGCCCCAATTCAACCCTCAAATTGACCATGCAGTAAAATTGAATTGCGCAGCGTCATCGTTTTAGAAAGACAGGAAATCGCTCGAGCTCCAGGCAGGTGTACATGAAGGGGAAAGAAAATAGGAGCGAGTGAAAGAGCACATGGCCACGACAAATCAGACTGGATCGACATATGCAACGTGGAACACTGCAGCCCGTTGGGTAAGCAACTAGAACAAAAATAAAAATAGGAAGGGTATGAAGTGAAAATGCAGGCACCGAAGGTATTGCTAACTTCCAGCGTCAGAGGGTGCAAAGGACCACATTCGGTCAGAGGACATTGCACAAGAAAAAAAAGAAACTGAGGAGGAAGCAACGCGCAAGAATTCGATCCTCTGAAACACGGTCAAGATGTACATTTTTGAGTTGGGAAAAAAAACAGACACAAGCAAAAATGAACCGTGTAATCACCAAAGAGCGTTGAATGTCACAGGGAAAGAATAAATCTGAGACAACGTTGACATGACTCCCTCACTCGACAAAGCCACCATAAGGGTCGATGAATGCGTACGATGAAGTGTACCTCTTCTCGGCATCTGTCGTTTGTGTGACACTGGCGCGGGTAGAGACGCTGACACGCTTGGGGATACTGACACGGTTGGACACGCTGACACGATTCGAGTCGCTGATACGATGAGCGATACTTGATGACGAGTCCGGAATGGGAGAAGTTGGGGAATAGAGTGTTCTCATGTGAGACCCATTGTAGCTGAGTGTACGCGCAGGGAAAGCGATCGGAGAGGTTGGAGGGGACGCCATCTTGCGCGTGGCGTACGCTCGCAACATCTCGTCGGGTGACATCGTGTTATCGGGCATCGGCATCATACCAGAAGGTGGAGATGCGGGTGTAGGTGCAGAGTGGACAGGGAATGGAGGCAGAGGGAGCTCGATACTTTGCTTGTGTGGCAAAAGGTAGTCATCTCCAGCTTCCTGCTCGTTGCCGGTACGCATCACTACACAGTAGGTAAGCACCATGCGAAAATCGGACCCATAAATACTCACAGGAGAGTGACGGCCACACCTCATCGATATTGGAGTTCGACTCTTCAGTACCAGTACCTTCCACATGGGCCTTGATGTCTTCAGCAGTCAAAGAAAGTGCACCCATGGTCTGTGTGGGAGAGATGTCGCCCGTATCGTTTTTGACTGGGAAAGCGGGGATCGGGAGGGGTGGAACGAACGACGATGCGTGGGATGAACGGAATGCACGACTAGTTGCTGTAGTGCGACGGGATTCCATAGACGGGCGAACGTCAGCCGCAAACGATACCCTAGAGACACGCTCGCTGAATGCAGAAGCGCGGATGCCAGGACGAAGCTGACTCATTTGAGAAGCGTCGAAAGACGGCTTCTCTGCGGCGCTTGCTGAATCACCTTCGACGGCCATGGTACTGGCAGGACGGATAGCACCGAATGTGAAGGCGGAAGAGCGGTTCCCCGTGCTTCCGACTGCAATGCTGTTGCGAATCGCAGCGGTAGCACCAGCGGCAGTGATCGACTTCCAGTCGCTAGAGATGGTTGACATGCGCTTGTCAACCGCCTCAGAGAAGCGTTTGCGTTTCTCCTTGCTCTTAGCGCGGCTGATCTTGATGTACGCAATAACGCCGAGGGCGATGAAAAAGAGCGGAATGAGAATACCTGCTGCAATTTTACCTCTCGAAAGAGATTTGTTGGTAGGAAAGTTGTTGACATATGTAACAGTGTTTGGAGTGTTTAGGTTGGCATCCGAGGGAGTAGAGCCAGACGTGGAAGGGGTGTAGGTCGCAGTAAATACAGGTCCAGCAGGGAAAGGACTGAGGAAGGGCTGTGTACCAGAAGCGACGATCGAGAGCTGGAGTGGCACCGAGGACAAGTCATTCCACCACTTGGGCTCGATGGTGGTCTGGTAGCTACCCAAGCCATAATTGACGTTTTGCCATTCGTGAATACGATTGTTGGCGAGGCTGGGAGCCATGAGATAGATATCAACGGCCTGCGTGTCTGGCAAGCACGATGTGTCCCAAGAAATGTTGAAGGGGCTAGAGCTCGATATGGTCATCCCCATGGTCGGGTTGGTATAGAATCCACCGGTGGCACATGCTAAGGAAGCAAGTCGTCACGACGAAGACGAAAAGAGAAAGAAATGTGTACACACAATCGCGCTTGCGGAGAGCATGGTGGGCATGTCCGACATGGACGCGAGCAAAACCTCTCTTAGTCATATCAGTAGTACGTCGATGTGATCAACAACGTATACTGTGGGTTGAAAACCCTTTAAGATGTAAAGAACGGCACCGCTACGGAGGGGGTGGCCTGATAGGAAGGAGGGGCGTGAAAAGAGAGGACAAAGGGAGGCCTTGCAGGACGGGAACGACGACGACCAGAGACAACAAGCGACTTCTCATCCACGCCAATGACATTCGAACTCAGCCACAACCAGCCGCCTCAGTCCCCCTTTTTTTCATTCGACGCCGCCATCGGACCAATCGAAACGAAACAATTCGGTCGTCAAGGAGAACGGCCGATAGTACACTTTCTCAGCGATCCCCTCAAGAGTGGGCACTCCATCCTCAGTGTCGGTTACATGTACCATCAAGCAAGAGTGAATACACAGTCCCATCATGTACCATATACAACCTAGTGCAGGCCCCTTCAAATAGGCACGTTGAAGCATCGGACTCGAGATGCGACCGCTGGGAGTACGACATTTAGCCGATGGCTTGGCAGGCCCAACAATAACACAAAAATCCATCAACATACATGTCATCACCCTGCCGTCACCAGCTTCCGAATCTCTTCCATGTTCTTGATCTAAGCCAAAATACTCAGCAAGGCGTCACTCCTCCAGATCCACGACTCACCCTCCAATTGTGGAAATTTGCAGCTCGGACATATCCCTTCAATGCTTCGTCCGGTGTGTATACCCTGCGAGATGTCAAATGAGCCCACAGCCGAGTCGGGTCAACACATGCTTTACCGATCCCAGTCATCTCTCAGTCTGGCTGGGAATGGCGTCGTGGCCGAGATAGCCAGCTTAATCTGTAGCAACACCGACGATACACTGGCGATGCGTCAATAGGGTTCCTTCTTTGTGTATTCCTCTCACTCACCAATAGGTCGGCAGCCAACCTAGTACCAAAATTAGCAGGATCTAGAACAACAAAGGGTAAAGAACACACCATCCGAGGTGAGCAGGTCCATACAGATGGAACCCCCTGATGAAAGGTCGTTACCGAAGATTTACTCTCCAGCAGAACGTGCCTCCTCACCCAATGTAACATGACCACCACCTCCCTACACAAAATTAGGCCAAGTGAAACACATTCAGCGCTCAAGTTCTTACCTCTGCGAGTGGCCGAAAACGGGGCCGAATTACACGGAAAAACGGTGGAGCATGTGGAAAGCTTGGTGGGAACCGAACCTCCATCGCAATTGAAGCGACACCTCTGCGGGTCGTCAAGTAATAGGTTCAGGACAATGGGTACCAGGACTTGCCTTGTCTTCATATCCTTTGCAAGCGGGAGCGCCGGGTCAAACGAATGAAGCTCTACTAGCCATTGATACAAATTATTTTCATTGTGCTGAGGAGGGAGGTACCACCCCAGCGTTCCTAGATCATTTTTCTCCGTCGCGATGGCTTGCTCATGCATCATCGACTTGAATTCTCTCCTCAGTGCCAGTGAAGCGGTAATCGAGGACTCTGTTGGAGGAGGAAGCAGCTCCGTTGCATTGCGCTGAATCCACTCGTCATCCGGCACCCATGGCCTAGGTTGCACATGTACACTTTTTGCAATCACATTCAGGTCCCTTGTAGGCGGTGGGTTCACTCTTGGATCAGATAGTCTCTCGTCGAGTACAGGCAGCTCTTCATCCAGTCCGGGTGGCTCCTCATCGGGTTCAGACAGTTCTTTGTCAGGTCCATCAAAAATTGCGCGATCTTCGTCATCGAAGGTGATATCTTCTCGCTTCGAAATACAAGCTTTCACAAGTTTGTCAAGCTGATATGATGGCTGCGGAACGTCAATTATCGTTGTTCCCCATCTCGTCGAGAAGTTTCGTTCTTGTTCGAGATACTTCGCCACCTCAGCTTCTTCCCGGGGTTGTTGATCCGAGAGTCCGTCGGCCAACGGTGGGAGATGAACCTTATTAGGTTCTGCTTCAGCCATGCTCTGAACGAGGAGGTAACGGCTGTGTCAAAAAGTGAGCTCATGAAGTATGATGAGCCATGCGACTGCCAGCTAACCACATGATCCACTCTGTTTTGTCCACGACAAAGTACGGCGGACCATTGTATACAAACTGCTGTCGACGGTTGACAATTTCCGCGAGGGTGCAGCATGCCGTAGGTTTGATCATACTGTTCTTCCACACAGTCAAACTAGGTTGAGCATAAGAGGTGAGAGACACCGAAGCATCCTGGCAAAAATAGACACCTATGAACGTCTCTGAGTGGCAATCATGGAGCGAGGGAGCTCGATCCGCGTACCGTTCCCATGACTTCGGCCATTCAACGTTGCTCTGAACCACAATCCGTGTCGGATAATCTTCCCAGCGGACGTCATCACGATGCAAGTGATGCACCGCTGACATGACTTACCGAGTGCCAATTCCTGAGGGGGGAACCATGGAATGCCTAATCAATCCTTGGCATCAACGGTGTTGATCAACTCGGCCAAAAACTTGTACTTGCGAACACAGATAGATGAGTTCCTTGTGGCAACGCGCTGGAGAACTTTTTTTCCTTGTCGGGTGCTCCCACCAAGAAACGGAATTGTCGGTAATTGTCTAGTGTTGTGTAATCTAATGTTAGCTCCCTGTACCTCCCATCCAAAGGCGCTCACCCAGGTTTCGGAGGCGGTCTTCTGGTTTTGTCAACTCTTGAATGTGAGCGGTACACGAAGCCACACACCTATGCAGTTTGAGTGCTCCTCTTATCATTCAGAGATCATCCAACACTTACCATCTCAGAACAGACCAAGCTGCAGGTAAGACCTTGGGGTCGATGTCCCTCAGCCGCGCATCTGTGTTGCCAGTCGAAAACTGCAACTGCAGGTATTCCTTCATTTCGTTTACCTACGTTCGGCCATACGGCCACATTCGACTTGAAACATATACAACGCATGCAATCAATGGCACTCACGGGAGGCAACGAATTCAACAATTCTGCAATGGCTGTCCTCATCTAGAGTGAATCAGTGGGCAACGCGGCGACGACAAAGTTTATCGTAGAACACGTACATGCGGTAGGCTCAACAAGTCAAGTTCGCATAGACCATCCTCGTCAACCTGCACCTCGGCCGTCGCTGGTCGTCGAACACGCAGGCCCATGCCACGTGGTAATGGTTCGTCCAACACACCCTCGGCCGCTGCAACGTACGCAAGCGAAATGAGTAGATCCACTGCTCCCGTATTGGTGATGATCTCGTGCTTTCCACACGGCAGTTAGACATAGAGTACATCTTCCGGGTCACGTTTGGACGATCATGGACGTACCTCGATGGAGGGACCGAGGTTTAACAAATAGTATTGGAACGCACATAATTCGGAGGTACAAATATATGGCCGAAGGGCTTCATCCGTCCCGAGCTTTTTATGACAAACGACGCAGTGCCGCGTCGAGAGCTATAGTAGCAATTTCTGGCTTCGAATGTGAGTCCAAGTGGAGAGAAGCTCCGGGCATACCGTTAGTCGGCGAAGTAAGAAAACAAATGAAACCTTGAGGATATTCATTTCCGAACCAGCGACGTTGATTGGGTCGCTTGGCAAATTGTTCGACTCAGACAGTTTCTTCTCTTCCAACTCTGCCGTTTCCAACGCCTTTGCATGCAGGTCATATCGTGAGTTTTTTCAGGGCCGAGAGCAAAACGGTCCAACCTGTCTTTTTTGTTGAAACACAAAAGTAACGTCTTCTTGTGTCATCTCTGATTGCCACACGAGCTCTTCAGCACCAGCCCAACCGAGATTGAACTTGCGTCGAAGCTGAAGCAGCCGGAGTAGTTGATGATCGAGCAACGACTCGAGGGAGGCACTTAAACTCATCTTCCGAAACACACCTTCGATCAACGTGCTAAGTGCTTGAGCCTGACAGAAAGCATCAAACCCACCAAAATCTGAACCGTGTACGATGTCCTCCTCCTGGTCATCCTTGTCGGAAGCTTTGAGGTTTAGCTCGCGAAAGGCAGCCATGGCTTGTTTCCTGGAAGGTTTGTAGGACCGTGTAAATCCTACTTTGAATTTGAGAGTCGACCCAGTGCGAAGGAGAGCCGAAGAGAGCGTGCCATCCTTTTGCAGGACGGGGTAAATGCCCTTGAATCCTGATATCAAAAGCGTCAAATGAAGCCCGGGTTCTAAAAAGTGTTGATCCCAAGCGAGCAATGCGTGCGGAACGATGTGTTGGAACAGGTCTGAGACTGGAAGAGACACAGAGAGGATGAATCTATCGTTTTCCATCCACAGAATTCCTGGATTGTACCCGGCGGCTTTGACCTCGGCACAGTCCCTAATGGATCGTTAGTCAAAGAAAAAGAGTGGGCAATCATCAAGCGTGCTTACTTCTTCAGATAATCAAGTGAGAGTGCTTGAGCCGTTTGGGTACCATCCTCATGCGCTAACCGTTCTAAATCTTCGTCAAACGACATGAAGTCAGCATCCTCGTCCTCGTCCTCCTCATCCTTTTCGTAATTACTACCATGGGATATGGCCTCAACGAAGAAATTCACAGCTTCCTGCAACGTACAACCCATTAAATTCGTTGATACACTGTCGATAACGTCAGTGACGTCCAATTCCAAAGCACCTGCATCCGGAGCATAAGCAATATAGGTGTGCTCATCGGGGTAACAAGAGGAATCTGTGTAGTTTTATGTAAATCGACTCCGAGCAAGATCGTCGTACGGTGCACTCACCAGAAACTACGAGAACGAATGTCTGCCTCTTGCTCTCGTTCGCATCAACGAGAACGATCTCCAGAGACGCATCTTCGTCGCCGGGTTTCACGCCTGGTCATACGGGCGAAGATGTTTAGAAGAAGGGACCACAAAACGACAGGAACATACTCTTCACCGACCACTGTCCGGAACGAGGGATCAATTCCGGGTGTTCACTCAGCTTGGCGAGGTCAGCCGTGAATTTTCTACGGCCTTTCATAGGCTTGGCCCGCTTGGAAGCTGGTGCAGGCACAGGAGAAACATCACCACCGGGGTTTAGAGCGTGCTCGTCCGGAGCAGGGACTCCTAGATTGGTTCTGGGCATGACAGTCGTCGCTTCTTTGTTGTGTTGGGTCTACGGGTCCTGGAGGCCCGTGATAGGGGTTGAGGCCTTGAGGCGTGACAATGAGTTTTACCGTCTGTTGAGTTTGTAGTTCAGATGCAAGTTGGCAGCAGTAATACTATGACCCTAAGTGAGAGGACAGGCTAAGTTCGTCTTTTGCTGGCCTCGTGGGCTTATCGATCATCACAAAGCGAAAGGCCTAGCCGCTACTTCATTTGCTGGCACAGAGATCACGTGAGTAGATATAGCTACGCGACTCGTCAAGACTCTTTGTCCGTTGACTTGCATGTTTTACACCGATCGTCTTTTACTTCGAGGTTTCCAGGACTCCGATCTGGATCTTCTCTTGGCTCTGCGCAACACCGCGGATGTACAGCGGGGAAAAACATTCGGGCCCGTCGTCCCTCACACCCCCAAATACAAGGAATTCCTGCGCGATATGGCCGAAGCTTCGGCCCTCTGGTTCACGATCGAGATGAAGGACACGAAAGAATTCGTGGGGCACTGTATGGTCAGGATATCCGAGTACAAGAACAGGGATGGCGAGTTTTCCATATCCACGTTTCCGAAATTTTGGGGGAAAGGTTATGGGACCGAAGTTGCCATGTTCACGGTTGGTTATGCCTTTCGCGCCCTCGGTCTACAACGCCTATCCTTGTCCGTCCTCGATGGAAACGCTGCAGCTCGGAGATTGTATGCAAAGATGTAAGGATGACTGACGCCTGATAGTACAAGCAAACCAAATAAGTTTTATCTAGCGGCTTTCAAGAGGAGGGGAGAAAGCGGAGAGGCAATTGGGCTGAAGGACGTTGGGAAGATATCATATACATGGGAATCTTAGAAGAGGAATGGACCGCGCTACACGACGCAACTTCAAAGTAGAGCCAAATGCGATAGTGATACATCTGAATACCTACCGGCCCATTAGATATAAACCGCCCCAGAGGTCCTAGGCTCCAATGTGGACGTGGAGAATCTGTTGATCGATAGGTATCTCGCTTGTGCGGATACTCCTCATCGTTCTGTACAACGCCAGAGCTGCCCGGGTATGGTCCAGACACCCCGAGTCATCCATCATATTCACGTAGAACTCGGACGCGATCATGTTTGTGTGTGTATCGTCCGCTGCCCACATCGTCCCGATTACGGAGCGGAACCCAGCCAGGTTCATAGCCGCGGCGAGATGGATGACTTCGCTCGAACTCTCCTCGTCTCCCGTTGCCGAGGAACAAGCAGACAGATATGCAAACCGCGCGTCCTGCAGGTTGCGTCGCACAACGTCCGCGAGCTTCAGCAACCCACCATCGAGAGTAAACGCAGACTCGAACGGCCACTTCTGATCCGAGATGCCATGACAGGCAAGGTGAACATACGCGTTCTCATCCAGTCCCTCGACAACCTTGGCGGTAGTGGCATCCTCGCCTTGGACGCAAGTAAGCGTGGCAATTGGCGCGATGTGCTGTGAAATGGTGGATAGTTCTATGTTCGATGAAGCAGGCTTGTTGCCTCCTGGAGCCCGCGCCTGCCCTACCCCTACGAACAAAAAGCGTTGTCGTTCAACGGATGAATCTAACGACACTCGTTCTCGAGCACGGATGAGGGTTGTCAGGGTAGGTATATATGAAGAAACATAGAGGTCAGAGAGAATTGGTTGACTTTCCCTATACGAGCCAGCGGCGTGCAACGGGAGACGAGAAAACTTGGTTGTTAGATTCCACCAGATGTGCGATCCGTGGGGACAGAATTTCTCAAGGACGTTGACGATCGGCAAAACGACTGCATCCCACAATTCGCGCAAAAGGGTCAGTGTCGCTCGCAACATCCTCGGATGTGGTACGCGACATGAGGGAATGAAGCCCTAGAGATAGCTCACAGACGCGGGATTTTGTGACAGGGAGGGTGACACGGACTGGGTCATGATCCAGAAGAACGGTGAGTGCATCACAGCTGTACTGGCTAGCATTGACAATGACGACAGGCCCGCCGGCAGCCACAACCCGGAGGTCCGAAAAGAATGGGAGTTGAAGGAAACGAAAAAGGCCAGGTAGCTTGTGGATATCATCGACGAGATCTTGCATCTGAATGCTGAGGCGATAAGCACGCTCGTGTTGAGGCTCAGCATCGGATGGAACGTCAAGCACAATACGAAGCAACGAGACGAGTCAGGTGAACCGGTCTGCCAACTCCTTGCCTGCGTCCCCGGATGCTACGACTTCATCAAGGGGAGAGCTGAAGCAGTATAGCTGGCTCCAGAAGACGTCACGACCTTGTTCGAGGAGTTCAATGGCTTTGACAAAGTGCCATGTCGGACGCATGCCGAAAACGCATCAAGCAAGGTCGACTCCGTGAGCGTTTTGATAGTCGTGACATCGTGAGGCAGTGAGAGTAGGGTAGCGAGATGGTGAGCACTGAGGCGCAAAAACGCCTGGTATGCTAAAATAGTAGAATCATGTCTGCGTTCTTCGGCTACCTGAATCCATTTTTTGACGTATTGGAGGTCAGAGAAAGAGATCGCCTGACCAACGTCGGCAAGCTTCAAATATGAAGTGAACGTCTCCTGCAGGTCCCGCGCGTCATTCGAGAGCATGAACCGAGCATGGAGGGCGCGGGCAAGAATATTCAGAGGAGTGATTTGATCAGGGTGATCCTGCGGATGAAGATCTATCGCGTTACGTGCCAGTACAACTGCCTCATCTATGTCAGTCAGCGACCCACCGAGCTGGGTGGAGCGGTCGTGAAGACAGCTTGCGATATTGACTAATGAAAGAGCGCGACAGGGATGTCCCTCTGGGAAGAGATCCAACGTATCGCGATGGAGAGAAAGTGCGATACCTGAAACGAGAATGCAAGTAATCCGCGACGTTGGAAAGCGAAATTGCTCGGTAAGGGTGTCCTTGTAGACGAAGCTCTAATGCATCCCGTTGAAGGGCCAGTGCCTTGTCAAGGTCTGATGGCGCTCCGAATTGCATGAAACGAGTATGGAGGTAGCTTGCAATGTTGCTCAGCGAGAGGGCTCGTTCAGGATGTCCTTGAGGACGAAGCTCCAATACATCACGTTCGAGGGCCAGCGCCTCGGCGAGATCGGATTGCGTCCCAAGCTGCACAGAGCGGGTAGGGAGAGAACTTGCAACACGACTTAGTGAAATAGCCCGGTCAGGGTGTCCTTGGGGGCGAAGTTCCAATGCATCGCGTTCGAAGGCAATTGCCTCGTCAAGAGAAGAGAGCGCTCCAAGCTGTATGAAACGCGAATGGAGGTATCGTGCCACGTTAGAAAGAGAATGAACTCGATCAGGATGACCGAACGGGCGAAGCTGCAATGCGTCCCTTTCAAGGACAAGTGCCTCGTCGAGGTCATGCAGTGTCCCGCAGAGAGAGAAGCAGACGTAGAGGCAATTCGCGATGTTACCCAGTGAAAGGGCGCGGTCAGGATGTCCTTGCGGGCAAGACTCTAATGTATCACGATATAGGGCAAGAACCTCGTCGAGGTCAGACAGCGTGCCAAGTTGAAAGGAACGGGCGTAGAGGCAATTTACAATGCCTGCCAAGGAAAGATTTCGGTCGGGATGCTGCTGCGGGAGAGGTTTCAACGCTTCGCGGTACAGGATAAGGGCATCGTCGAGGTCGGACAATGTCCCGAATAGGCTGTAACGGGCATGGAGGCAATCGGCGATGTTGCCTAGCAAAACAGCCCGATCAGAATGTGCTTTTGAGTGACGTTCTAACGCGTCCCGATACAGGGCGAGCGCCTCGTCGAGGTCGGACGTCCGACCCGACTCCTCATACCGGGCATAGAGGATGTCTGCAAGATTGCTTGTAACAGTCAGCCCGCCGAACCGTTTCGGCAAGCATTGCAACGCGATACGGTGGAGGGTGACTTTTATGGTAGACATCGGAGATGCGTGGGGTCTTGTGAAACACGAATGTGAGCTCGAAACCCCGGTCAGTGCCAATCGAAATACCTGTCAGGAATTCTGGAGGGGGTGTGCAAGTTCCGGATGTTCAAGGCTACAACATTATAAACTTGGGGCCGGGCAGTGCGAGCGAAAAATGCACTGCAGCAGGGTCGCGCATTGTTCCATCAGACTCTGCCAATATTCCCTATACTCACTTTGACCTTTCTGGTCGATGTTGAGCGTTGAGAACGACAAGCCCGGAAGTATTTCCATAAAAAGCATGTTTTCGGCAGGCTATTCGCCATCTGACCTCAGCACTGATTTCGGATGTCTCCAAGTCGAGATGGACGATTTTGAGGTTGGAGGTGAAAACTCACCGTCGACGTCGACCAGCCAACCAAATGGCCACTCTGGCATCACCCTCGTCCTCCCATCTCTCCGCGCCCTCAAAGCCGCCAACGCAGGCAAGAAGTCCAAGTCGAAGCCAACCAACGCAGAGCTCGAGCAGCGTCCTAAAATTCCGAGACCAATCAAGCTCAAACCGCTCAAAGAGGTGCTGACGAAGTTGATGGCACAGATTAAAAAGTGAACACGAGGACGAGGATTTCTGTGCGGATTGGCTAACGATGCGAGTAGGAAAGACGACTATGCGTTCTTCCTCAAACCTGTGGACCCGGCACAGGTCCCTGGGTATGCGGACGTGATCAAAGACCCAATGGACTTTGGAACGATGATGGTCAAGATCACAAAGGGACGGTATCGCTCTCTAGAGGAGTTCACGGTGCGTCAGGGCGAGTCTCCTTCCCAACCAAACTGATCCCCATGTACGTCAGACGGATTTTCGACTCGTGACGACTAACGCAAAGACGTTCAATCCTCCTGAATCGATTTATCACACCGAGGCTGACCGGATTGAAGCCTGGGGGCTCGACCACATCGCACGGGCATCTGCTCATGTCATCGAATACGAGACGGATTGGAACATTGACATTGAGCAAGATGACGACGGTTCCACTTCCCAACTCCCGGTGAATATCGACGACGAGGTATCTACACCGAGAGACCTCGATGGAAGTATGGCCGCTGGAAGCCGTGCCACGTCGATGACACCTGCCCCGGGCCAAGTAGTGACACATGTACATGGAAAGAGGGGGCCGAGGGGCCCATACAAAAAACATGCACCTTCGGCATTGCAGGAGGGCCTGGATGCGGAAGGGAGGATGCCTGGGGCCAAGGATGGAGTGGGGGCATTTTCCGCTGGGACTGATTGGGCAGAACTGATGGTTGCGTTGAAAATCAAAGGTGCACCTGCTTCAACTTTTCACCTTTTTCCACTGGAGCCATATTTCCAGGCAAACGGTACAAGACGAAGAAAGAACGCCTTCGGTTCGAGAAGGAGGGACCACCATACCAGGTAGATGGGAGTCTTGACTATGCCGAGAGTGAGTCCATCCATCAATTTGAGTAGTGTCGACGTTCGGATAAACATAACTTTCCTCGTATTTCAGTGGAAGATCCCTTCTCCGTCCTCAATGTGTTCGTACCCGAGTCTCCCTCTCGTCCACAGGTCATCCCTCTGTATCCTCCCACATTCACGATTTCTCCTACGTCAATGACAACCACAGATGGTACTCAATCTCAGTCCCAGATGCCCCAATTACACATACACCCGCCTATACCTGTCACTACTCCTTCTGACCGTCCGACTCCCATTTTATCCACCCTTTCCAACGTTCCTCCACCGACTGCTCCGATGGCTTCTTCATCTGCCATTCCAATGTGCCCACCTAAAAAGCGACGACATTGGACGATCGTGCGAAACGCCCCTGCGCGTTCACGAGCCAAGGACAAGGAAGCAGACGCGGCAGCGGACGACGCAAAGACAATCCGGAAAGTCCCACGAGACGCAGGTCCAACAGACTATGGCACCTTTGCCACCTTTCTCGGCGATCTTGCCGCTTCTGCGGCGGGTACGAACGCGAGTGCCGCAGTAGGTGGCGGAGGAACGGGCGTCCCAGGGTACATCTATGGGTCAGAGCACCAACTTTTTGCGACGATACGGTCTACAGTCGAGCATCGGAGCGCCAAGCGGAAGCGCGAGATCGAGGTGGACCAGGTGCATCTGGGAAAGGGTGAGGAGAAGGTGGACTCCGAGACGTTCTGGACGGACGAACGCGCGGAGGAGGCGTGGGATTACCTGAGAGACGTCGTCTATGGCGGCGTAGACGGATACGCATACGTGCGGAGTCTCGCGGAATTCATCGCACGGCCTGCCTATCTCAGCGACGTGCGCATGGATCTGCACGCGGGCGGGGGTGACGGCGGTGACGACCGCAAGGACGCTGCCCAGGACGTGGATACCAAGCCAGCGTGCACGCCTCTGGAAAATGACGACGACGGGACGCTCCCGCTCGGCGCGCCTCTCGTGCGGTACGTCGAGGACAGCCTCGTCGACATGGTGACGCGCGGCCGACATGGCTGGTTGCGCGACGTCTTTCTTCCAGCCGCAGCGCGCGCCGGTGGACCTGCCAGGTCAGGCGCGTCCGTCTCGGATTTCCTCGCGCGCATGTCCGTGCTTCCAGGTGCTGTACGCTTTAAAGCGTGGTCCGGGGAGCAGCTGGACATTGCTGCACTCATTCGGCGGCCGGAGGAGCTGACCATCGAGGGTATACTCGAGGGCGGTCCGGGAGAGGGAGGTGAGCGTGCGGACATTGAACGCGCGCTGATGTGGGGCGTCGGGGTCATCGAGGAGTTGGGCATGCTAGGGGAAAAGGAAAAACTCGGGGAAGACGTGGACGCGGCGACGAACGTGAAAAAAGAGACGGTGGAAGAAGATGCACGCGTCGCCGAGGAAGAGGAGGAAGACGGGGAGGAAGCGGATGCTATGGATGTGGATGCTGATATCGATCTGACTCGATCCAAGCCTCAGTCCAAGCCCGAGGCCGATGCGGGCATGGAACTCGAGGAAGACCCACTGGTGAAGCGGCTCCGCATGAACCTCCTCGCGCTCGCCAAGCGTGCACCGCTAGATAGGATTGCGAAGCTCCCCGTAGAGTTGGTCCCAGAAGACATACGTGCGATCGTGCCCATAGCATAGACGTTGAGTTGACTAGAAAGCATTGGACAGTAGGATATTACATTCAAGTCCGTCCCGTAGTGGTTCTACAGTAAGCTAGGTAATAACTAGTACAAACAACTGACACGAGTTAATAATGAACGACGAACTTCTCTAGTACATGGAAATCTAGCTAGAAAGAGAGTCAGAACATACATACGAGCACGAGTGCATGAGAGAGCAACGAGAGTAAACGAGGGGTCAATGAGAGGTATCAGTAAGAATGATACAGAGTTAGCGGGTCGGAACAAACTGTATGTCGTTATACAACAGTGCTGATGCACAGTACATCAATGGGGATTGACTATACCAACGGCCCAGTGTTCGACGTATCGGCCATCCTGGTCGTCTCGATGGCATGCCGATGGTGATATTACGAAGATGATCAACGATTTGTGTAGTTGAATTAGAATGCGTGCGTGTGGGGTATCACTGCACCATGTGACATCCAAGGTTCTGGCATAGAGAGCGGTACAGAATCTGTCGGGCTACTGTGTGGGCTGAGGATGTGTGAGGTTGAGTGATGAGGGACAAGGGCGAGGTCGATGGGAGGAGGGAGGGGCTGTATAAGCGACGGGGGATGTGGGTGTGAGTGCGAATGCGAATGTGAATGCGGGTGCGGGTGTGCCAGCGGGCTTTGCATGCGATGTTCGTGGAGTACATGCATCGAGGGTCGACGTTTCCGCACTGGCGCATAACTCTTCGCAGGCGTAAAGTCGTCGGATGAGTTCTGGAGGAGCCTGACGGCATCCTGGATGCGATCCCTGAGTTCATCAATGCGCTGTGGCTGGTAGCTGTCGTATCCCATCGGCCAGCACAGCGTTTTGATCCAGTTCTCCATGATCTGAGGCGTCCACTGCACGCCGTTGAGCTTTGTGCCGTGGCGGAGCATGGCAACGATGTCCGTCGGGTCCTCTTTCCTGTACCGAACAAGCTTGAGGGCGACGCCCCAGAACATCGTCACACTGATGAGGACGAGGCCCGGGGACGAGTAGATGGTGTTCATCTCGACGTTGTTGGGCTGCTTGGAGTCATAGTAGATGGGGTCATAAATGTGGCCGTGGGGGCTGTGAACAGGGCCAAGGTCAGCGTGGGGACCGCGTGGCAAGTGGGGGAAAGTGGGACCGACTCTCGGGCGAATGGGAGAGCGACGTCTGGGTCCGCGTTCATCCAGTCTGTGCTGGGGGAGGAGGAGGAACATTCAGGAAGGCGGTTGGAAGGTGGATTCGTTGGGCACGCACCCAACGCGGAACCTGAGGGCGGTCGCATTGATGCAGGACTGGAGACGATCCTCGGCATCGTAGACGCCCTTTTTTCTCCACTCGTGTCCGAACGCCCGCTTGATGTAGTCAATGTCCCGCGTCGTCCTGCGTGTGGAAGAGGTGGCGAGGAGGGGGTGAAGGATCATGACGGCGCCGCCATGGATGAAGAGACGAATCTGGCAGCCAAATGTTTGATGCGTGCGCTGCTGGAGGTCCTCGAGGAGGTCGATGAGCATGGCATAAGCGAGCTGGACGTCGTTGTGGGATTGCATCGTGGAGAAGGAGGAGGGAAGGGAAGGGAAACGAGGAACGGAGGGTCAAGTCGTTGTACTCAGATTTAAAGGTGTCTACCATTCACGTCAATTCGTATTGTCTTCAGCCCAACCGCCACAGGCTCGCAGATGGCCACTGCCGGCGACATGGGCGGGTCCACCATCACACAAATCGACGCACACTCGGTCCATCGTATCACCTCGGGCCAGGTCGTCATCGACCTCCAAACGGCCGTCAAAGAACTCGTCGAGAACAGCCTCGACGCAGGTGCAACCTCGATAGGTAAGTCCATCTCGGCCCATTAATTCACTGTGCTCCACAGCGTGCCCAGAGCTCCGTTTTCAGAATTACGGGCTCAAAACCATCGAAGTCGTCGACAATGGTTCTGGAATCGCACCGAAAGACTTTGACAGCATCGGTCAGTCGAATACATTCTCTTGGCTCGCACCTTGGACTCTTTGTTCGCTACAGCACTCAAACACCACACGTCCAAGCTATCGTCCTATGAGGACCTATCCTGTGTCCTCACTTTTGGCTTCCGTGGAGAAGCCCTGTCCTCCCTTTGCGCCCTATCCGACGGTTTCACAGTCACCACAGCAACCTCCATTGAAGCACCAATGGGAACCGTCATTGAGATGGACAGAAACGGTAAAGTACACTCAAAGTGTAAAATTGCTCGGCAGGTGCGTCAAACCATTGTCCGGCGGAGGTGTCGCTCACGTACCATAGAGAGGAACTACTGTCACGGTTTCAAACCTATTTAAGCCACTTCCTGTGCGTCGCAAAGAGTTTGAGAGGCACGCCAAGCGCGAATTTCAAAAAGCACTCAATCTCATGCATGCATATGCCCTCGTGCCCTGTGCATTGGAGAACAAGGGGGTGAGGCTTACAGTCAGCAATCAGACCGAAGGCGGGTAAGTCTCCCATTCGCTGGTAACATTGGATCTTCTTCATTCAGAGTAGTCGCAAGGTTATCCATTTCAAAACGGATGGGTCCCCTTCTACACGAGCCTCCGTCCTTGCAGTGTGGGGATCCAGAGCACTCGAAAACATCGTGGATCTCGATCTGTCCTTTGACATAGAGATCGAAAAGTCCGTCCTGAGACGTGTGGACCCAGATAACGACATGTGGGTGTCTGTCTCGGCGGAGGTATTGCCACAATGCTAGTGGTCGTATGCTCAATCCATTTTGGCTGTTAGTTCGCTAGTGACGCCTGTCAAGGTTCAGGGTCTCATTTCAAAGTTTGCTGTTGGAGCCGGGCGGACCAGCGTCGACAGACAGTTCTTCTTTGTCAATGGGCGACCTTACAATCCTGGAAAGGTGGGTTTATGTGATGCTGTGGAGTGTATCATCGTTCCCTATACTTGGCGCTACAGGTTCAGAAAGCCATCAATGAGGTGTACAGGACGTTTAATATCAACCAGTCACCTTTTGTGATTGCTAATATCATTTTACCCACCAGTGAGATGCCTCCTTTTTTGTTTGATCGATGGGGCTTATGGCGATGCGTGTAGACACATGTGATATCAATGTCAGCCCCGACAAACGTACCATTTTCTTGCAGGGTGAAGACAATTTCGTCCAGGCTCTCAAAGTACGTCCAAGGATAAATCGGGCCTGTTTACCTTCCAGTCTCACCTTCGTTCCCACAGGCCGCACTGGAAGCCGCGTTTTCATCCACACGATCCACGTATGATGTCGCAGTACAGCCTTCGCAGACCCAGGTGGCGCACAAGAATGCACAAAAATCAAGGGGTGAGGAGCGGCCACCCGTACATTCGCAGGAACGAACCCAAAACAAGGGTGAGGAACGGATACAACCTGGATCCAATCTTTCGATCCCAGATAAAGCGACAGAATGTGGTCGCCCACCGCCACATTCACCTCCATCACGCGATACGAATGGCGCACAGGACAGCAGTGAACCGATCGCGATGGGCGTTCCACACCTCCTGTTGGTGGATGAAGTTGGGGGTACTCGTGAGTCTGGATCGCCCGAGCCTGAGCCCACGCTCGTTGCGCAGCCTGAAACAAGGCGCAAGGGCAACGGAAGCGATGCCCAGGATCGGATGGTAAAGGGTAACGGTGGGATGATCGATCGTCCTAGGAGCCGAGCGCCATCAGAAGCGCTTTTCTTTCTCGAGTCAGATGAGGGGGAGAGGAACGATACCACTGCGCGGATTGACAAGGGGAAGGAGAGGGAAAGTGCAGGGTCTGAGCAGAGCAACGAGAGACGCTCGTGTTCCTCTTCAGCCGTGCGCGGTGCCATTGTTGCCACGGGCTCCACTGCTGCGTCGGCGTCTACGGTCACTTTAACTCATACCGCGGGTTCGTCGACTGGCGCTTCTGACAAACCTCGTTCGGCACAGACCGTCTTGAGCACACGCGGCGCAGCTTGGAATCTCCGGAGGGAAGGCGATGGAGATGGGAGGGAACGAAAGCGGGCAAGGCTATCGAACGGGGCCCATTCGGTCCCAACGAAGAGGAAGAGTTTCAGGTCGAGCCTCAGTCAATTCTTGAGCTCCGGGAAGAAAGCGTTGCCAGACGAAGAAGTGGATGAAAGCGAAGGTGAAAGTGAGTGTGGTGGAAACCAAGATCGTGAAACACGGAAAGGAGGCAACCAGAGCGAGGTGGATGAACTTGACGAGGAAGATGAAGGCGAAGGACTCTCCAAGAAAGGCAAGAAACGACCTCGAACAAGGAGCAATTCGTCTCAGGTGGCAATGGTTGTACCTTCCGATGATGAACATCCCATGGACATTGACGAATCATCATCTATTGTCGCCAAGTCCACACACCTCGCGGTCTCTTCCACCCTACAAATTTCGTCAGGAAGCACAGCAAATCCAAACGAAGGTGTTGAAACACCCTCCGTAGACGACTGGACTTTTTCGTCGACTCTTGTGGGGACCTACGTCCCCCCTGCAGGCAAGACAGTCGAGCCACCAGTTGACTTGACATCCACGCGCCGTCTTGCAAGGACAGATACTGATTCCGTCACATTGCACGTGAACCTAGTCACTATAGGGTCGTACTACCTCGATATGTATAATCGTCTTTCATCTTCCCCAGAGCCCCTGTCAAGCTCCCTCGTATCAGCACCGAATTCGACCTTTCGTTCTGCCGTCTCGTCCGCCAATCTTGAAACCGCCGCCGAAGACACCGTCGCCTCCGCTGCACTCTCTCGGATCATTTCAAAAACTGACTTCGAACACATGGTGGTCGTGGGGCAGTTTAATCTTGGATTTATCATCGTGCGGAAGCAGAGCGAGGCAACACTAGATGGAGGGGAAGGAACGATGGACGACCTGTTTATCGTCGACCAACATGCCGCAGACGAAAAGTGGAATTTCGAGACGCTACAAGAGACGACGGTCATTGCGTCTCAAAAGCTCTTTCAGTGCGTCTTTTCTCTCATTGGTGTATAGACTTGACCCGACTCTAGTTGTGGGTTGACGTAGACCACGACACTTACAGTTCACGGCTGCCGACGAGATGCTCGCAATCGAGAATATGGATGTACTGAAGCGGAACGGGTTTGAACTCGAACAAGCAGAGGAGCCGGAAGCGTGTGGGGGTGAGGGCGACGAGGAGTCAAGCGCAAGGATGCGGTTACGGTTGGTTGCACAGCCTATGTCCAAAGACACGATATTCGACATTAAAGGTGCATATCCCACCCTGTTTCTTTTTTCTGCCTCGTCTCGCTTGACTCTCGCAGACACTGGTTGACCTAGCCACGTAACAGACCTCGAGGAGCTCATCCATCTCATGCACGACCGCCCGAGAGGGACGATGGTCCGCTGTTCAAAAGCACGCGCCATGTTTGCCATGCGCGCCTGCAGGCGCAGCGTCATGATAGGCAAAGCGCTTGACAAGATGCGGATGACGGCAGTACGTCGTGTCTTCGATGTCATCCTTCCCCTCCGCTCACGGTTTGTCCCGCATGGCCAGATCGTGCGACACATGGGAACGATGGATCAGCCGTGGAACTGCCCACACGGTCGGCCGACGATGCGACACCTCTCGGACTTGACGTCTTTCGGGCGGTATGCCCCGCCCCGGCGCGCGATCGACTGGGGGGCGTATGGGGTCGATGATGAATGACCGGGGCACCTGAGCGTGCTCTCGCGTCTCATTGCTGCTCGAGCGCTTCGACCGGAACTTTGCCTGTGCCGATGGAAGCGCTCAAAAAATGGGATGCATGCCTCTGTCCGCTCGCGCGACCAGGGGCCGAGTCGAATCGTTGATCGCTTTCGGGCCCTCGGGTTTGTGGCTCATTATCTCTATGCTATCTATGGGGCATTTTATTTGGTATATATAGTTTCGATGCATAGCTCTGACATGCGACCAGAGAGATTGGTTGGTTGATACTCATTCTATCGATAGGCGAGTTCGCCGTTCGACTAATGCAGGCGTGCCAGTTAGGCCAACGTCGTCTGATCTTGATTGCATAAATACATGCGTATCTCTGAAGTCACCTATCGCTGATTGTTCATCAAGGTATGATCATGCACATTCGCATCAACAGCGCACGCGGCGTCACTCCATCACCTGGATAAACAGGCTAAGAATAACATTAGTCCGCTGACCGAGGGGGCAGATGATGGTGATGTTGGCGACGTGGCTCACAAGAAGGAGAACATTGCGTATATCTTCCAAAGCGATAGAACCAAGCGTTCGAATGGCGTTCGCGAAGGCACACAAAAGAAGAGGCTTTACAAAAGTAATCGCATGGGCGACGATGACGCAGAGAAGAGCTGCGCGAATAGATCGCGAGGAAATCCGTCGACGTTCATGCATCATGAGTCAGAGCGACTCACCTGATTTGCATTTCTGGCTACTCCAGCAGTGGATATATACAGCGCTCGATCTGAAGTAGTCCATGGGCTGTACATAATATATGGCAGGTAGAACTTAATTTTAGTAGGATATCATTGCAAGCAGTTTTGATGTCGGAGTCGGTGTTGATTCGGTATGAGACGCATTTTCCAATGCATCCGGGCTTTCCAAACCTAGGGACTTACACCAGTGCCGGTGACCGGTCCCATCATTGAATTGTTGAACGTCACAGGTCTACTGAAGCCTCTTTTTCTGTTTCCCGCCTTGATGTGTCATAAACTTTCTTGTGAACGAGTCTCGACCGCCTACTATATAGTATGGCAGTGGCTTGCATCACAGTGATAGGAGCGCTAAGCCATGTCAACGGTAGTTAACTTTTCATTTACTACAAGAACGCAACCGTCAAATTGAAAGCAGACACCACGGGAATCGATTGTTTTTGTAGAACGGAATCAGCCTCACGACCCTCTTGATTTTTACTTTCTCTCTGCGTACGCACGGAACCAGTCTCGCCCGGCCTCAAATGACACACTTGCAGCTTCCACACCATCGATAGGATGCGTCTCCTTTGGGAACACCAACATCTCCACTACCCGCCCTTTTGCCTTCAGTACATGGTAATACCCTTTTCCTTGCGTCGGCGGTACGCGCAGATCATCCTCACCTAGCAGCACCAGTAGAGGCGTCTTCACGTGATCCACGTGTGCGATTGGTGAGGCAGCATAAAGCGTGGCGAAGCTATCTGGGGTGACGTGTGTCCCGGATTCGAACGGCAGCCCGAACTCACGGAACGCCCAATCGGAGATGTCGGAAGCGCCAAATTCGCCCGCCGAGATGACGGGGTTACGCACGACGGCCGCGCTAAAGACGTCGGGATGCTGTCCAATGACTAGCGAACTCATTTATGAGTCTGCTTCGTTTGAGAGCGAGATAGCGATTCCGATACTTACGGTGTGCGGTTAGAAATCCCCCGTGACTTCCGCCTTGGACGATTTGTCTTCCCCGCTCAGACAACCCAAGATTGATGAGTTCCTCGATCGTCGCAATACAGTCCGCAACATCGAGCGTTCCACATTTCCCAAGAAGTTTTTGGATGTATTTTTCTCCATAACCCGTGGACCCGGTATAATTCGGTAAGGATACAGTGTCTAGAAGAACATTTCAACGAGGTGACGATGAAGAGACGAAAAAAAACGACGAGTCGACTCACAGCCTTCAAGGGCATAAGCGAGGACACCCGGCGCAAAGGACGCAACACTGGATGAGTGTGGTCCCCCGTGCAGAATCGTCATGCAAACAGGTTTAGGCCCCTCAGAAGGCTCTTTCGACCGAATAACAATGGTCTCGACGGGATGCCTGTTTGGGATGGGTATAACATGTACATCGAGGCGGTCAATTGCTTCCCGAACTGTACATAGTTCAAATCAGGTCCAGGAATTGTCTCCTCAATTGCTTGGTACATACGGCTCGAAGAAATGTGTGGTCTATCAAGGACACAGACGTTGCCTAGGGAACCTTCTTGTGTCAAGATCGAAAGAATGATTTCAGGTGGCGAAGTTGGGGTGTTTCTCGAGCATACCACTGAACGCGCTCCATCGGTTCCAAGTAAATTCCAACTATATGACGGTTGGCCATCCAGAACAGGTGTCAGATTGATCAGATCGCCGTTCTCCACATTGATCAAAATCAATGTGAGACGAGAACGCCACAGCGACTGTACCAAAATGAAAGCCCTATCGTCGAGTTTGAGAAATGGGCTACTGGCCAAGTTATACTCTGTGTACAATCCAGGGAAATCCTGTGGCAGGGGATCGTACACCACATCCACGAGAAGCTTATCTTCAGCGGGGCCCAGCAAATCACGAACATAAAGAGACGTTGTAGATGCATGCGCACCACCCACAGGATTAGACAACCAAAATAAAGCCGTTGGAACACGACTATCGCTAAATAGGACGCGCGGCGAACGACAGGAGCGCCCTGGAACCTCGATTTTAAGGGACTTGCATGCCGTAGTCGCCGCCTTTTCCGAAGGTTCTCTCGGAAGAGTAAGTTCCCATATACTGGATGGTCGATTAAAACAATATCTTATGCCCAACAACTTCCCATCGCCAGTTTGTTCATATCCGGTTGCATAGAGACGCGTCTCGGTAACGAAGATTGCCTGGCCAAACAAGACAGGAGTGCTCGGAAGTTGGTCTGGTGACAATGCTGTGACGAAAGGTGTTGAATCGGTGTCCCCGCTACCATATGACGGCTCGTTTGTAGAACGCCAACGAAACAAAAAAAGAGTGGGTCGTTTCTTGGTATACAACTGTTCGCCAAAATGAGGGACGAAGCGGAACTTTGGGTATGGATCATTTTCTTGTCCCTCAGTAGTCTCTGTGTTAGCTTCGGCAGTGTAGACTAGTGCGGTTTCAGATGGGGTAAATGAAAATGATTTCAGGTAATCTGAATGGGTGTAAGAGTATGGTGAACATCCGTTGAATATCGATACGTACCATCCGTGTAAAACTGGCCATGTTGCTTTGTGACCTCGAGTGATGCCTCGAGATGGGTATCCGACCATATCTCCACGTAGCGTTTCTTTGCACCACTTGCATCGGGAACCTCTCTGAGAATCGCGTGTCGCTTCTCCGACTGTGCAAAGAGGATATCTACGATCTCTGACGAATCCTGGCTGATTGTCGAAGAAATCGTTGATGGCTTGGTTTCTAGGTCTGTACTACTTAAGGTGAACGTTTTAGTGACAGATCGCTTCACATTTCTTTCATGATCACGAATAGAATAGGGGACCCGAACAACTGCAAATGATAAACGGTCAAGAGAGCGGATCAGATACAATCTCACTGACTTGAGACCCCGGTGGCGTTGATGAACTGAGCCGACGTTGGCACAGGTACCTCTGCGAGCTCTTTGTAAAAGCGAGACGAGCCACCGTATCGGAGAGCAGACATCTTGTGGTGACTTGAGTTGAGACTGCCGGAGAAATCCGACCCCGCGTCTACTACACAGGGGCCAGGTCGATAAACAGAGGCAAACGGTGACTTGTCATTCAAGCTTCAACACCGTCCTACCAGGTGAGCTTTATAACTCCGAGCGAAGACGACAAACTGGTTTTGACGATGAGATCACCCATGAATATTGCGCGACAATTGGCGTGCATATCACCGCGAAATATTGGGGCTGCACAGACTCTACTATCGAATAGTATGGAAAAACCAAAGTGTCCGATCGACCCGCTAGTATGGATAGACTGCGAAATGACTGGACTGGATCCCAAACATGACAAGCTTCTCGAAATAGCGGTGCGTTGATGTTTTAATCACTTGTAGACGCTCCTTTGGATGGCAGTGGACTTTGCCTGTATTGTAGGTGATTATTACAAATGGTAGCTTGGACCGAGTGGACGACGGTATTGAATTTGTAATCAAGAGAGACTGGTCGGTATTAGCCAGGTATGCACTTTTCCATTCTGGTCCACCTTTACTTTAATTCACATCAATGAGCATGAACAAATGGTGTATAACACAACATGGAAAAGTGAGCGCTACTGACGGCCATCGAGTATGCCACCCATTGAAATCTACTAGTCAGGTCTGACACAGGCATGCCTTGAATCACCACATAGCAAGGACCATGTTTCGCGTGAAGTCCTTGCGTACATCAAAAAATGGATACCAGATAAACGGGTGGGCTTACTCGCGGGTAATTCGGTGTATGCGGATCGGTCCTTTTTAGTCGAGGAAATGCCTGAAGTTGTGGATTGGCTTCACTACAGGCGAGTGACATCATTAACTGTCTCCATTTTCTCAACTCAATGTACATTTGAAGGGTTGTCGGTAAGCACCTTTTCGGATCTTCAAGTAGTCTCTAATCAGGCAGCCAGACGTGTCTTCGATCAAGGCTAGTATTGATCCTACGCTATTTTATGCTTACCCTGACTGTATGTGTAGGAGTTGTGCCGCAGATGGTATCCCCTGACTACAATCCCGCCAAAAAATTACAGTAGAAACCACAGGTATCTTTCCACTATACTCTTGAGTGCATATCTTAAAGGCAATTGTGTAGAGCGCTGGAAGACATAAAAGCCTCTATTCAAGGTCATTATGCCATCATTTACCTTGTCAGGTTGCTAATTATTTCCTGCAGAGCTTGAGTGGTATCGAAGGAATATATTTCGCTCTGCATAGCTTGTCAAAGTTGAAAGTCTATTATTGAGTAAAGTGTTCCTTTGGTGAATTCCTGGTCAACTGTTCGTCCCAGGGCACATCAGATTAAGTACATCATAATCGAATGACCATGCTACAGTCCTCAGCATGAAACTCAGGTGCAAGGGCTTCGGTCAGCTTCCGCAGCTGCGGTATCATTATCATTCTGCTCACTCTTCATCACTACTCTCGACGTAAATTGCCTTAGGGATGAGGGTAGTTCGAATACCCTCACATTACTAGGTCTTCAGTGGTATCTGTACTTCGAAAGTGACCCACTTATCCAGGCAATGCGAAAATTTCTGGAAGGTGAAAGCGTGCACCTTCGTCCTCCGAACTATCACCGTCATGCTGAATGCCAAGGTAAGGTCCAAGGGACACGTGGGACCGCAGTTGATAGCTGCGTCATCTGCTCGACAGGTTGCCCACATGTTTGAAGGTCAGTCGCAAGTCTGCCACCATTTTTCATTCGTCCTCAGTCGGTACCAAAGATTTGGCTATAGTGTCTCTTCCGGTCTCCAGCCAACCTCGTGTTTCCATGGAAAGTTGGATCCATTTCTGTCAAGCCATTACGCGTTTCGGGCTCTAGTTACCAAAGCAGGAAGACATTTCCCTGTATCATACCTTTGATACGTGTTGCTCACATGTGTTCACCTACTACTGGTTTCAGCATCCATATAGACTACCTGCTGCGCAATAATCTTCGTCCCACGCCTATCTCAGAATCATCTCTATCCTTGATCCTCCACGATGACAACAAGGGGTCTGGTTTTTCCCTCCACCGGAGATCAGGCACATAAAAAGGAACATGTCAGTACCGGAGCCGACAACAGACGTTGATATCCAGGCATTTAGCCCGCAGGGAGATGCTCTCGTTCCTTACTCTCATTCCGCTCTTTACTTTGGCCCAGGCGGTGCCAGGGCCGACATCATCTAGCGATTGTGTGGGTACAATTTCGTCACTGAGTGACGTGAACAGTGCAGTTCGGTGTAAAACTGTGAACATCGATGCGTTCATCGTACCTGCTGGGAAAACATTCAGACTCGATTTGGCGCAAGGAACCACTGTTAATGTTTGTGAGTGATCGTTTCGCTATGTTGGTTGAACTGACTGACATGTTTCTTTAGTGGGGAATATCCAATTCGGAAATGTTAGCTGGGCTGGTCCGCTGTTTGAGCTCAAGTGCGTTTAGCTCCTTCATGGAACACCATGATTCTTTTACTAATGTCGAACTCTGCGTAATAGAGGGGAGGACATCACATGTAAGCCCGCCGCTTCGATGGCTTTTTGACCGATAGTAATGGTACCCTCTCAGTCAACGGCAATGGGCACGTTTGGGATGGGGGCGGACCTTTCTATTGGGTAAATTAAACCAGTTGGGGTTTTTGTCGACATCTGATCAATGGTAAGGATGGTCGCGGAGAAAGTGGCGTCATCAAGCCCCATCCTATGATGAGGTGCATACATTTGACCAAAATTGTGGCACGTTCCTAACTTACTTCGATAGCATTGCGATGTCGGGGACTTTATCTGTCAGTGCTTACTTATCACATACATATGTTGCCGTGCTACGACTTTCCTCGTTAGGGTGTCCATGTCGTCAATTCTCCGTTGCATTGCTTTGCGATAACTAGCCTCGGCCCGCTGGTCGTCACAGGGGCCACTGTTGACAACAGTAAGATAGTTGTTTGCCTCTTGATTGATACCCCTCTAACTTCTAAACACCAAGGTCAAGGGAATTACCCGAATGATAAGAGTGACGGTTCCCCTGCTGGTGGGGGTGCTTCACAATTGCATTCAAGATTCCCGATGTTCACTTTTAGAAACAGGACGTAATACCGATGGATTCGATGTCTGTGGGAATGACATCGTCATCAAAAAGAGGTAACGTGCATTTATCGAGGACGCGTACGCATGATGATGGTAATGGATGTATAGCATTGTTATCAACCAGGTATAGTATTCATCACTGTTTCTTCCTGTGCTGATATGCCTGTTGGTTCATTCCCCATTCAGGATGATTGCTTGGCTATCAACAGGGGCCAGAATATTGTATTTGAAGACAACTATTGCGACGGCGGCCACGGTGCATCTATCGTGTGTAGTCTCGTTTAGCATCTTAAGTTCACTCACTCTCGTAATGCATCTATGACTGTAGGGTTCGATCTCCTCTGACACTGTTGTGGAGGGTGTCGTCTTTCGGGGAAACAAAGTTGTCAATAGGTGCTCTCATTTTAGATTGGAGTTTCTTTAACAGGCTGAATGTACGCTCATAGCGTACAAGCGTTCCGCATCAAGACTAACAAGGCCGCGAGGAACAGTAGGGTGGCTAATGTCACCTACTCTGTACGCAGATCCGTGTGATCTAGCTTGGAGGCACGCTTATTGTGCATCGTCAGGGAAATACTGCAATAAACTGTACTTCGTATGGTGTATTGATTACTCAGAGCTACCCGAGTACTCTTGGGGCACCTGGAAGTGGCGTCGTCATATCCGTGAGTAGCTTTCATTCAACGCTGTCCACCACAAACAGATGCTGATCAAGGGTTTTTGATAGGACATCAACTTCTCCCAGGAGTTGACCGACATAGGCCTCGCGAGCGATGCTATCCCGGTTGCTGTCAATTGCGGTGAAGGCACCTGCATTGGTATGCCCTAACCCTTTGTTTTTCACGAGACGAGATGACCGATGTTTCCTGTAGGGACTTGGGATTGGTCCGGTCTGAAAACAGATGGTAGCCAGGTCACCTCGAAGAAGAATTGTCCTGATATCAGTGGTTACGACCTGTAGACTGTTTCTCTACTTCATGTCTTTGTCTTGGACTCCGACAATAAACAAGCCAACCCTTCCATTTGCGGGTGACCTTCGCTTCTCTCTACATCATCTACTAGCTAGTCGTCGAACATGTCCGACAGCGAACTTTGCTTGCTCTGTTACGGCTCCGCAGGTCCTTGCTGTGATTGCGAATCCTCCGAATTCTCTTGGTCTCAGTCCCCTTCTCAAGGATCCTATGGTAGCAAAAGCCCGTCACCCGACGAACCGTCCCTTTATACGATCGACGGGAGCTATTTCATTATGGGCCCTCTCAACAACCCGGATCTCGAAATAGATGTACAACGCCTTCAACCTGGGTTGGAGGATCCACATGCGGCGACCACTCCGGAGAACTACAGCGACACCGAAACATGGGATTCCCCCAGCACCGTGGCTCCTCCGGAATCTTCCTCTCCTGGCAGTATCGATGTTGGCTCTGAATTACTTTCGATGGGAGCAGCTCTGACTCTACCGAGCTATCGACAGGAAAACTACCTCTGGAATGTGGACCAACCCTTGCCTTGTTGTGCGTGTAACTGTGGATGCTCACTTGTCAACGCGCCACCATTGAACGGTCGGGTGGACTCGAACGCGACCATACTTTTTACCACCGCGTCGATGGGCTTTCCACCGACCCCTGTACTGGAAACAGAACAACCTCCTCGCGACGTGGGTGGTGGCCTACAAGCTCAACGACACCCTGTGGACACCTTTGAAGACAGCTTCTCGGACGCCACCCAAGGATCCCTCGACGACCATCTATGCACGATCAACGCACGACCAGTTGCTGCAGAGGCCCACGACATCTGCGCGGTGACGCGCCCAGCGGCCATCGAAAAAAATAGCGAGATTGACCATACATCTGCCCCTAGGCCCACTACCTACAAGAAGGCCCTTCCATCGGATCCCACAACCCTCGACTTGACAATATCAACGGAATTGGAACCGTCCATGTCACAGGGAGCGACAAACGATGGCCCTTGCGATGCTTTGGACAGTGAAACTAGAAGAGACGATTATGTCCCCTCCAAGGTGGTCTCTGATAGACCGTCTATCCTGACTCTCTACTCGAACGAAACCAAGACGCGTGAACATATGAAACGTCGCCACTCCGTAGTCGAGAGTTGTTCCCAGGAACTGAAGAAAGCGAAGCTTTCAATATCGTGCTTGCGTACGATGGTCACTCTAGCCAAGGTGGATGACTCTCGCACCAGCAAACCAAGTGAAGAGATCGGGTACCAAGCCACAGAGCCTGCAAGTATGCGACGTGCACGCTCATTAAGGGACGGATTAGAGGTGCGCTCATTCGTTGCTGCCTGCACAGAAAAACACGCATATATGCGTCTTCTCTCCTAGGGATCGCTCTTCTCGTCATCTCTCCGCGCACCGACTTTTGGACTCTGCGCAGACAAGGACTTTCCTCCGACAGTCCCGAGTACCCCACTCCCTAATTCCGTGGACTATGCCCGATCGAGGACGAACCCCATGGTCCGGACGATCGCATCTCACCATTGCAGGTCGTTAAACATACCCGCGATCCCACCAGTACCTATTATCGCACCACCCCTAGGCGTTCCACCCATGGTTGTCCATTGCCCCGAAGACCACGCGATCAACCGTATCAAGGCGCTTCTCCTCAGGGAACGCTCGGAGCGCAAAAGGGACGGTCTAGATGTCCACGATCGCAAGCGGAAGCAACGGTTTCAGGCAATATACGAAGTTTTGCCACATCGAGATTCTGCAAGCATCAACTCGAGCGAAGGCTGGAACCAATGGGAGGAGGAAAGTACGTGTTCTGCGATCGAGTCCCAGGAAAGCCAAACAATCTCGGCAAGCGTGAAATTGTTCCATATCCAGGACAAGAAAAATTGGTCCAACTCATTCAGTATCGTCGACGATTTCCGTAAAGAGATCGTTGAATGGATTCTCAAGGTGTGGTCGACGTTCATGTGGATCGTTCGTTTGATGCAAACTCTTTTATTTCAGACGCTACCCAGAGAATCACGCGAAGAAGCGCCGCGAGATAAACGGCCTCATGGTGTTGATCTTTACGATCAGCTGACCGGATCGTACCAGACGCGGTTTCACGCTGCGCAATTGTTTCATAGGTACTTTGTTCTTCCTGAATACTGGAGAGAGGTGTACAAGCGCAAGGAACCGAAGGAGCCCTGCGAGAAGATATGGGACCTTGCGGTGGCATGCATAGCATTGAGTGTCAAGGTACGTACTAGATCCATCTTTTCATCGGAGAGCCAGCTCGACGATCCTTAGCTTCATCGTGATTGCCTCCGGCCGCTCTATCCGGTTTTTGCTGTCGAATTTCTAGCTCTGGCGCCCCACTCAATGACCCAAGCAACGCTTCAGGTGCGTTTTTGACAACTCAGAAGGGGGTCAGGTGCTAATTCGACGTCATACAGCGCGCACAATGTGATATTCTGTACAGGTTTCGGTTTCGACTGGGAAGCTGCACACCACAGGATGTCTTGGACGAGTTGTGGAATGCGTTGCCTACCTTGCGTATGGCTGCTGCGCCGATCAGCTGGGCGGTCGTTGAGTCTGCGACCTGGAATACGTTGTTTAAATCGCTCTTCGGTGAGTGTCCGTCGATCTCTGTGAAGTTCTCATGCATGATCCTGGACCCTATATTCAGAGGCAGACATGTTGCAGTACCCTGTTACCTTACTTACGGCGGCAGCACTCTTGGAGAGCCTGAGTCTGGCGTTAGTGTGTCATTTCAGGAGAGAAGCGAGAGCCAATGCAAAGGTTTGCAAGTGTAAGCCTCCAGCCAGGGCTACGGTCTCTGAGAGCGAGCTGGATGACATCGAGCCGACATCGTGGCAGATCTATTCCTTTGAAGCAGGCCAGTTGGTGGATGACGTCGTTTTGGATGTCAAGGATGTGCTTGATCTTTCCGACGTGCGTCGCATGGACTTTATTTCGAAGCTGGAGCTGACGACGGTTGCAGATGGAACTAGACGCGTGCAGAAAGTGGCTGAGCAACGTTGGAAAAGAATAGTCTGGACTTGTTCTTTGTAGCCTTCCTAATATGTACATGCGATCGGGCCGATGACGTCGATAGTAGGGTGGTATATAAACTAGACGGCGCAGACTTGAAAGCTTGACCGCAAGCATGACAGACGCGAACAAACTCGAACATGGAGAACAGGTGTCGTGAGTGGCCCCAGATCTACTGGCAGACGCATCGTCACTGACGAGGTAAAGCTGGAACTGGGGCGGCGGGCAGCCTTCAGGCAGGATTGTCGACATCGTCGAGAAAGGCACTGCCGAGGTGACGAGCAAAAAGGTGCGTCGATTGTCAGCGACACGAACCTTGCTCTCATGCCTGAGCAACCACAGGGCAACGTAATTAGTCGCAAGGCAAGGGAGGGCGATCCTGCCGTCAAGATTTCTCGCGAAGGGGTGAATGTTACGATGATCCATATGAACCTTGCTGACCGTTTCTGGGGCAGAACGACGTCGTCAAGCTGGCGCACGAGTTGAACGAGGTGGAGAACGAGTAATTTTGATGTCGTTATATAGACCGGCGTGGGAACAAACGGAATTTGGACGAGCAGCTGTCTGCGGTGAGAATTTAGAAACCGAGTCGCTTGAGTCACCCTCCGCTTTCTCCTTGGTCTCCTTCTCTCTGTCTCTTTCTCGTCACGACCGTCAGGACAACCACGACCAACCTGTCTCGCTAAATCGACCTGCCGCTTTGTTCTTTTTTTCTCGCTCCCGACTCTTTTTCCATCACTATCGATACCCGATACCAGCATCTGCCAACTAATATCTCGCACTCGTGTAAAATCTCTATCATCTGCTCCGTGAGCTCTTTTCGATCTGCAGAACATGGCCCCGGGAACCAAGACAGGTCCACCACTATTCCTCGGTCTCGAACTCGCCACCGATCAGCTTCGCGCATCGATCGTCGACGAGAGCCTGGAACTTGTAGGGGTCGAATGCGTGGACTTTGATACCGAATTATCTGAATATCAGTGAGCGTCCTCCTTTTTGTCATCTCATTCCCCGTTCCAACTTCTCGCACGTTCTGCATGCCTCTTTGTCTCGTCCCTTGTCTCTCAAAATTACGCGTATTGATTAGCGCTGACCCTCGATCAGGACTCAGGGTGGTATATTCACGACACCGGGTGATGCCTACACGACCCCGGTCGATATGTGGGTGAAGTCCCTAGGTGCGCCATGTCGCGGAATCAAAATTTTCAGATATCAACAATTTACTAATTTGGGCCCTTTTATAATTCCCTCGATCGTAACCTTATTTGGCACGTGTCCCCCACCCAACATTAAGACTTTCTCCTCGAAAAATTGTCCAGAAACTGCGACATCACGAGAATAAAATCCATTGGTGGCTGTGCTCAGGTGTGACCCCTCCTTTTCATTCGTTCGTCGCAATTCCGACCGGCGGTTTTTGCAGCACGCCGTCGTTTGGTGGAAGTCGACCCCGATCCCCTCATTCCCTGCATTGGACCCCCGACTCCCACTACACTCGCAACTTCCTCCAAACACGTTCTCGCTCGCAAACACCCCCGTCGCACAAGACACTTCCGCACACACTCATGCCTTGGCACTCGAAGCGCTCCTTGGCGGCCCGGACATTATGGCCGCGCGTGTCGGTACCTGTGCCAATGCCTCGATCCTTGCGGCCCAGCTCCTCCGCATCCGTGAGTCTTGGACTTCGGACGTGTGGGCGCGCACGGGCAAGGTGCAACTCGCGAGCACCTTTGTCACCAGCATGATCGTAGGCGAGTGGGTAAATATGGGCGAGGCAGAGGCGTGTGCCACCGGCATGTGGACACATACCGGCGGTCAGGGCACTTCGACTCAAGGACACTGGGACGAGGGCGTCCTTGAGATTCTTGGTGGGAGCCGCGAGGAAGGACGGAGGATACGAGGATGGCTCGGCGAGGTCGACTCGGCAAGCGGTAGGAAGGTCGCCAATATATCACGGTATCTGTGCGAAAGATACGGGTTTGAGCCCGGTACGTGCTGCGTATGCTTGCATGAATACCAACGAAGTTTGATGCCTTCTTCCGCCCTAGACACCGTCGTCACTCCATTTACGTCTGATTATATCTCTGCATATCTTTCTCTTTGTCCATCACCTGGAGACGCCGTACTATCATTTGGACCTATGGATACCCTTCTCACACCCGCACAACACTATCACCCCACTCGCCTTTACAACCTATTCCCGCATCCAGCACAGGATGCTGGAGAAAAGCGGAGGTACATCGCCATGCTCACCAGCAGGTAAATCTGCGATGACTTCCTTTCCACTTTTACCTAACGTTCGGTCTAGGAACGCCGATGTTCCCCGTGCCCTGGTCCGAGACATGTACACCAAGAGCTGGAGTGCTTTCGACCGCCTAGTGGCCATCGTCCCTCCAGGTGGCTCGATTGGGTACGTGGGCACCATCTCAAGGTTTCAGATGTCAGAATTCAACTACGCATAGGCTCGACGATAAGCTCTTCAGCTTTTGGTTGCTACAAGGTGATAGCTACCCGCTATCCCACGTCAAAGGGATTTACCGTTTCGAAACGGGCATCAAGGTCAATGAGTTTAGGGATCTTCGCGCAAATCCGCGGTGCCTTCTAGAAAGCCAGGTTCTCTCCTTCCGTGTCCGATGGTCCCGGATGATATCGACTGGCGTGCTCGGGTCCAACATTAATCGCAATCGCGGGAACGTGCAGACACCCGGGCCGAGTCCGATTGCGGCAACTGCACCCAATGGTCGTGCAACGAGTCTCGGACTCCCCTTTGATCCATACGATTACTCGCCCCTACCGGCCCGAGTCTTGGTTACCGGCGCGGCAGCAAATTTTCCTTCAGTCGCCAATCTGGTCGGGGACGTTTTCAACGCGCCAGTGTTCATGCCCAGCACGCAAGTAGACTCTGCCCAAGTCGTCCCGCATCGCAACGCGCCCGCGGGTGGTTTCCCCAGCCGAGCGTCTCTCGGAGGGGCATATTTTGCACGCTGGATCTGGGGTAAGGAGCGCAGTTCTGTCAGTGGTGGTTCGGGAACTGGAAGAGGCCTCGGTGGGTTTGAGGAGGAGATACGAAGGCTATACGGTAAGCGGTGGGTCGCGTTCGGCGGCACACCGCTACGCACCAACGTGAATGGACCTCTGGGAGTGAGCGGGGGTAGTGGCGCGAATAGCGGAACCAGCACACCGTACGGGCACCCGCGATCGAACCTCGGATCTACCACCGTCGTAGAGGAAGAAGAAGACGAGGTGGAGGAGATGGAACGCAGCGGTGGGATGCTGAACGCGTCGGTGTTTGCGGGCGGCTTTGCGGATCGGGATCTCGGTCGGGACATTGGGCGGATGCGAACGCTCACTGGATCTACTGCGGATACGAACACGAGCACGGGCTCTGGCGCGCCCTCGACGGCGTTCACGACGCCCGAGCTGGGAGGCGCGAGTCCCGGGGCCAACGGTGGCGTGCCGACTCCTCAGACGACGAGTCTCACTCCTGTCACGGCAATGCCGACCGCCGACCCGGAGGCGCAGATTGGGCTGGCAAAAGTAGCGGAAGCAGACGTGGACGCGTTCATGACCTATGCGGCCATCGTACCCGAGTATTGCAGGCTAGAGAGTATGCTGTGCAAAACCCTGGTGTGATCGTGCACGTCTTTTTTTTCTCCCCTTCATGTTTTCTTTTTGTTTAGGCTGGGACCTTTTTTCTACTTGCTTTCTCGTTGCGGCTGAGGTTGGACGCAGTGCGAGTGATGGAAACTGGGCCAACGCAGCGATCCTCTGTCGTCTAAGCCCCCTATTTGTATTGTACATATGGTAGGATCACATCAATAGGCAAACGACGTCTCTACACTCTTGGGTGCGCGACAAAGTATAGGCACCAACATTTGTCATGTGTTTGATGCCACCTTCCACGTCGATGAAGAGCAAAAAAAGAAGGGTATGCGAAACCAGAAGGACTTGCACGTGAAATCGGTGCGCGTGGCATCGAAAGCTAGAACCGTACGGCCGGAGTCACCGGGTGGACATAACCAACACAAGCGCAAGTCCAATAAATAAAGATGAATATCAGTCAAATCGCTTGTCTCGGATTCGAACGCACGTCGATCGTGAGAGTCAGATCGTGATTCTCGTGGGTTTTGGAACGTCTATCGCAAAGCACGTAGAGTGGCCGTCACATATGGAGACGTTCTCGCACCGACTGCACGCGAACACCTACGGTGTCAGAAACCCACTGCAGCTGCATCGTTCCGTGTGGATCAAGTAGGCAACATATCCATAGAACCGTGATTTCATCGACTTGGTCGTACACCTCCTGGATGATGCTCAGTCAAGTCGGCCATGGGCCTCGCCCGCTTAAACGCACCAATTGGGGTCGGCACCAAGGCGGAGAAAAACACCTTGTGGCCGCCGAGCATGATAGCGTTTCCACGGTCAACTGCGTGCCACATTTGGTGTGCAAAGCCTCCGAGGATTGATTCGGAGTACTGCTGGCTCCTGAGCGGGAAGCAACGGTTGAAACAACTGATGCCATCGATAAGTGGTGAACCTCACGAGCTCGGGGGAAATTGCCATGTGAGATCTCAAACCCTGTGAGCGATCAAACCTCCTGTGGGATATAAAAACCGCACCTTTTGAACCCATCTCCCAAAGGGTTCCCTTTCTCTCTCTTCCTCGACGACTTATCTAGCGGATCGATCCAATCCGTCACCTTCTGCACAATGGCAAACATTCGAGCCAACGCCATCTACTATCTGATTAACGCCAAGGGAGAAACGGCCTTGGATCTCTCTGGTGGCGATAACAAATCCAGTACGTCGTCCATGATATCGCTTCGCCGCGGGCGATTCCATGGATCCAACTCACCGCGCAATTCGACAGTCATCGGCTATGGCTACCACGGGGGGGCCAACCAAGCGGTACGTTCCCTGCCCTCGTCATCCCCGACATGCACCGTCGCACGTTCGCTGACATCGCGACCTTCGACACTGGGTTACAGTGGACCTTTCAGGACGCAGGCGCCGACCTGACGTATTATCTCAAGTCGGAGAAAGAAGGGAAGTACCTCGCCGCCGCAGGCGAGCTGCGCGACGGACAAGATATCGTCGCCACCGATTCGCCGTATGCGTGGTATGTCCAGGACGAACCGGGAGTGGATGGCGGCGTGAGGTGTGTAATCACCCTCCTTGTGTAGCGCGACACCGGCCGGTCCTCTCTCCGCATTTGCCTTGTTCTCTTTGTGATGCGATGGGCGCGGAGGCCGGGGAGTGCGCAGGGGGACCATCGAGCGCCAAAACTTGAACTGACGATACAAATAGACTCTCGCCGGCGAGAAACAAGAACTTTTGCGTCGACCTCTCGAACTACGGGAACCCGACGCCCGGCACGCCTGTCCAGCTGTGGGGCCGTTGGGATGGCCAAAACCAGGTCTGGAAGTTAAGAGCAGTTCAGTAGGGATTGAAAGCGACCATGTTCGTATGTCTGACAGTCAAAGGCTCGGGCGCCGAGTGTAAGGATAGGGGTGTTGTCTGCGGATGTATAGTGTAGGTGTGATGATGTGTGTATGATATGGAACTAGTCCGATGCCTTTTTCTCGTATCAAAGACACGATCCGTTGTTAAGACATCATTGTTGGTCGTACCGCGCCTTCGCGGTGGTTCTCTGTCAGCGTCGAATGTTTGAACTTCAGTAGATGCCGAGTACCAGGCAATACACTGAGAAAGCGCGAAACGACAGTGGCATCTCCAATTCGCATCCTGTGGCGGACTCTTCTTCGAGGTCGTGAGGGGGAGTCATTGTGTGAGGAAATGCTACGACATCGGCCAGCGGGTGGGGCCATAGAAACTGGATCCCACAACCTCAAGGCGCGGACACAAACAACACAAAGGGGCTACTCGGGACCCGCGGTATTCCCCACATATGAACAGGACTTTGAGTCAAATCACAGCATGGCCATGGGCGGAGTCACACGGAGGTGGGGGTAATCACACTCAAAAGTATGCGCCACTTTCCCTCTGCCAGACCATGGACATACCAATCCTTTTGAGTGCACTCACGTGACTCTTCAGTACTTGATCGAAGTTCTGGGCACGCCCAATCCTTATTACATGCATCGTTTCTCGGTGGATTTTGGTTTGTTTGTCTAGGCTGGCATCAGCCCTTGACTTGGCTTCAATACAAGGGGAATAATAGGGCACCCCAGTCAATGCCAACCGCCCCACCATCTCCAGATGGATTAGATCCATGGCATCTGCGTGCAACCGTTGACGGAACCGCACAGCCCGAAGAAACGCACGAATTCTCCTAATCTTGAGCAGCCTCGTTCCGGGCCTAGAATAAATCTAAGCGCACTCCCTTGTCCATACCTGGATATACTCGGCCCGAATTCTATTTTCACGAACTCAAAAAGGTTAGCTCACATGCCATCGTATCAGATATTCGTTCCCAAGATGTGAGTTGTAGTCTCGGTGTGGCCACATCACAAGACGGAGACCCACGCATAGGAGTTGTTACTAGTATCAGACATGCAATTCAGTTTATCGTGCAGTTCACGTTGGTGGAGGACCTAAGTGGTTGGACACATCTCGTGCCGTATGGAAACCACCTCTTCCAGCTGGGGCCCCATGATCGTGGTCAAGGGTACGTGAGTGTTCGACGCTATGAAGCGAACACGTGCAGGCTGTCATCGGAGTTTGGCAAATTTTCGGTGAACTCGTTCGGTTTCCAGTGAGCTCTAACTCATCGACTCCAGTATTTCTAGCATCGACCTCGTCAGCTTCGCCTACAACACCATGGACACACCCGATCAAGCGGAAGGAACCATGTACTCCGCCGAGTCACAGAGCCAAGTCGGAGACATTGCGATCAAGCCACAGCACTCTCACAGATTTGACATCGTTTGGAACGGTCTGTTGCAAAAGTTGAAGATTCTCGAGAAGGTTGTGGCCGATGTCGCAGAGGTACCTCCATCAATATTCAGCGTCATTCGCACGGTTTGAACGCATTACATATAGGTCCATCCTTACGTATCGCTAGCTTCGTCCGTGATATGGAGTGCGAACAAGGTCTGTTGGTTGCTTAATGTGTGTTTCGTAGCTCATCGCCTTCCGTTTGTTCAGGTGCTCGTCAGCCAGAAAAATCTGCATGAGCAGATCATTCACTTGGCAGCCGTGATGGACGACGCGCTTGGGTTCGTTAATGATCCAGATCCTTTGAAGGATATCAAAGAACACACGAAGACCACCACACTTCTCATTCAGCAGGTGACAGAGTGCGGTTACTTCATGATAGAATTCGCAAAATACAGGGATTTTTGTTCGTCCCTATCTAATTTCAGACCGACCATCACTGATTTTGCTTGTAGTGGCGATGTTGGGGGGATACAAGGCCTCCGACATAAATGCGAACATCACTGCTTATGAAACCCGATTGCAACATCTCAAAACGGCGCTCTTAGAGGGAGTTGAGGTACCGGTGGGGAACATTGTCGTCCGTATGACGAAGAGTGTCAGGGACATTGGTAAGTCGGATGCCTTGAGATGGTGTTTCGCTATTCATGAGGCCATGATACAGTAGAGTCCATCGACTTGGGTGGTATGCCGCGCTCAGACAGGAAAACACTTCAGTCGGAAAAAGGATGCTTGCCCGGGACGCGCGAGACGCTACTCAGGGAAATCTGTGACATCCTCAACAATGCCGAGGAAAATGCCCCACGGGTTTGCCTTCTCACTGGCATCGCTGGATCTGGAAAGACGACAGTGGCCCACACGATCGCTCGACTGTACGATGCACAAGAGCGACTGGGGTCGTCGTACTTCCTTACTAGCACTGACATCCCGAATCGCAATCCGAGACACCTGCTCTCTACAATCGCACATGACCTAGCCAAGCTTGATTCGGGGTACATGTCCACTCTTTGCGAGGTCGTGGGGAACAAGCCAATACTTCGCATGTCACAATCGCCTACGGAGCAACTCGAAAAACTCATCATTGAACCTAGCCAGTTACTCCACACTGTTGGGCCCATAGTCATTGTCATCGATGGCTTTGACGAGAGTGGCGATGCATGCAATCGTCAATGCATTCTGGCCAGTATCTTCGAGCGAATCAAAAGCAACGACCTTCCGCCCAACCTCCGTTTCCTCATCACCTTGCGCTCAGAAGCCGGTATTCTCAATTCCACTGGACTTCAACCTGGCCCTCAGGTCTTCTGGAAACAAATGAGTGAGATCCCCGAGGATGTTGTCCACGGGGACATCGATAAATTCGTCCAACATTTACTTTCTCCGTATACCGAACTCGAGTCTTCGTGGCCAGGACAGGAGTGGTGTCGATTACTCGTCCGTCATTCTCAAGGGCTCTTTCAATGGGCGTTCATTGCATGCAACTTCATCAAAGGCTTCGGAGATGATGATGCAGGGCTGGGTATATGTGAACGATTCAAAATACTCATACAAATTGACACCAATGAAGACATCCACCCGCTAGACAAGCTTTACGAAACGATACTCAAGCAGAAATATGTATCGGATGATGAACGGCACCACTTTCTCGAGGTGATGGCAGTCGTACTCTCTCTCAAAGAACAATTACCTTTCAGGTCTCTTTCGACTCTCCTGGATGAATCTCTGGATGCCGGGGATATTATCAAGCACCTGGGATCACTACTGGGGGGAGCAGTTGATGAAGAGATCTTGTACTGTTCACTCCATGCCTCATTCTGTGAATTCCTCCTTGATGAAGCTCGCAGCTTCACGTTTCACGTCCAGACCCTTCCTCAGCATTCAGTCCATCTCGGAAAGACATTGCTGGCATGCATGCAGAAAATGCTCAGGTTCAATATCTGTGATCTCAATGACTCTCGGATCCACAACACTGCTATCTCAGACCTACCTGATCGAGTGAACAAGGCAATCCCCCCCCACCTTGCATACTCATGTCTTTACTGGATGGATCACCTGCAACATGCTGAGTGTACTCCAGAGTTACTGAGTGAAGTTACCCTCTTCTTCAAAGACTTCTTTCCCTTCTGGCTTGAAGCCATTGGCCTTCTCTCCCTCTTCTCCCCACCATCGTGCTTTCAATCTGCCCTGGAGACATGCACCATGCTGAGGAAATGGGGTAAGGTGAGATCAATTCATTTCAAATGATGACTTGTTTTTCAAAGATGTTATTAGGGTCATGAGATTACCATCCTGGCTTTGGAGGCATTCCAGTTCATCCATGTGTTTGCACCTGTTCTGAGAGAATCTACACCTCATCTCTACCTGTCAGCTCTTCCCCAGACCCCACCCAGCTCATCCCTTTATAAACTATGGAGTCACCATTTGCAAAAACATATTCCATTTCCCTCAAATGGTCCACCTAGTTGGCAGGCAATGGTCTGTGTCTTGGAGGGACACACAAGCCTCATTGGTTCCATTTCTCACTCATCTGATGGAATTCATATTGCTTCTGGCTCCATGGACAACACTATTAGGGTTTGGCATGCAGGCACTGGTCACTGTGTGGCAGGTCCATTCAAGGGTCACACTTCCTCTGTGACCTCTGTTGCCTATTCTCCTGATGGCACTTGTATCACCTCTGGCTCTGAGGACAAGACTATCAGAATTTGGAATGCAATCACTGGCCAGTGCATCATGGATCCATTCAAGGGCCATCTTTCTTCTGTCAGCTCTGTTGCATACTCACCTAATGGTGCTCACATTTGCTCTGGCTCTGTGGACATGACCATTAGAATCTGGAATGCAGCCACTGGTCAATGTATAGCTGGTCCATTTCTGGGACATACAGAGAAGATCAGCTGTGTTGCCTATTCACCTGATGGTCACTGTGTTGCCTCTGGCTCAGGAGATAAGACTCTTAGAGTATGGAGTGCAACCACTGGTGATTGCATAGCTGGTCCATTCCAAGGACATCTAGCTCAAGTTACCTCTATTTGCTACTCACCTGATGGAACATGTATTGCCTCTGGATCCTGGGACAAAACCATTAGAGTTTGGGATGCAATGACAGGTGACTGTGTGGCAGGCCCATTCAAGGGACATACTTTGCCAGTCAGTTGCATTGCCTACTCACCCAATGGGCATCATATTGTTTCTGGCTCTTGGGATGAGAAAATAAAGATTTGGGATGCATGTACTGGCCAAACTGTTGCAGATTCAGACTTATTTCAAGGACATGAGTCTTCTATCACCTCTATTGCCTATTCCCCTGATGGGACACATATCATCTCTGGCTCTTTGGACAGGACCATGAGGATTTGGAAAACAGGATCTCAAATTCATAATGAGGATATATTCAGGTTTGTTGTTCATTTATTTTAACAGGCTTTTCTCACTTTGAATATTATAGTAATACTGAGGCCATGAGAGTTGAAGATCAAGATCAAGATGAGGATGAGAGTGATCAATCTACTGAAACCCAGTCTGTGGACCTTGAGAGGATGATGAGCCCTCTTGCCTATTCACCTGATGGGACTTGCATTGTCTCTTGCACATATGACAAGACCATCAAGATATGGAATGCAAGTACTGGTCAGTGTGTGGCAGGTCCATTTGAGGGACATACAGACAAGATCAACTCTGTTGCCTATTCACCTCATGGAACAAGCATTATCTCAGGTGCTGATGATGACACCATGAGGCACTGGTGTGTACCTGCTGGCCAATGCATGGTATTTCATGGACACACAGATCATGTTCTTTCTGTTGCCTATTCCCCTGATGGCATACACATTGCTTCTGGCTCCTCAGACACCACCATCAGAGTTTGGGATGCAACCACTGGTGGTTGTGTGGCAGGCCCATTTCTTGGACATTCAGAGAAGATCCTCTCTATTGCCTATTCTCCTGATGGGACCCATATCATCTCTGGCTCTGAAGACAAGACCATTAGAGTTTGGAATGCAGTCACTGGCCAATGCATCATGGATCCATTCAAGGGCCACACATCTTCTGTCAGCTCTATTGTTTATTCACCTGATGGCAAGCATATTGCATCTGGCTCTTGGGACAAGACTATCAGTATTTGGGATGCAGGTACTGGCCACCATGTCGCAGGTCCATTTCTGGGACATACAGCCAAGATCCACTCTATTGCCTATTCACCAGACGGCGCTCACATTGTCTCAGGTTCTCACAAGGTCATCATGGTTTGGAATGCATCCACTGGACAGTGTGTGGCAGCTCCAATCATGAGACATGATGGTGATGTCGACTGTGTGACCTACTCACCCCATGGTAGCTCTATTGCCACTGGAAGTGATCGCTCCGTGGTGCTTTTGAAGGCTGAATTACTACTGTCTTATGCTGATTTCAAAAATGTGTACGAGAACGATTATTGGATCCAATCCTCTAGTGGCGCTTTCTTTGGCTGGCTAGCACCTTGGAACAGAAGTGTTATTCACCATGCTCACCGTTCTTTGGAAACCTGCCATGACATTGTCTTTCACAGAGACTTTGATAGTGCTGTGTTTGGCGCATCTTGGATGTCTTGTTGGCGTTGAATGTCCTGCCCTAATGTCATCTGTGTCGTCGTGTGCTTTGTTTTTTTTTTACTCGCTTGGCTTACGTCGAACATCATTCCCGGCGATGTACACGAGCGCGCCGCGTCGACGTGTCGTATCCGCTGTTTCGAGCAAAAGATCTTCAATGGGGGGAGGGGCCTTGACGCCGACCATACTATGACACAAAGACACACCCCTTTCGTTATGACGGGGCTCACCGAGACAGAGTCTGTACTCGGCCCCGCGGATGTTGCACATATCTGGGCGCGATCGGACTTGCCAAGCCACTCATCGATCACCCCCCCCCCCTCTCTCTGAACGTGTGAAGATTCACATCGACGGTCCGCACCTCGGCGGGTCAAGATCGGGCTTGGACCCGCTCCGAGACGGACAGCGTCGGCAAAAAGAAAGGGTACAACACGGTGTATATATGGTTTGATTAGATGCCCTCGTGACGATGACGACGACGACGACGACGATAAAAGTGACTATACCTCTTTATGCTACTACTAGAGAGAGACGATAAGTCAGAGCACGTTCAGTCTCTCGAGATGGTGCCTCAGGATACCCTCTCGCACGCCCGACAGGACGGCCTGGGTGGCTACCGTGTCCTGAACCGAGACCACGCCAAATCAATACGAGGGCCTCGCGAGACGTCCAAAGACACGTACGATGGCCGATGTTTCGTGACAGAAAAACGTGCGTTGCTTTGGCGACAGCCTTCTCTAGATGGCGAGCGTTCAGCACACACGGGAGAGTGACATATAGGTGACGACATACGTGGTACGCCCGGAACTTGTCTCGAAAGTCTGTGTCAGGGAGGATGAGCAAAGACCGGCCAGGGACGGCGGGGTTGGGTACGTACATGTGACGACGTGTTCCACGTCGTTGGGGTGAGCGCCGTACGTGGGGACGTACGTCTGCACGCGGATGCCCGCCCTGAGCGTTGCGTCGAGAATGTCCATCTTGTTCAGGAACAGGATGATGTTGGCCCGCGCGAGCAACGGATTCGCACACATCTCTTTCCAGAGACTGATCGAGTCTTCCTGAAACAAACAAGACAAGAGAGATGAACGGGAGAGACGGGGCCATGGACACGTGCGCGCGCACCAGACGGTTGATCATCCTGTCCTCGTCCAGCATCTGGTTGAACACGAGCGGGGCGAGAAAGATGATGGCTTGGACTGCCAACGGGGATCAGGTCCGAGGGAGGAGGGTAGCGCGAGGATCGCACGCACCGTCGTCAAAGTAAGAGACCCACTGGTGCCTCGAACCACGACTGCCACCGACGTCGTAAATGTACCATTCCGAGCCTGAGAGAGAGAGAGATGAGCGGGACCAGACGCGCAAGGGGATGAACGCAGACTATTGTCGACCGTGAACTGATGTTCCTCTACGCCGTACGTTCGCACCCTGGCGCGCACGATGTCGTCTACGAGGCCGTGAGCGGACGACGGCGAGGAGGGACAGAGGGAGGGCGCGGACCAATGTGAGGTGTCCAACCTGGTGTTCCGATCCGGAGGACGTCGTTGAGAAAGAAGCCGGCGCTGTGCTCGAGGAGGATGCCCTTGCGCTTCAAGAGTGCGCGGACGGCAGGGTCGGTCCAGAGGGCATGTATGTCGGGTGCGAGGGCCTCGAGAAGGGGCGTCGGGTCGGACGGGTGCGGACGGGGGTTGCGGTGTTTGGGGGCGCGATCGTCGTCCTGTGGTGCGAGGAGCGTACCGGCGATGCGCTCGAGGACGGTCTTCCACGCGCCGCCCGCCCGAACGCATATTTCGCCTGATCCTGCCAAGAGGGTGTGGGTGGTGTGATCTGCCGTGCCAGAGGCCCACTTGGTCCAGCCCGTGGACGATACGAGGGGGGGCGTGTCACCGCCAAACTCGGGGAGGAGCTGGCGCGCGAGGTGGGTCTCTACGCTGAGGAGGGGGAGAAGACGGAGACGGAGAGCGGCGTGTGCGTGTGTCAAGGGGGGTTGATCATCGGGTCTGACATTGAGCGAGGACGTTCTGAGGGAAGAAGCGCGGTCGAGTTCGTCTTCGATGACGTCGAGGAGTCGCTTGACGGACCCGATCAGGTTCCATTGGACGATGACTTTCCAGATGGGGGTCTCGCGGTGAAAGTGGTCGGGACAAAACGCGAGTTGAAAGTCTGTCGCCTGTGAAGGAGGGGGTGTGTGACGGACGTGAAGAGTCAAAAGTACTGACTTCGGAGCAGGGTGGACTTGCCCGACTCTGCTTGACCGAGCAACACGATCTTGATCGCCCGCTTTCGTCGTTCCAACTGCTTCTTTGACTTTTCGATGGCGTCGTCGATCTCCTTTGATATCCGCGTCGCTTCTTGTTGTCGCACGATCCGAGTCTGCTTCTCCGCGGGGGACTCGTCCGAAGGCGGTCTCAACAGGGCAGACCACGCGTCGGTCATGGTTTGGGGGGGAAAGAAAAAAAAGGAAAACGCCTCGCCCGACTTTATCCCTCTTCAATTTCAAATTCTTACTGAGACAGGGACCCCAGACACTCAGGCACGATCACGACGGGCCGCGTACCACACCGACAATGCGCTCGACGCCATCCTCGATCCTCTAATCGCCCACCCCGTCCACGCAGCACCGCCCATCCCGGCAGATTGCAGACAGGCAAACCAACTGCCCGCTTGCACGGAGCCACCCCAAAAGTAACTCTGCGACCACGCCGCGATCGAACCTGACCCGTCTGAATCAACGCCGAATCCACCGTGATCACCCGCGGACCCACCTTTGATCGGACCGGCAGGCCCAAAGCCGAGCAAACCCAACAAAGGACGGAGAAGCCACGCTTCGGGGATGAGCAGCGTGCTCACGCTCATCGCTATCATCGGAAAGAAGCGCGGATATCGCTCGTGAATGTCCCCTGTCAGCGTTGAGCGCACCCTCCAATACGCTGCCGAAATACACGCACCGACAGCCACCGTCAGCGCGTGCACGTGCGGCCTCAACGTGACCAAGTACGCCGTCGCCACACCTGGCTCGATCCCGTGACGTGCACAGACCCCCAACAGTGCCGCCGCCGTAGCGTCCAACACGCCATCGACAGACGCTGCCCTTGCCGCATGTCCCACCACACCCTCACCGCTCGAAAGGAGACGCATCGCGATCCCCGTCAACGTACCCTCGAGCTCGCTCGTCAGCCCCTCGACGGTGAGGTGCCGCGCCGCCAGCGCACCCTGCATGTTCTCCCGGAACGTCGCCGTCGCCCCCACGATCTGCGTCATCGCCGACGCGATCTCGCCGAACCGGCCGCAGTTCAAGTGCGACCCTGCAGAAGCGAGCACCTGTTGCACGTCGCACACGGATGGCGTATATCGCGCCACTGCATGCGCTGCACCCGTCGACGCGAGATAGGCATCTGTGCACGTTCAAACGTTGGCTCGCGACACAGTATCGATTCCAGAACCGCTTACTGTGTATCCCTCCGAGAACGTAAGACGCCGCTCCACACAACCTGTCAGTGCGTCCCATCATCCGTGACGACGGGGATACTCACGCGAGACTGCAGCTGCTGACAAATCAGAGAGACGGTGATCGTCGTTGTCGGACGGCACTTTTGCTGGCAGATGAGATGGTGATGTTCAAGACGACCGAGAACATACCATTGGCGTCCGCCACGACCTCGTCGTCGGACGGACCTTTTGCTGGTAGATGAGCTATCAAGTCCTCGTTGTCGGATGGGATCGCTGCTGACAGATGAGACGCTGCAATTCAACCTGAACGAGAGCCTACCGTTGGAGTCCATCTCGTGACTCTCGGTTGAAACTGCCGCCGACATATGACACACTGTAGTTCAAGACAACCGAGAACCTACCGTTGGCGTCCTCCGCGACCCCGTCGCCCTCGGAGGGCACTCCCACTGACAGATGAGAGAACATACCGCTATCGTCGTCCCAGGCTTCTACATCTGCACCATCCGGGAAAGCGCCCGGCATGCTGGACGAAGCAAGGATGGGCTCAGACGACGGCACGTAGTTCCAGATGAAACTCATGACTCGAATGTATGCGCAAGGTGGTTGAAAGGACGCGCACGAGGATGCCTCGCTTCCCCCTCCGTGAGAATCCAACTGTACAGCAAGTCGTTCCAGTTTCGGATTGCGAAGATCGTCCACATACGAGCATGTGCACCACCCACTAGCGAGCAGCGCGCGACACCAGATGGACACGCCAACGTTTTATACGGTCATTCGTTCTTCCACTTGTTCGTAGACGAGTCCGCTCTTGTGTAGACAGTAGTCACTCTCTGGGTCTCGTGCCAGGAACAACGCGTCAACGTCGGCGTATTCTGTTGTTCTGGGCAGAACCTCATGGCTGTGAGAATGAACTCGAGGCCTTTTCAGTCACTCGGATGACAAACTAAACGACAGCGTTGATCGCTCAACTCTCAGCGAGTGTCCGAGATGCGTTCGCCAAAGTTGAACCCACCGACCCGTGGGCATTAGATTCAACACGTCATTCATTCCATGGTGCCCTGAAGCGGACAAAAAAAAAAAAAACACGGGGCCAAGAATATCGATCACATTTCTTCACAAGCCTGCCTACAGCGTTATTCTTACACTCAAACACTCGCCTCTTGCTGAAGAAAAGAAAGAAAAAGAAAAGAGGAAACCCTTCTACTGCACCTTTTGCGCCCTCCAGACCTGGTTCTGCGCATCCCATCGATGCCACAGCTGGACGGGCGTCCCGGGGGTCGCATTCCCGTGGTCAGACAGGTCGACGCTGAACTGCGTGTCGCTCGCCGGTGAGAGTCTGCGCGGTCAGGTTTACCGCCCGAGACGAACAAGAACGAACACAGACGCGCACCTCACCCCGCCCTGCACGTCCTCGACGCGCCACCCGTACGGGGAGCCACCCGCGACGAGGCGCTGTCCGTCGCTCGGATCGCCCGCCGCGGAGAGGTACTGCCCGCTCCCAGACGACTTGACGTTGAACGTCTGGTTCCCGCCTGCGTCCTCGAACACCCACTGCACCGCCTCCCGTCAGTCTTGCTTTCTCGCGCGCGCGCGCGCCAGGTCGTGGCAACACGGCACGTACCGTCTGGTTCGGCCCCTGGTGATACCCATACCCGATGACTGTGTTCCGAGCTCGGGGGTGAGATGGGACGGAAAGAAGACGGGGCACACGTACTGGAGACGTTGTCTCCGCCGGAGAGGTCCATGCACGTACCCCCCTTGGCGTTCGTAAGAGAGTACACCCCGTTCGCTTGGATGCTGGTCATAGTCACTTCGTTGGGTCGCTTCGAGAGAGAGAGAGAGAGGGTGTGAGGGTGTGAGGGGTTCAGTCGCTCGGTTTATATGATCGTCCTCGCTAGGCTGACGTCTGTGTTGGCCCCTATCGAGCCGCGTTTTCTGCATTGCATCACGTCATCAGAAAGTGGCCAGCGGCCGGCGATAAAGAGTGCGCCGCTCGTGTAGGGGACGGGTGGACGAGTCCTCAATCTATACCACCGAGATGGAGGTCCAGTGCTTTGGAACGACGCCCCTCGCCGCCGCCGCATCAGCAACAAGCTCCCCCCCCTCTCGCCGCGCGAATACGGTGTCTGCGTCAATCTGACCGACCGAGTCCGTCGAACAGGGGTGCCTCGTGACGAGCAACGCCGCGGACGGGGCCAAGTCAAGTCTCATTCATTTGTCAACCCTAATTACACTGGCGTGAAAAAGCAGGGTGCCAACAAGAAATCCAAGTCAGCCCAAGCAAGCATGAGTGGCAGATGGAATACAAAAATCACAGTCATGACCAAAGTAAGTAATTTCAGTCCTCCCATCATTGAATCAGTTGCAATATGGTCACTATCAGACGAGTAAATAGCAATGTTGACATTATAGACAGATTTGTACCCATGGAGTGGACCTGCCATACATTGACCCATAGATGCATGTCAAATCCAGATGGCATTGCCAGCAAGCTGAGACAATGAGAGCTGCATCAGGTGAATAGGCCATGGAGTTGACAGAAGAATGGTAGCCCTTGAATGGATCCATAATGCATTGGCCAGTGACTACATTTCAGACCCTGATGGTCTTGTCCTCACAGCCAGAGATGACAGAAAAAGTGTGACCCTTGAATGGACCTGCCATACAGTGACTAGTGCCTGCATGCCAAACCCTAATAGTGTTGTCCATGGAGCCAGAGGCAACATGAATTCCATCAAATGAAAGGGAAATACAGTCACATACATACTGGTATAAACCATGACATGACAATCATATCATGAATGAAAAAATTCTGATTGACATTAAAATGCCAGTAAAACTTTCACACACTGTACAATAACTTATTGGAGTTCTTTTTTCCACTTTCTCTCTCAACCCTCCATCATTGCAAGTGTCCTCAGTCAGACACTCTGTGAATAAAATGTTGAATAACTAAAGGACCAGCAAGATATGCTCAACACACATACATATGATTTTGAAGGATAAAGGTGGTGATCATATCCACTTTTTGGCCATTGGATGCCTTGCCATATTGCTCAAAGACCTCCTTCAATGCCTTTTTGACTCTGGTGTGAGTATTTGATTCTTTATACCTTTGAGTTGCAGCAGAAAAAGGCTGAAGATCATTTTGCTGATGCAAAAAGAAAGAATGCTCTAAGATCAAAAGCATGTCTATATAATATAAGATGGTCATTCTATCAATATTCAAAACCCAAACATACCAACACCAGCTTGAAGGATTTGCTTCCAGGTAGAAAAAGGAATCTGTGTCCATGTTCAGCCTAACATTCATTCATGATATTTAAATCATTGATGTGTTCACCAGACTGTGTGAATCACATGCATGGAGTTCACTTCTTGCAATGGCAAACTATACTTGAAATATTAGTATTTGATGCAAAATTTGATAAGAAAAGACATACATCACTCTTCATAACCAGCTAGAAGTTATTAACATCAGAGAATAAACAAATAGGTGCACATTTGCCACCAACCTCCTAATTTCTCATAAATATCTTCTTTTTTCAGCATTTAAAATCTTACCTTCTGAAAATTAATACTACTGAGTATTTCAGCAGAGCTTTTCACCAGTAATAGACTTACATCCTATTGAAAAATAAATGAGTGCATGAAACAATATATGTTAAGGCATGAAACTTACAAACTTGACACAATGGTTGGTAATTCCAAGGAAATCAATTTAATTCCTTGCAATACAAAATGAAAAGCTCACTTGCTGCAATGTAAGTATAAAATAAATGGACAAATTAGTATACTGTCATTATCATCACATATTGTACAACTTACTTCCTATCATGTCCAATACAATAAGAATGCAGCCATTAGCATAGTTACCACTTTTATGATGTAAAACAATGTGCAACTCACCATCTATGATTTCAAGAGTGGGAATGGTGTCATCAATATGACTGATCAAGTTGAAAATTGAAACTCACTTGCTATTTATTGTCAATGAGGTAAAAATAACAGAGGTCATGATCTTTGCATGAACATACCATAATATCATATATCACTTACCCACTATATTTTCCAATATAGAATCAAAATAGAAAGGCAAAGTTATTATAACTTACATCCTGCAATTTTCAATTTAAAAAGAAAAATATCAGAGTGCTTCTTCCACAAGTATATCATAGTGTACAACTTACTCTCTATCATTAGAAAATCAAAGTTGGTGATCAGCATATTTATTTCCACAACATACAACTTACTTGCTATGTTCCCCAATACAAGATGCAAAGTGGAAATGAAGATATTAGTATACATCTTATGCATACATCACAGGGCATAGCTTACCATCTAACATTTTCAATATATAATCATCAGTAAATTCATCACATATACAGTATTGTTCAAAACTCACCAGCTATTATTTTTTATTTGGCAGGGTAATGAATAAAGAGGTGTCAGAATATTAATTGTACAAAACTCACATCCTATCATTTTTGAGTAAATAGCAGAGGTTGCAAATGTGCAAACTCACCCACTATAATTTCAACATGCATATGGTGACAAAGTCATTAGTCAACCACTACTTATATGTCATAAAGTGCAACTCACCTCCTATATTCTCTCAGTGAGATAGATGTAGAAACAATATAATAAAGTGTGGCTCACCCACTATGTATATCATCCAGCACAGAATAATGATGAAAGATCCATCAGATTCTATTCATTAGCATGCATCATGTATAGCTCACTTGCTGTAATTCATATTGTGAAAGAAAGAAATATTAATCTATCACCCTGCTAGCATGTTGTGATAAAAGACTCACTTCCTATGATTTCCAATATGGCAAAAAAGTGGTGAAGCTATTAATATAGTGACTCCAACATTTCACATTTCAAACTCACCCACTATGATGTTAAGTATCAGACAAGGAGTAGGAATCATGGGCATGTCTACTAGCAATTTGTCACAGTGTAGAGCTTACCTGCTATAATTTTCAATACAAATAATGGTCATGATGAATAGATGACACATTAACATAACAACACTCTTTGTATGTCATAATAATTAACTTACTTCCTAGAAATTGATAAGCCATTACACTCATTCCAATACCATAATGTACAACTCACCCACTATAGTTTTTGGCACAGAATGGAATCATTAACATGATCACTTTACATGTGTCATGACCAAGACTTACTTGCTATAATTTCCAATTCAGTTTAATGGTTAGAAGACTTGAATATTCTCTTCCCACAAATGACTCACCATCTGATTTCCAATGTCACATGGAGAAAGCATTAAAATGATTATTCCACCAGCTTGTCATAAAATATAACTTACCAGCTATAATTTCAAAAACAAATAGATGTTAGTATCATCAACTTGCAAATGTCCCATAATACACAACTGACCCACTGGTTCCCAATATGAAATAAAGGGTGAAATAGAACTCATCAGCATATCTACATCTCCCATACTTTGGAATATGCAACTCACTTGCTGAAAATTTCAATGCCAGATGATGAATACAGGGGGAATCATGATTATGTTAACTCAAGCTAGCATTTCACAATAACCAACTCACTCTCTGATTCCCAAAATAAAATTAAGAGTAGAAATTGATATGAATGGTCATGAGTATGATTGCCCCTTCAATATGCTACAACTCACTTCCTATGTTTTCCAATGTAAGACAGAGATTGAGCCATCAACACCATCAATCTGCCATCATACCACTATGCAGGACTTACTTGCTAATATTTTCAAGGAAAACAAAGATGAAGTTGTTAGTAAAATTATCTGCCAGAACAACACCATGTACAATTCACCATCTATTATTTGCCATGATAGGATGGTTGATAAAGATGGTGTCATCAGCATTATTACTGCCCAATACACCATAAAATACAACTTACTTCCTGTTATTTGCCAATTTAAAGACAAATTCAGCAAGTATATGTACCATGCTTTGTATTACAACTTACCCACTATATTTCCCATGCAAGATGAAGAGATTATCAGTATGCATATCCCACCAACATCCCATTATAGCCTGCTTTGATGATGATAGGTAAAAACTGGTAACATATTATTCCAACAAATTACAAATTGTAAAATATACTACTCACCTTCTGCAATGTCCAGGGCAATGACCAAATGTATCATTGTCATTGTCCAATGTAATGCAATGGACAACTTACACCCTATTTTTTTCAAGCAAAATCATTAATGACCATGAGTCTCCATAAGTTTTAATGTATAACTTACTATAATTATCCAGTAAGATATTAAATGTACAACATAGAACTGTCTTACCTGGACATGAGGAAACCACCATCCAAGCTTGGATAGATCCTTTTTGCCCACAACAGCCATCCCAAGGGATGAGCCATATGCTTTGTCTACATCCTTTACCAAGCTTGATTGGAGTGAAAATGTTAGTCAGTCACAGAAGCTTGTTGTGACCACCCACTCTTCAGCTGCATATCTTACACAAAGTCCTATATTCACCTCCTGAGCTGAGATAAGTAACATCTGCAAGGCTTTTTCATTCAATGCAATTGTGGTAGCTTCCAATAGCTTGCTGCATCCCTCATTAGACTTGTGCATACCTATTGTATGGGAATCATGAAATTCAGTACATGTATCAAGTACAGCAAGACACTGGCCTCCAATCCGGACACAGGATTTTGGAGCATACTGCATTTGCGAGAGTCGGCCCCATACGTTAGCTTCATCGAAGATACCCTCGACGAGCGACTCTGCCCTTAATTTTCGCTCCCTCAATGGTAGTCGTTGATCAGCAGGTGGCAATCTCCCTGATGCAACAGCAAGCAGGGCATCAAATTTCGTGAACAACAATATGATGGGAACTAAGGACAAGGTCATCACTTGCATCACTTTCAGACAGCTCATAAAAGTAAGAGAAACCCACTGTTTCCCGGGTTACATTCATTGAAAAACATTTCCTCGGAGCGCTGGATTGCTCGATCGAGTTTGTCCATCGGGATGCAGTACCTGCACAAAACGTCACCAAAGCATAAGTATACGACCTGTCCTGCTCACCATATCGCATGAAGACGTTCCTTGAGTTTCGTGGCCATTGCACGATCTGCGATGAACTTCTTCATCTGCAAAAACTCGTCTTCACGACCAGCTTCGAAGCCCCGTGAGTCATGGAAGACGAGCTTGTCATTGCTGCGGAAGATGAGTTCATTCTCGATGTTGTGGATACCACGCTAACGAAAATGTCAACAGGTGGTCGAGACGACGTGGAACGGGAGCCTCGCCTCTCTGGTTCCATCTACTTGTGACGGATCAACCTGATCGTGTGATGAGTGGGGTAACAAGCCCGCAGATATTGATCTGGTTTCATACTTTGTTCCCTTGGCTGTCGTAGATCTCTGGATTGTCTGTGGTGTTGCAAATGGCGCGAAGAATGGTTGTCTTGCCGGCGTTCGCGCGTCCAATGATGAGGATTCTGAACCGACCAAACTTCTTTTGGAGGTCTTCAAAGCTCTCTGATTTTTGAGTTGACATCGTGCAGGTGCGAGGAATGGGACTCGGAGGCAAGGGGGTTCGAGTGGGTGGTGGAAGCGAGCGGGAGGGCGAGACACTTGGAAAGGTGTCCCTGAACAGTGCCGAGTCGTGTTCGAAGCTCGGAATTTTCCGTAGACACCAAGGCTGTGTGGCGCCATCTCATCCTCGTCCACTCAGGAGTTGGACATAAGCGACGTATATGAAAGGAAGCTGCCTAGGGCAAGCTGTAGCACTGCTATCTATGTCTTCGTGAGCAGCTTGTTCGCCGAAACGGTTTACGGCCTTGCTTATGTCGCTATCCACGCCCACGCTGCCAGGATGGCACTAGGATGATTCGAGGTATCATATGGTGAGTCTGAGCTCTTTTCTGGGCAGCGGGTAGAGTTGATGTTGTATCTATCATATTTTTGTGAGCAATCTGCCTCGGTCACAAACATGTCGCAACCTACATTTATTCTCTCGCGACTATGATGAGGTCTTCCAAGTCCGTAGTGCCTGACGGAAGGAAGGCTTGCCAGTAACGGACACGAAAGGTGCTGACGTCCATACGTCCCTCTTATCTCCAAAAGTAAGTCACCGCCGTTATCAAACTGTCTTGATTTCGTTGAAGGCGCTATCGTAGCATCCCCCTTTTTTTCGTTCGGAAGCTCGCGAATTTCCATCATGATCCTGGGGCAGTGTCCATGACCATCGATCATCGACAGAATTTTTCCTAGGGCTGTTCCTCGAGTCGAAGCGAGATCGCCACAGTCGGTGCAAGATATGCAGCGACCGCTTCACTATACCTACTGGACTGGTGCCTGTGAACATGTCAATCTAGCCGAACAAACTCGATGCATGTTCCGCCCGTTCTGAGTAGAAAGATACAGGATAGTGATTAGTGGGTTTCGCAAGCCTATTGAAGGGGAAACTGAGCAGCGATGATGACCAAGGCCAAGCACAGCCAGGAAACGCCTTGTGCGGGTATTGTTGTGCGTCGAAGCTGTGGTTGGTAAAACATGTACCCGGGGATTCTGGTGTGAGGCTTATCTGGTGAGTTATGTAGTTCGTTGCGATAGGGGGTTTTGTTCGTACGATACTCAAGTATATCTGAATAGCGTCCGTGTCCAAAGGAGCAGTTGAGGAAGCGACGAAATATCAAACGAGTTGTAAAATCAAGACTGTCGCGTTTGACCTCGATTTGCGATGGCGGAAGCGAGACGTTGAGATGACCTCGGCGCTGGTCTGCCGACTATTTCGGCGCATATTCATATCTGGTACATGTGACGCTATTCATTTCAAACTTCAAGTTGCCTATCATAAATGCATGTGGGTCACCGTTGGCTCGATCAGTTTTTCCTCTCGTCGTGTCGTCCATGCTCGACTTCAAGAACATCCGCGTTTATTGTGCGTCTGCGGTCCTGTCGTGTCCTTTTTTCCACCTCACGTTTACGCAAACAGGGCTGGCGTTTGTTGTCTACTGGGGCATCGTCCTGTTCGGCTATGACACGTGCGTCTCCCCGTCGATAAGGATGTCGCTGTTACTTATTTTCTTTCCAGAGGGATCGCTGGAGGCATCGTCTCTCAGCCCTACTTTGAAACCCATTTCGGCATCACCAATGCCAATGGCACGGTAAACAAGAGTCGAGACGTGATTCTGTCGTCCAACGTCGTCTCCGTCCTCCAAGCGGGTGCATTCTTTGGCGCTCTCGGAAGTGCACCCATCTCAGGTAGACGACGCGGCCCATCCGAGTCGCTCGTGCGCGTGTGTTGACGTCCACACCTCTTCGCAGCACGCTTTGGACGCAGACGGACGCTCGTCGGGTTCACCCTCGTGTTTTGCATCGGTGCTGTGCGTGCTCCTCCATTGGCAACCTACTACCAGCAACTTTTTTTTTCCGTTATTGACCGTACGACGCTCGCAGATCTTGACCACGATCGCCGGTGGCAGTCGTGGAATTGGCTACATCTACGCCGGACGCGTCGTGTCCGGCATCGGCATCGGCGGCATATCCGCCGTCGCCCCCGCGTACGTGTCCGAGTGTTCCCCCAAGGACGTGCGTGGGCGCATCACCGGCTTGTTTCAAATCATGGTCGCCATCGGTGTCATGATCTCGTACTTTATAAACCGTAAGCATGCGTGCGTGTCTTCGTATCTTTACATTCTCACGGTTATACATATGTATAGTGGGCGTTGGGCTGCACATGGCGCACAGTCCCAATGTGTGGCGAATCCCGTTCGGTTTTCAGCTGGTTCCCGCGGGACTCATGTGTCTAGGACTGTTGACCGTCAAGGTGCGACATCTTTTATTTCTCCGATGGGCAGCAGTTCATCGTCCTCAGGAATCGCCCCGTTGGTTGGCGTCCAGGGGCCGCGTCGAGGAGGCAATCAAAAATCTCGCTTACCTTCGCAGAGAGCCACACAACTCACCTTTCGTCCGTCACGAAATGGCCGAGATCGAAGCCGCGATCAACGAGGAAAAGGAGGCGCGTCAGGGACTCGGCCTCCAGAAGGCTTTCTTCGGGAAGGGAAACTTTGTTCGATTTGCCATCGCCTTCATCATCTTTCTCTTGCAGCAATGGAGCGGACAAAACTCTGTGGGGTACTACGCACCCCAAATATTCACTTCGGTGAGCGAACGACGGTCGTCTGCGTGACCGTTGCTCAACTGGGTTGTAGATTGGCTACTCGGGAACGACGAACTCTCTCCTCGCTTCGGGAATCTACGGTATCGTCAAAGTGATCGCGACCACGATCTTTGTGCTCCTCATGGTCGACAGTCTCGGTCGTAAGCCATCGTTGCTCATCTCTGCTCTAGGCATGGGCACCACGTTTTTCATCATCGGCGCCATCCTCAAGACGCACCCCGTCGTGAAACCCGTAGCAGGCCGACCTGCACCCTCCCCACCACCCGCCTCCAAGGCGATGGCCGCGATGTTGTACATCTACGTCTGCTTCTACTCGATGGGCTGGGGACCGCTCCCATGGGTGTACGTGTCTGACATCTTCCCGACGCGCACGCGGCACTATGGTCTTGCCGTGGCCTCCGGAACACAATGGTTGTGGAGTAGGTGCCCCGCATGCTCACGTTTCTCACTCGTCGACGTTGACGACGACTCGCAGACTTTGTCGTGTCAAAGGTAACGCCGACGCTAGAAGCAAACCTGGGGTACAAGCTCTTCATGCTCTTTGCGACGATCAACATTGGCGGAATGGCCGTCTTCTCCCTGTGAGACTGCGTGGATCGTTTTCTCTCTCCTTGTCTCCCTCTCATACTCTCTCTTTTCAGCTTGATACCCGAGACCAAGGGACTTAGTCTGGAGGAGATGGACGTCATCTTCGGTGCAGTCAGCTCGGAGGCGCGTGAGGTGCTCATTCGAAAAGAGGAACGTGCACTGAGTGGGACTGGCAAGAACGAGGTATGGTCGGACGAATACAGGGGATGAGAACGAGGCAGAGTCCCCCCTTTGAGTGGTGTATCATTATACGTGTATACTCCCCTTTTCGGTCCTTGTGCGCCTACGCGCGAGCGCTTCTGTATAATAGTGTCATAGTGTCGTACTGGCGAAGGCCGGTTGTGCCAGTTAACTACGACGGGGGGACGTCATATACTATACATTGCCCGCGCATTCTCGTTGGCGCACTGCATCAGGTCCCCCGGGCCCCACCCACCACCCACGGCGCTTGCGGCAAAGTCGGCTACCCACGGGATCATCGCTGTATGGGAGAGCGGGAGTCTGCCCTTGAGCGCCGGGAGCGACGCGTAGAGGTTCGAGGGTACCATGAATGGTGCGTCCGTTTCGAACAAGATGCGCGGTCTGGGCGTGGCCAGGGGCTGGATATCGGATTCGGTGTTGGTGTCGGTGATGGGCCTGACCATGCAGCGCACGAGCCCGGCGGTGTTGACGTTCGTCGCGTAGGAGATGACGCCCGTGATGCCGATGTAGAGGTTGGGAAAGTGGGCGAGCAGCCGCTGGCCGAACTCGGGCGTGTCGGTGAAGCAATGGACGTGGATCTGCGTCCGGCGTCCACGGGAAGAGGGAATGATGAGTAAATTACGCGTCGTACGAACGCGTCGCGCGCGCACCTTGTGGTCGGCGGGTACCTCTTGCTTTAGTATCCGCTCCGTGTCCTCCTCTGCCTCGCGTGTGTGTATCGTGAGCGGCTTTCCGAGTCGGACGGCTGCGCGGAGCTGTCTCGCGAACACGCGTTGCTGGATGTCGCGCGGCGAGTTGTCATAGTGGTAGTCGAGGCCGATTTCGCCCCATCCGACGCAACGCGGGTGCGTCATCGCATCGAGGCTACAAGGGGCGTCGGGCCCGGTGGGCGCAAAAGGATATCTGAGACTGGACTCACATCGACCGCTCGACGACGTCGTCGTACAACTTGGCTTCGTGTCTAGATGGAGCGCAAGCGATGAGCGATGCCCGCCGGCGTCGACCAAGTTACACACGGATGAACGCCTGCGCGCGTATGAGCACGTCGACGGTCGAGCCGACGTATGCACACGCACCCATCACAAACCAATAGTCAATCCCTCCCCACACGGTCTCTCTGTCCTGCGCGCTCAGCGCCGAGTCCGCAACCTCCTTCCACGCAGACTGGACGGGTGCTTCGCACCAAACGTCGACGATCGCCTGGACGTGTCGTGCACGGTACACGCCTCGGACAAAGTCCCAGAGGGTGTCGTACTTTCCAGTAGGATACTTGGATTTGTAGGCAGAGAAGGTGGAGAGGAGGTGGGTGTGAGTGTCGATGATCGGGGTCGTCGCTGCGTGGGTGTTGGGGTGTGCGGGGAGGGCGAGATGGGCTTCGTTGGGCACGGCAGATTTTTTCTTGGCCATTCTGGAGCTGGCGGCGGCGAGACGGTGAAAGTGTCGTATGCCAACAAGATGTGGCTTGTAGTGGCAGAGGGAACTAATAACAGCCATGTTCCCACCCTTACTAGGCTGTCAGAACGAACAGCAACCCGCGAGCCCTGTGGCAGAAAAAAAAAACATGCAACATCGCAGCGCACAAATCTGCCCCGAGATCCCCTTCCACGTTGCCATGCCGTGTCACCAGATTTCGTTTATGTCCACAGTTGCCGTCATCCCACCATTTTCGACGTCGCAAAGGGCAGATTTAGCAGGGTCAAGTGATGACGACCAACCTTGACTGGCAAAGGATCCAGCCCGGGGCCCCTGCAGGCCCACCGCTGCCTTGACGTCTGCGCGCAAACGCGCGTACGTACGACGTTATGTTCGGGAGATCTGCGTTTGTCCCCTCTCCCACCTGAGGTGTGGGTGCTGTGGGCACTTGGATTAGTGTCCCGTCGACCTGTGCGGCTTTCATGTGCCTAAACCATGTGCGTTTTACCGACCGGCACGTTCTAACCGTCGACAACCGGATCCTGGGTTGTGGCTTCCTGCTCCCCTGGTCTCGGAATCAGACGCACTCATCTACAATCCTAAGCGCTGGGCCAGCACGTCAAATGGGGAATGTATCGTAAAATGGTGTGCCGGTCCAATCAGTCCTCGCTGAGCCTCGCGTAGGTTTGTGAAAACCTTGAGAAACGCAACGTAACAAGTTGCTCCTGCAGATGGATGCCCTGCGACCCTTGCCGTAGAAAGGGCCAGATGCAAGAGAATCCTTGTTCCGGTTGATATGTACGGGGATCTCTCCGCTCCAGCTACGGCTTCCATCGTCAGCGAAAGAAAAACGTGTTTTGTCTTTTTTTTTTTTTGGAGGGGTTGAATATCGTTCAGACTACACGAAATCAGATTAAACTTGACATTCTAATTATATCATCTTTGAGAGCTCGCGAGCACACTATTCAGACCCCATCAACTACGATGCGAGGACTATTCCGAGTACACGATACGAACGCTGAGCGATGTCCATGAGTGTTTAAATCCGTGTTGTCACGAATGCGGAGAAAGTGGATGAAACTGCGTGCCAGCGTTTGCACTGGAAAACATGAAATATCGTCAATGTCATTGCCTTCTTGTCGTTGGGAAGAGGTACCAAGGATGTAGGTTAGTAGAGATACGAGGAGACAAAGAGCGATTGAATCGAACCTGGTCAAAACATGTACATAATGTCTTGCCTAGTTGAGAGGAAAAGTCCCAGACGAGAAGGAAGCAGGAGAACCAGTAGAATAATCGGAAAGATCAAAGGGAGATACCGCCGTGGACAATGTATAAGAAGTGGATTGATCAAACCCGACGGTGGCCAGGGCGGAAAACGGATCGATGAAGGTCGTCCCATGTGCTAGATGTTCCATTTCCGCAAAGTCCTGCGCGGTGAAATTCGGATCGCACGTGCCGGATGTAAACGTCTGTTCAGAACATGTGAGCCAAGCAGCAGGCCCAAACATCAAAGACGGACGTACAGTTTCAAGCTTGTCGTCAAAGAAGCCATTGTTCGGTGCTGCATATGGTTCAGCCTGGAGGCAATGGTTCAGGTCAGGAAGCCCATATGCCAGATCTAATAGCGATGGGTCGATCTGTGGCGAGGTAAGCCAATCAGTCCCCTGCACAGGCAATGGCGAACTATAATCAACCGTAGTCGGAAGGGTTAGTTGACCGACCGACTGCGGCGAAATGGACTGATACATGGTGGCCCGACTCGGACGATGTTGTATGTCGTCTTGAGTGACGAGAACGGGAGTCCATCTGTCCAATGCAGACTGAGTCGGAACCGGAACGGCACCGACAGGAGGACAAGACGAAGACCGTCGCCGAAGTACAGGCTGAGGGTACGGCCTTGGGCGCTCGGGCTGGCGAGACAGCTTCTGATTATCCGAGGGCGGGGTGGCTCCCATTCGCGATACCTGGCGCGAGGGGCGGTCTTCCATATGTGCGTTCTCATTCTTGCCTCTCTTGGACTTAGGACCGGTGTGCGTCGGCGCGTACTTGTAGTCTGGATATAAAAGCGCGTGGCGCGCCTTCTCTTGAGCGGCGAGCTCGATCCACGGTTTCTTTTGCGCGACAGTCATTTCGCGCCATAGATCTCCGGCTATGCGGGATATGTTGGTATCGTCCAGGTCTGACCTGGGAAGCACCTTTCGTTGATGAACGAGGTCACAGCGAAAGAGAATGAACGGATTGCGAGGACGGGGGACGCGCTGGCGACCGTTGGTCAGCCGCATGGTCTTGGGCTGTAGCTCGCCGGATGAACCAGGCACAGGGAGTGGCTTTGCCGGGGTGGCAGTCCGCGCTGCAGTTGAAAGCTCGTGCAAGTCGAGAGGCCTTGGGAGGAGAAAATACGGAGGGGTTCCTATGCTTTCCGTGCACGGCGTGGGTGCATAATGCGGAAGCTCGCTCACAGCTCGCTGATGAACGAGAGGAGAACGTGCGCAGCAGCGCGACAAGAAGATGTCGCATGTATCGTCGAGGCTTCTCTTCTTGTTCATGTCGTGGAAAGAGGTAAAGAGCACGCAGAGACGCTCGCTGCATTAAAATCCCTTTGTGACGCCGAACCTATGAGCATCTCGAGGGGAGATCTGTAAAAGGGAAAAAACCCCGCCGTATGGATGGTGACACAAAGGAGTACCCACCAACGGGGCCAATCGGCGAAGGATGGATCTGATAGTGACGGACGGCTTCGCTGGGCTGTATGTTTTCTAGTCCGCCCAATTGTCGGCTCGATTTGGGCAATCACATAAACTGTCAAAAACATTCCCTTTGAAGAACAAGCCCCCCAAGTGAGATACTTTGGAGCCATCACCAAGCAGCACGTCATTTTCCGAGCCGAACACTGACTGTGCGTAACGTTGACACGAGCCACCAATCGCGTCACGCGATACCTGCCCCAGTGATCATCGTCAAGTCATCTCCAAAGGAGTCCATGTCCGATGATACGCGCGGCTCTGGCGCGTCAGAGGACCGCCTGGTTTGTGGAGCGCAACCTTTCAAGTGAAGCCCAAAGATGAATACCGTAATTCATGCCGTTTGGCTCTTTACCGTCTTTTCTACGGTTCAAACGCCGTTTAGCTTGAGACAAAGGTTTTCTTTTTCTGTGTAGAAAAAAAAGCATCGACGGGTATGCCGAGATGTAACCTGAGCAAGCGAAAGTCTAGCTCGGCGACAATTGATGAAAACGGAACAAGGACTTTGGTCGTGATAAGATAAGCGATAAGATAATCAACGAACTCGTTTGCGAACGCAGCCGACAGGCAGGGTATCTTGAACTTGATGTCTCCACTCTCGCATCCTACTATTCATGGTAAGACAAGACCACCGAAAACTCAGAAAGAGACTGACCTCTTCAGATGGTTGGTTCAGGGAGCTCTCCTCTCAATGGCCTGGCCAAGCCATGACCCTTAAAGTCAACAAGACCCTCCACGTCGAAAAATCTCTCTACCAAGACGTCCTCGTCTTCGAGTCCGAAACATACGGCAACGTCCTGGTCCTCGACGGCGTCATACAGTGCACTGAGCGAGACGAATTTTCGTGCGTAGCCCTCCGCGATCATCATAGGGGAAACTACTCATGACAGCCCGGCAGGTATCAAGAGATGATCGCACACCTCCCTCTTGCGAGTCATCCCAACCCTAAAAAAGTGCTCGTCATCGGAGGCGGCGATGGTGGCGTCGTTCGTGAGGTCTTGAAGCACGACACGGTCGAGCAAGTCGTTCTGTGCGACATTGACGAGGTTCGACATCCTTCCACAGCTCAATCGCCCATCTTATGCTCAAAACATAGGCTGTTGTTCGAGTGTCCAAGACGTACCTTCCACACATGTCGTCGCTCCTGGAATCACCCCGCGTCACAGTCTTCATCGGGGACGGTTTCAAATTCCTCTCAGAGAATGAGTCGACATACGATGTCATCATCACGGACTCCTCCGATCCTGTTGGTCCCGCAGAATCCCTCTTCCAAAAACCATACTTCAGGCTGCTTCACGATGCATTGGCACCAGGCGGGCATATCTCTACTCAGGCTGAGTGTCTTTGGCTTCATCTCCCTCTCATCTCTCAGCTACAAGAGATCACACGCGAAATCTTCCCCAACTCACAATACGCGTTCACTACTATCCCAACTTATCCCTCTGGACAAATCGGATTCATCGTGTGCTCCAGGGATGAAAAACGAAACCTCAACGAGCCAATTCAAAAGGTGAAAAATACACGCTATTATAATGAACAGGTTCACCGCGCCGCCTTTGTCCTTCCCGAGTTCGCTCGCGTGATTCTCGAAGAAGGAAGGGACATACGACCAGTCATCGGCAGGAATTTTCTGAATGCTAAAGCCGCACAAGAGGGCAAGAAAACGCGCAAAATTCTTCTTCTCGGGTCCGGCTTCGTGGCACGTCCATGCGCAGAGTACGTCGTTCGTGACCCATCTAATGAGCTGGTCGTTGGTCAGTACCTGCCTTCAATTGCACGATCAGAGGCTAACACCGGAGCTCTCAGCATGCCGAACACTCAGTAGCGCCAAAACCTTGACCGAGGGCCTTCCGAACGCCACTGCCATTTCCCTCGATGTCCACTCCACAACCGATCTTGAGGCGCAGGTGGCTGCACACGATCTCGTCATTTCCCTGATCCCTTACACCCACCATGCTGCGGTCATCAAGGCCGCCATCAAGGGAAAGACCCACGTCGTAACGACAAGTTATGTCTCTCCTGCGATGAGAGCCCTTGAGGAGGAGGCCAAGGTAGCCGGTATTGTAGTCATGAACGAGATCGGTCTTGACCCTGGTATTGATCACCTTTACGCTGTCAAGACAATTTCAGAGGTACACGAGAAGGGTGGAAAGGTAAGACCAACGTCTTCCTGATAGGCGGCATGTGCTGATGGCCATTGATGCAAATAGATCAAGCAGTTCCTGTCGTACTGTGGTGGACTGCCCGCGCCCGAATGCTCGGGAAATCCTTTGGGGTACAAATTCTCTTGGTCTTCACGAGGTGTCCTCCTAGCATTGTTGAACTCGGCTTCGTACCTATCGAAGGGAAAGCAGCTTGATATCACCGGGAACGACCTCATGCAGTACGCGAAGCCGTACTTCATCTCCCCCGCATTCGCCTTTGTAGCATACCCCAACCGTGACTCGGTACCCTTCCGCGAGTTTTACAACATCCCAGAAGCGGACACCGTCGTGAGGGGCACTTTACGCTACCAGGGATTCCCCGAGTTCATCAAGGCATTGGTTGACTTGGGCTTCCTGGATGCCACCGAGAAGGAATGGCTCACGGTGGACCTCACGTGGGCAGAGGTCACTCAGAGGGCTATCAGAGCCAACGACGCATCTGAGAGGTGAATAATGACAACAATCCGCAATTCGTTTCTGACCACGCACCAAGTTCGCTCATATCGCATATCAAGTCCGTGTGCAAGTTCCCAAACGAGAGCGAGAGTGCCCGCATAATATCTGGCTTCCGGTGGATTGGGTTGTTCTCGAACGCGAAAGTCGCCCCGAGAGGAAGGAATTTGCTGGACACCCTCTGTGCACAACTTGAAGGATTAATGAAGTACGAGCAAGGCGAGCGTGATCTCGTTATGCTTCAGCACAAGTTCGTCATAGAGTGGGCCGACGGCACGGAGGTAAGTGTTTTTTTTTTTCGTCAGGAGACATGCTGACAGCATGCAACAAGCAAACGTTGACATCGACGCTCGAGCAATACGGAAGCCCCACTGGCCACTCGGCCATGGCGCTTACTGTCGGTGTCCCGTGTGGCATTGCTACCCAGCTCGTTCTAGATGGTGTGATCAATACCCCGGGCGTGCTCGCACCGTACACCAAGGAGATCTGCGAACCCATCCGAGCCATGCTAGAGAGTGAAGGATTGGGACTCGTCGAGAGGATTTTGTAGAGCAAGAAACAAGTCACCTATACATGTTAGAGTAGGGAAAAAGCCGAGACTGGCCTGTTCTAGACCCGAGGACTACAGAACAAAGGAGGTTGTTGTTCTCGACCTTGACCACAACCACGCACAATGAACGATCCACGACGTTCGGCAGACGACCAGCACCCCACAGAGACTTCTGAACTTCAAGCAGAGACAGAGTCGGTCCTCCTCAGACATCTTCCGCTCGATCCAGAGCACCTGCCATCTCTTCAAAAACAACAGCACCTCCAATACATCGCTCGGAATCTCGTGCAAGGCTTCCCTTCGCGCTACATCAGTCAAGATGCTAGTCAACCTTGGCTCCTCTACTGGACCCTCCAAAGCTTTGGTGTGATGGGCGTCGTCCTGGACCCCGATAGTAAGCATCGGTGCGTGGCTCGAACATGGCGAACGGTACCGTCGGTTGACGTGGTCATTGTCTATCCCGACTAGCGCGATCGACAAGATTTTGGCGTGGCAGCACCCAGACGGTGGTTTTGGTGGTGGCCCTGGACAGGCAGCGCATCTCCTCGCGACCTATGCGGCCGTCTGTTCGCTCGCGATCGTGGGTTGTCCTGGGCCTGGCGGAGGTTGGGACCAGATAAACAGGTGTGTTTACACCATTTTTGTCGTCATTTCCGGTTTTCCAGCATGATTCTTCCTCAGGGAGAAGCTCTATGCCTTTTTCATGTCTCTCAAGCAACCCGACGGATCCTTTCTCGTCGCGCACGAAGCCGAGATAGACGTCCGGTAAACGTCCTTTTTTTACGTCTCGCCCGCGCACCCTCTTACACATGCATGTACGTACTGTCCTCTGGCGGTCGGACGGGACGTGACGTCAACAGGGGCACGTATTGTCTGCTCGTGGTTGCGTATCTCTTAGATCTGTTTACCCCCGAGCTCCTCAATGGAGTCCCGGCGTTCATCGCGTCGTGCCAGACGTACGAAGGTGGATTCTCGTCCGCATCGCAACCATATTATGCGGTTGATGCAAACGGGACGCCTACGCTCCTCGAAGACGTCCGGCCACCCCTCGGGGAGGCACATGGGGGGTACACCTTTTGCGCACTTGCCTCGTGGATCATGCTACAACCCTTTCTCGCCCTCACTGTCGCGCCACAATACCCGACGGCCACGCAAGGCAGTCCGTCGATCGACTACCAGCGGCTGCTGAGATGGCTCGTGCAGATGCAAGGGTCCGAGATAGAGCTGGGCGGGTTCCGAGGTCGGACGAACAAACTCGTCGACGGGTGTTATTCGTGGTGGGTCGGTGGCTGCTTCGCGTTGCTCGCATCGGTAGGCGTCGGTCGAAGTGCTCGCACGCACGACTCCAATGCCAGCAACGACACACGAGACCAAGCCACGGAGGGGGAGTGGGACGACGACGATGGTGCGCCTCTTTCTCTCTCTCACGCATGCGTGTGTCCCCGCTCACGTCGTTGACGTGACTCCACTCTTTTTTTTTCTTTTGCCGCTTACAGACTCGGCGTGGAACGCACTGGCGCTACAACGGTACATCCTGTGCGCGGCACAACACCCGGCCGCGGGTCTGCGGGACAAACCTCCCAAGTATGGATTTCCTTCCCCTGACCTCTTTTTTTTTTTTTGAAGGGGTCACGTGCGCTAATGCGAAACGAACAGGAGCCCGGACGCGTATCACACGTTGTACTGTCTGGCTGGCCTATCAGCAGCACAGCATACGGTACACCCGCCGCCAGAGCGACGTAGCCAGGTCGACCAAGCGTGGCAGGTGACCGCCGGTGAGGTCTCTGACTCTTCTCCGTCTGTTCACACGCTCAACGAAATCGGACCGATGGTCAGATGCGCCGCATGAGCAACTTCGCAGGACCTCGTTCACGGACGCTTTGGCATGGACTGAGGAGGAGGGGGCGTCGCATATCTTAGGGGGCACGGTGAACCGCGTGGTACGTGGCATTGGGGTCAGCTTTACACCATATGATCCCTTCTAAAAGTGGCTCGCTCCCCTAGAACGCTACGCATCCGGTGTTCAACCTGACCATCACCCATGTCCAGGGTATCATGTCATATTTTTACAAACAAACTATTCCTAGACGTTAGATAGTGATGCAATAAGAAAGCGAATCAAAGCACGTGTAATGTATACCGAAACAAGAACCCCTCATCCACGTGCAAACGACGGCCAGGGGTATCAAATGATGATGCAGGAGTCCTTTGTTTTGACATCTCCCCTGTCCATCAAGAGCCGATTTCGTGTCCGCAGGTCCTCAACTTCCTCTTGCAGCGCACGGGACCGCTCGCTCTCCTCCCGACGAAGTCGTATCAGCGACGGAAGCAGCTTTTCAACGGCATTCCACGCCGCACATCGCTTTTGGAGCGGGTACCGCAACTCAGGTGGCAGGCGCCGTCGTTCCTCGGGACCAAACTCGGTCCAGGTGATGCCCGTGTCCACCGCACACCGTGGGGGACAGATGCGACTCAAAAACGTCGCGACGGCGGACGTATTGACCGCCTGCGAAGTGCCAAGCGCGAGCGTCTGGAGGGCTCGAAAGGGCTCGAGACGAGTATAAGATGAGGGAATTTCGACTTCCGTGGCGTTGATGTAAACCCCAAGGATGCGCAGACGGGGACAATGTTCCGCAAAGGGAAGGAGTGCTCGGAGGTCGAGCGTAAAGGCGTCCTCGTCGATGAAGAGAGGCTCCGCGTTCAACATGAGAACTTCCAACTGGGGACATTTGCTGGCCAGGTCCTCGATGTCGTCTAGGGTGATCTTGAGTGGGTACTTATGTACCAGTTCAAATGCGAATAGACTCGAAAGTGTAAGGATAGGTCTGATGGTGGCATATGAAAGCTGTTGGTCGGCGGAGAGATAGGCTGGAAGGACTTTATGGTAAAGCTGAAGGTTCAGCTTGGCCAAGTTTTGGCACTGTTGGGACAGCGTGGTGAGCAAAGTGTGCACTTGGTTCGGCGTGTGATCCGTGTAGGAGTTGAGATATAATGTTGTAATGTGGATAGGCGCGTAGCTCCAGCTAAAGAAGCGATTCAGATTGTCGATTCTAGCAGACAGATTGAGCTCGCGTAGACATGGAAACGCGCCTTCCTCAAGCATAGGAGTAAAGGAGTCTACATTGGCCGGGTCGCCATAACCGAGAGCGAGATCTTGACTAAAATCGACGACGGTGATATTCTTGGCTCGGGAGAGCTGTTCGACGACTGCCGAGGTATAGTGAAATTCTGGCAATACGATCTTCTTGAGCTCTGGTAAGTTGTGCAGGAGAGTGCAGAGTTCAGCATGGATGGGTCTACCGGGATGTTTGACGAAGAGGGAGAGTGTGTAGAGGCTAGGTGCACGCGCGCAAAGGTCGGTATAGAAGTCGGGCCGGGGATCCAGCTGTGAAGGCGCGGTGATGGACAGGTGCCTAAGACGGCGATGAAGAAACAATTTACACCGCTCCATGTGGGCGGTACTGCTATATATCCATTCCAAGGTGTGCATGTTTGGCAATATCTCCAAAGTCGTTCTAGTTCTAGCGACGTCGTCCAGCAAGGGGCAGATCTCGAGGTCGTCCGTTTTTGGCCGGAACTTGAGCGAGCGAACGCGAGATGCATACTTTTCAAACCTGGACCAGTCGTTTGCTTCTGGAAGTGTCTCAAAGCACTGTCGAGGAACTGAGTGGGGAAAGACGAAGAGACGAAGAGAAATCGCGCACGTATTCCAGCGTGTCCTCTTGGAAAGATATGGGTTTCAGCAGGCGGAAGAGGTGGAAGAGATCGTCGACCTCTCTCCACACGACGTCGAGCGCGACCTCGGACCATCGCTTGCAGACGCGCGCATTGGTGGCATTTATCTTTTTGTCTAGGAAATTGAATACGATATCGAGGAGCTCAGGGATGAACAGAACGCGATGGGCCTGCGCGAGTGTCCTCGTCGGGTTGCTCATGTAGTAGGTCAAGTTCAAAGTGTGACCGTGGGAATGTCTAATAACATTACTACGCGAGGGTAATTGTCCCTAGCAACATCCAGGCGAGCGCTTGGCGGGCCCACTGGGGCTCGGAAGGGATTACAATCTGCCGCTGGTCTTATCGTCCATGCAGACGACCACTATTAATAATGCCCTGACAACACGACAAGGCCTGTCAATCCTGGAGAAAACGTCGGCTCCCGCTATGGAATCTCACATAGACAGGTGGATACAGCTCGTACGACCTGCAGTCCTCTACCCCTCAAACTCGTTCAGATAAGACCGAGCTGGTGTTGGGCAGTATGACCGTCAGCGTAAGCCTGTCTCTATGTCTTTTGAGTCGTTGCTTCTCTGGCCATCATGTTTCTACCATTAATTGACGCATTTTCCCGACGCCAGGCACCTGTGCACATGCAATCGGAGTTGAGGCACCGCCTTCCATGAGGAACACATGGTCCAGATAATCACACAGGCACAATCTCAAATAAGCTATTAAAACCGCCAATTCTCCACACGACCTATCTTGCTTCGTCCTCTCCCGTCGACTCGCCATGTCGTACCCTTCTGCGGCCATCGAGGCTCATGATCCCCGTGTGCATCTTCCAGAGGGCGAGGATACCCTGGCACCAGAACACTATGCTCTCCCTGATGGTTTGGCACCCAACTTTGAGACATATCTCTTTTACGCACAAGAACAACGAGCAAAGGAGGTTGCCGAAGCGCGCAAGGAGGGTCAACGTCTCCCGAGTGGCTGGCTGAGTGAATTGTTCGGTCTCAACCGATATGCTCGCGAGCAAGACTCTGTCGCTTCTGCTGACGAGAAAAAACCGGTACCCGACGAGGCTGGCATTCTTACCGTCACACCTGCAGAGTATCGTGCAGCCTCCAGCTCGCTCAGAACGGCTTCCTGGGGCGCTGTATTTTACCTCATCACCACTGGTAAGCGATTCTCGTCCGGTTTACGTGTCTCCGTCTCATTACCGAGACAGATATCCTCGGCCCGTACTCGACGCCTTTTGCATTCGCGCAAGTGGGATATGGTCCAGGTGTTGCATGTTTCGTCGTTTTCGGTGTTATGGCGGCCTACAGCGGTTTTCTCCTCTGGCACATGTTCATGAAACTCGACTCGGAGCGGTTCCCCCTCTTATCCTTTGGTGATCTAGGTTATCGTATCTATGGGAGCTGGTTCAGGATCCGTACGGCCCACAGTGCTTTACGAAGTACATTTCATTGACAACTTCGCAGTGTGCAATGTCTTGCAGAGTTTGCAGCTTGTCTTCAACGTCGGTCTCATCATCCTTGGCAATGGTCAAGGTCTTTCCCAAATGTCGAATTTTGCTGTATGTATTCGTGTCATCCTCCTACTACAAGGTTTTCAGGTCACTTGTGAAAATAGCTTTGCTTCAGTGTTTGTAATCTCGTCTGGATGATAGCTGGTTAGTCATACTCATAGCTCCCGAGCGAGAATGAATTCACGTTCTTCCATAGGCATGTTTTTAGGTCAGATCAGAACGTTACAAAAGTTCGGTTGGATTGCAAACTTTTCCATTTGGCTCAACATTATCACGTTGGTCATAACGATGGGTGCGGTCGCCCACACACCTCCCAACTATACCGCAGCCAAATCTGCTTATGGGGTTCCACCGGGGCCAGTGCAGACTATGGCCATCGTCCAACAACCTTTTGAACCCCAACTCAACGGCATCATGCAGATTGTGTTCTCATATGGCGGCGCGTAAGTCTATCATTGCAAATTCTGGGGTGCGGCATCATCAAAAAATAACTCCATAGAATGATCTTCATCGAGTTCCTGGCTGAGATGCGCCGACCAATGGATTTTTGGAAGGCCATGGCCTGCGCGCAACTGTTCATCACCATCGTGTACATGTTCTTCGGGTTGTTCGTCTACTCGTACCAGGGTCAATTCGTCATCAACGTAAGTGACATTTAGCGCTATTTGCCTACACAAGTGATTGACCCGCAACCTCTCATCAGCCCGCGAACCAAGGCATTTCTCTTTACAGTTTACAAACGACGACCAATGCTATCTCTCTTGTCGCTGGTCTTATTGCTGCTGCGTTGTACGGGAACATCGGCGTCAAAGTTATATATCAGAACATCTTCGTAGAACTACTCCGTGCACCCCCTTTGACGGTCAAGAGCGGAAAGTACCTCTTCGCGGTGTCAGTTATCGTTTACTGGGCACTGGCTTTTGTTATCGGGTCCGCCGTCCCCCAGTTCACGAACATTTCCTCCCTTGTTGCTGCCGTCTGCATTTTCCGTGCGGTTTTCCTGATAACCTTTTCACCATGCTGAGCACTGACGCATATTCTGCAGAATTTTCTTACACCTTCCCACCTTTCATGATAATAGGCTATGTTATGCAAATTGATGCGCTGTCAGAAGACCGTCCGTTCGATATCAACAATCCCCGCGCGTCCAGGGCCGATAGTTGGTGGAGCATTCGACGATGGGTACGCGGATGTACGTGCAACCATATTCGTGTCTACCTACCGCTGAGTATCGCCCGCTGATTGTTCTTACAGACAAGAAACACTTTATCTTTAACACTTGGAACGTGGTCATCACACTTGCGTGTCTGGCGACCGCTGTGTTGGCGACGTACTCCTCTGTCAAGTCAATCATTGTCGACTTCCAGACGGGTACCTCTGGGACATCGTTTGGTTGCAAATCCCCTCTGCAATGATCGTCCTGAACGCTGGCTGTTTGGGGATCCCAAGAACTTGAATAGGGCGTGGACCAATGGACAGCGGGGACATCTCGAGGGGCGTTTAGATGCCTTTGTTATTTTAAGATAAGACGTGTGGACCATTGTAATGAAGTATTTTGTTAGCTTGACAATAACGTCGACTTTCGTCTGGACGTTCTGTTTCACCATACAAATTGATCATGACGAGCGTCGCTTTAGCGATCGTTGATGCCAGACTGTACCGTTGACTCCCCTAGAGCGGCTGAGAGCCTGAGACCCAGTTCGGGCAATGGCGATGAGACACTGACAGCGGCGCGTGTCGTTCAAGCCGTCACACTGCCTGAAAGTCGGAATTGCGAGCACTGAATGACGTGGCAACGCCCCCTCCCCTCCCCCTGGACCCTCGCAAAGCTGGGCCTCGCTGGCCTGACGGTAGCACAGGACCACAGGTTGTTCGAGTGCTCTGAGACAAGCCCGTCTGCCACCATGGAAGTGCACGCGTTCCTCCGACCCTCGCCAATGCGGAGCGGCCTGTCTCAGATTTGACAGCCGACGTCTTTTGCGAGGGGATACGGTCCGCCCTTGGTGATACATACCGCGATATTGATGTTAGAATCGCACCCCGCCTGCGCCCGGTCATCGCCATCAGACGCAAAAAGGGGGCCCCATCAAAACCTTGGACGCGTCTCTTCTTGATCCCTGAGACTTGGTACGCGTCCGCTCCGAATCCCCCGAGTTGTATACGCGATCTCGACTCCGCCCTCGGCGAAATGAGTGGGTAACGTTGAGGCACAGCGAGAGATGGGCTGGAGCCGAATGGTCCGAGACATAATACGTACCTTCTTTTCTTTCGGCCGAAATACGACCGACGCCAGTATGTTTGGACATGACAATCTGAAAAAGAGAACGCGTCGATAAGGAAGCAGAGGTCGATGGGAGGGAGCACAGAGCAGGCGAACGGCGTGAGATGCGTCGACAAGGGAACGGGTTTCGGCTAATTAGTGGGAGGAATTATTTCTGGACCTCGGATGATCGTCGTGAGTCTAGATTTTCATTGTTCGGGGGGAGTAAATATACGATCATTGAGTCCTGGAAAGAAGCATATACCTACATGCTTCCCCCCCGCACGCACGCACGCACTGACGAGCACCAATAAACTTGGAAACAACTTGGCCACCACTCGTCGGGATTCAAGTCAGCCGTGAAAGACACTCGAGGTAACATGGACTGACTGGGCCCATACGCATGATCAATGATAGCTCGGGAATACGTGCAAGAGAGGCAGATACACGTCGAGACGAAGAGAAGCCAAAGCTGGCAGATTTTGAAGGCCTTGGATGGAGTCGTGCTTGGCTGCACACTCTCATCATCACTATCTAACGTCAGTTGCAAGACTGGTGGAAACGTTACGGAGGACGCGAAGAAAGACTCCACTGATCGTGCAAACCCTGGTGGCTGAATGGCCTGGCAGGGTAAGATCACTCAAATCGAGTGGTATTCGTCAATTAATCAAGGGAGCAGCGAGAACAATTGCATCGACGATCTATATCCTGTTTGACTGGCACAAAGGAATGAAGGTAGTACACGGCTCGCCAAGCCGTCGGAGACTCGATCTCGTCTCCAACCCTTGCCAGCTAATGATCGGACATGATGCAAAGGAAACAACGTACACAAAGATGGACGAAAAGGCGTATCATAATCGTCGCGGGCAAAACCTCATGCCGAACAATCCATTTCTTGCCTTTTGTTCTTCATCGCCCAGTCCGCATCGAGCGTGTTATGCAATGGGAGGCCCCGCATGAACAGCGACACCACGAGTCCAGCGGCACTAATGGCAGCCAAGACCCGCCATAACACTGCAAGGCTGCCCGCAAAAGCGGCTTGAACTTCGGAAAGGGTCTCCGAAGGCAGCGTCGAGAGCTTTGGGATGAGCGCATACATGATGGCTGTCCCCTGCGGGACGGACTGAATGAATGATGCAGGGAGTCTCTTCGCGAGCTCGTTTTGCAAAACAGTACTTCCGATAGTGATACCCCACACCTATACGAACGAAGCTGCGACTGAGGACACATCTGTGAATAAAAGGGGTGCCAAGACACTCACCCCTGCGAACGAACGAAGAAACCACATGAAAGCGAGTGCGGGTGCATTCTGAGCCACTGGTAGAGGGGCTTGAATAGGGTACATGGGCGTCGCGCTCAACATTCTGCGACGGGTCATCAGACGGACATGAGCTCCAACGAACGGACAAGACAAACCCTGCGCCCAAACCAAGCAGTACCCCGAACACTAGGGATTTTGAGAGATGGTCCGTTGCGTCAATCGTGCTCATCAGGCCAAAGGCGGTCACAGTCAAGGTCCAGCCTATCCACGTCTGCACACGATAGCGTCCTGTGACTCTGATGGATATTCCTGTCAGGATGGCAGCCACCCCAAGCGACGCGAATGCAAGCGAGTAAATGCCAGACACGACGGGAGAAGCACCCTTGCATGCCTGGAAGTAAACTGGATAGTAATCTGGACAGCAGTCATGCTAAATAGAAAAGCAATGCCTCCGAGCAGACTCACAGACAACCGCGAATATGGTGAGGAGGGAACAAAACGTTTGTATGTAACTAATGCATGTGAATGACCATGAGAAGTAACAGTCGCGCAGGACACTCCTTACCCGCTGGTACTGGTCATGTTTGTCATGAGGGAGAAGGGTACCTGGCGCGAGCGAGGTAAGAATCAATTTCTAGCTGAGCTCACAAGAAAGCACGTACAAGTGGGTGCTGCGCTAGAGTGGCCTCATACGCGAAGAAGACCCCAAGACCAATGAGTCCCAGAACTAACGGCACAAGCACCGTGACGGACCCCCACGGCGCAGTGATACCACCCCAGGTCAACCCGATTGTATATGCTGCAGTGCTTGAGATAACAAGAAAGTTACCACTCACGGTGAAATAGTGGTTAGCGAGATTGATCCATGTGACCAGTGCGTTCCAACTTACATCCAGTCCATTCGCCGGAACTTCTCTCCATAATTCCCAGGGGGGGTTGGCAGATCGAGCAAAAAGGTAACCAACACACAAGCAACAAGCGAAATGGGAAGATTGAGGTCTCGAGTATGGCTGAGTATCCCAAACACTGCTCGCTAGATTACAGCACTCACAAAAGAGCCATCGCCACTGGCCCCGCGTGGCAAGGGCACCTCCCACAAGAGGACCAATCGACGCGGCAATGCACCACGTGCTACAAAATGTACACAGTAAGCTGGAGTCTGTCTACGTCGCGCTCGAATGAGTCTTACAGTGCATAAAGACCAGCATATAAACCGCGTTCTTGCAGGGTGACAAGATCGGCTAAGATGATCCCAGTTAGAGATTGAATGCCTCCTCCACCCAAACCTTGTACAGCCCTTCCCGCGATAAGCATATTCATGCTATTTGCACCACCAGAAATGCCACTACCGAGTGCAAAAAGACCGATTGTGATCAGGATTGCAGGTCGGCGACCAAAAGTTTGTGCAAGGCCACCACTCATTGGGAGGAACGCAGTGGAAGCGAGGGCATAAGCAGAGCCAACCCACGTGAACTGGGACGCGTGTAGAGCATTCGCGATGGTGGGAAGTGCGGTAGAGACGGAGGATAGTTCGAGGGCAGAAAGAGAAAGACAGATACACATTGAAGCGAAGATGAGCCAAAACTTGAGATCTTTTTTGGGTGAGGTGGTGTTTGACTGGCCAAGTTTGCCATCGCTCTCCGAGTCGGACGGCAGGGGCACGGGAGAGTCACTTGGAGCTGCAGGTAGCATGAGCACTTTACAGTCCTTGTAGGGTTCGGTGGAGTACTGTAGCTGGGGGGCCGTTTGTAAAGTTGCTTAGCACATACTGTACCCGGTGCGTGCTTGATTATGCATGACGCCACTAACTCTTTTCGTAAAGCATGCCCGAACCGAGGACGAATCTCGGGATCATCTTCAGATTGTTAGTAACTCCGATCGAGGCATAGATTATGCAAAGAGTCACTGGGATTTGAATCTTGTATGAGAGACGTTTAGAATATGCAGTGAGAGCGTCACCTGGGTTGGGAGAAGTCGCACATTGCGACCGTAATGTTTATGTCGGCTGTGCAACTTGAATGGCTCGACAAATAGGCTGACATAATTATTTACGGCCATGTAGTCACCTACGTTATGCGGCATCTTGGAGTCCTCGGCGTATCAATGTCTGTATTGCGAGGCAGTCGGCAGAACGGATACCAGTGAAGCTATTATAAAAGGTGGCTTCGATATGACCTAACAGAATGAAAATATGCCACTAGTAGCAGGTGCTTCCGAAGCTGAGTCCACAGCCGCACGTGACCATGACGGAGACTGCTGCTCCTAGGCACCTGCAGAACGGAGGAATAACAGTCACGCGGTCGCATGGGGCAAACAGGCTCTGGTGGACTCGGGATCCTACTGAACGGATTCGGACACAAAGGGCGAAGTTCCGCGTCGCTTTTCAAAATAACTTATGCACAGTGATAGCTATCCAGGGATTCCGATGCACTTGATCCTGGATATTCTTGTTCGTGGCGCAAATGAATGGGAAGACAGTCGATAACCTGGGTGCTGTCCACAGGCCAACTTGCTCGTCGTGCTCTCATCGGACGCAGGGGAAGCAATGGATAACAATCCAAAGACTGAACAAAGGGCCGCTGATGAATCTCAAAGGCGCACCACTAACGGCAGTTGACTCGGATCATGGCGAGGGGACATCTTCAGAGCAAAAAAGACGTGACACTCGGGTAGGTTCCCCGTCGAGCGCACCTCCCACTCGGTCTCGGAGCTGCGAAAAAAAGGAGAAACGTATCCATTACCATGTTCTACTACCCCACACTTCGTAGCACGACATGTAGTCGGCGACGAGTCGAAACAAATTCGAGGCTCGCAGATAAACATTACCGTGATATTGATCTTTCAAGATCGATTGATTGATTGTGAAAAAAAAAAGGATCGGAACAGCAACACGTTGGCATCCCCACACGCTGAGTAGTGGGACTGTGGGGTCATCTGTTTCAACACCACTGCTTAGCCAGGTAGATCTGAGATAAATCGTCGAGACTGGCGAAGACGGGAATCTTGATACTGGTGACCCCCATCGTGCTCCCTTCGAATACTGATAATAAGGCAATACTCGATTTCAGGATACATACATAGGAGGGGAAGAAACGCTCGCTAAACTAGTGTACCAACCACAGTGCGTCCAATAGTCATGCTAGATAAAAAGGGCAAGACAAGGAAAAAGGTAGCACTTCATCTATCCATTAGCACTTTACATAGTAGGCATGCGGGGGAAAAGTCGGAAGGAAGATATCATATAATTAATTAACATAATACCACTCAGCCCTTTTTCCGCGACACGACGACGAACACACTCTACAAGCCACGTTCCTCGAGACGGCTGCGGAAGATCTTTTGGAAGCCGGGGACGTGGTCAAAGTCCATGAGCGTGTAGTGCTGTCCGGGGACGTCGGTATACGAGGGCTCGCTGCGGCTGAAGCCAGCCCAAGGTTTGAGCTGTTTGTTCAACCAATCCTCCTTGCTGCCTTTGAGCGGGATGGCGTAGAAGACGTTGAGGGACGCTAAAATCAAGCATATCAGTATAACAAGACTGAGGAAGGAGGAAGATAAACAGATCGACTCACAGACTGAGCCGCTGGGTTCGTATGACTTGCCGCACTCGATCAGCGAGCCGGCGATATCGACCCAGTGGTCGAGCTTCTCGGGCGTGAGCTGCAGTTCGAGCAGACGCTCAGGGGGAGACAACTTCCACACAACGTCGAGCTGTTCTTTGCGTGTGAGGGGCCTCAATGCCGGTGCGAGCTCGTTGGCATCTTGCTTGCTCACGAGACCAAGGAAGTACGACAGGTTGAGCATGCCGCCCGTCCAGTCGATCTCGTGCATGCGGTCCGCGATATGAGGCGGGATATTGATCAGACCTGTGAACTTGACTTCTTCACCCATCGCCTCGAGGCGCTTGGCAACCTCAAAGGCAACAACTCCACCATATGAATAGCCGGCGATCGCGTAAGGACCATGAGGCTGCGTCCGCTTGACGGCTGCAGCATAGGAAGACACCATCTCATCCATGGAGCCGAAGAACGGGTGCCCAGGTTCGAATCCCCGAGCTCGGAACGCGTAGAAGGGTCGCTCGTTCTGGAAGTACTTGGCAAGGTTGACGAAGATGAGCACTTCACCGACACCCGGGTGGACCATGAAGATGGGGGTCTTGTTCCCCGTCAAGTTGAGAGGAACGATGGGGTCGTATTCCTCGGTGCTTGCGTCCTTGGAAAGAAGGGTGTCAACGTATTTCGCAAGACTGGAGACGACGGGGTGCTTGAGGATCTGGATGGTCGGGATTTCGGGCAACTCAAACGCAGACTCTCCCTCACGCTTGAGCCTGATGACGTCGATGGAAGTACCACCGAGCTCGAAGAAGTTCTCGCTTGCGGATATATCGCTCACGTTGAGGTTGAAGATGTCAGCGTAAATGCGAGCCAACGTCTTCTCTGTCACTGTCGATGGCGCTATGAAGCTAGCACCACGAGCGATACTAAGTAACTCTTCTGCGCGGGCGATGTGCTTGGCAAGTCCGCCCTGTTTGAACTGGTTCAAGAGACGGGCCCTGGAAAGCTTTCCGAGAGTAGTCTTCTCCATTTGATCAATGGGGATAGGGATAATGAGCTGGGGCGGGAGCGTGATCATCTTCACAGAGACATCGCGGAGGGTGCGGTGTGTAGCAAAGAGCTTGGCCGGGGCATCCTCACCGTTGAGGTCGAATGCGGGGGAGTAGAAAACAACGAAGCCTTCGGTCTCCTGGCCAGGTGCACGGTAGGGTGTAGCAGCGAGGAAGGAGTGAGTGACGCCTTCAACGGTCTGGAGGTGGGTTTCGAGTTCTGGGATACCGTACGAGACGCCGTGGACGATGACAGTGTCCTTGATACGCCCGCTCAGTCTCATCTTCCCGTCCTGGATGATCCCGACATCGCCAGTGCGGTACCAACCACCCTCGACGAAGCTGGATGACGTTGCCTCGGGGTTGTTGTAGTATCGAACAAAGATCATTGGGCCCCGGACTTGGAGCTCTCCACTCTGACCGTCAGGTCGGAGGGTCAAACCGTCCTCGGGGTTCACGACGCGCATCTCGCACCCATGAATGGGCGTGCCAAGCTCCAAGAACTCGTATGTAGGAGGAGTGGCCAACACATCGATAGGGTCGTAGATACACCCAGCGCTGGAAGACTGCGTTTGGCACGTCAACTTCATGGTGTGAACAAGAAACATACCAGGTTTCCGTCATACCGAAGCCGGCCGAGATGACAAAATTGGCATCATTATTCTTCGCGAGGCTCCGCAGGGTTTTACTGAAATCGATGGCGGTACTGCTGACGACTGCCTCGCCACCACTGTTGACACGTCTAAGGGAGGCAAGGTTGAAGGTGCCGAACAGATCGCTGCGTTTTTCGAGGTCGCGCGTAAGCTTGGCGAGCAAAAAGTTTGGCGCGAAAGCGATTTCAATTGACTAAATCGCATGACAGTTAGAAGTGCAAAAATCTCGAGCAAATGACCACAAACCTTTTCCTCGATCAGACGGAGGTATCGCAAGGGGTCAGAGAGGATGGCAGATGCGTGGACATGCAGTTGCGAAGCACCAAATAGGAGCGGCGTGAAGTGCATTTCGAGCGACCCAGCAACGTGGTCGAATCCGACCCCTGGTTTCACGTTAGCACACCGTCTGTTGTGCAGCAATAGGGCTTACAGTTCATGATTCTAGATTGCGAAGTAAGGCCATAGCTTTGACCCTTAGCCACACAAGCAGCGATGATAGTCCGGTGCGTGTGCACGACGGCCTTGGAGAAACCAGTTGACCCAGAGGTCAAGAAAAGGATGGCTTCGTCGTCAGGCTTGGGTTGGTGAACGTCGAAGTCTGTGCCCAAATTCTCGGCCGAAGCCTTCACCTCGGATAGCAAGTGAATGTCGAGACCGGAGATCGACTGCACTTGGTCAGCCCCGCTCTCATTCGTCAACCAGGTTGCAGAAGAGAATAAATTCTTGATGTGTGCGACGTGACCCTCCTTGTGGGCCTGTTGAGCACTCAATGCGGGCTGCAGGCAAGGAACATAGCCAGCGAGGAGACAAGCCCAAACGGCAGCCATGTTGTCCTCGTGTTCAGTGAGGTAAACAACGATGACCGAACCTGCTGGCTTTCCCCAGGCGCGAATGGCTTTTGCGAGGGAGTGGGCAAATTGGGCAAATTCGCTGAACGTCTTGGTTTGGATTGAAGAGTCGTGAGCAGAGGAGGTGATAAAGCCGAGCTCGTGATCAGGGTACTGCTGGACAGCCTGAGAGAGAACATCGAGCAGAGTGTCTGGGACTGTTGGGTTCGAGAAAGAAACCGTCATCTCGTGGGTGGCATTAACAGGGGAGATGGGAGAAGAAAATGAGACGTGAGCCATGGGTGATAATGGAAATATATAGGGTAAAATTGAGTGCTGAAACGGGGCTGTCTAGGAGAGTGTGCTTGAGTGATGTGCATCGACTCCGGTCGAACCTCATCTTTTATACATTATGGGAGATAGACCATCTTTGCGGTGCAAACCCTTTAATGCGCGCAGCTGTGTGGCCTGCTTGGTTGCATCTGCGGTGGAGACTCTGATCAAATGGTGAGTTACTCACCAGATCTGGGAGAACGGAAATATCACTTACTCCGTAGATTGTGCGCCGAGGGAGCAACCATGCGCATTGAATGGGCCGTGCCTGCGATACCGGTAAGGTCGGGGCACTGCCTGGAAACGATACATGGAGCCGTCCCAAGTCATGGTGGAGGAAGACAGGCGTGTTAGACGGATAGGGTATAACTTCTTTCGCTGCTCCGGAGCGGCATGACCGACTTCGGCGTTTTTGGGTAGGCGATTTGTTTGCCGGTTTGACTAGAAGTGAACTGGCTCATGTACTGATATGAACCGTCAACCCTCTGGCTCTACGGACATATGCAGATCCACTACCCCCAATGGCTCCTAGTTAGATTCCACCGTAGTGCCAGGTACCACTCGATCCCCACCTTTTCTGAAATGATTCCCACAGCCCACCGCAGCACTCGAGTGGCTTGATAGACCCGCGCTGATATACTTAGCCACTGTAGCCAGTCGCCAAGTCATCGCTCGGTTCCTCCATCTCCCGAGGGCAGCGAGTCAGCGTCTTGGCTACGGCTATGAATCATTGGTACACCCCTTGCTACTTTTGTGGACCAGTGCTCTATCTGGTTATCGACCATCTCCTTGCAGATGTTGCATATGGGATGTCTGACGGTGAAGCAATCCCGAGATCACTAGATGTGCATGCTCCATGCCAAGCCGCGACACAATTCGTAACTTCATGGCGATGACTCCATTCTGGTGCCGTGCTGGTGCCAAGCCTGATGCGTACGAGAATCGTCGTAGCTCTACCGGAGTGATTTGTCCAGCTCTTCAGTGCAACACCACATCGGATCGGAACAACCGATTAGCGCGTTAGGCGTCGACGCGTGGCATCAGCCTTTTATGTAATGCATCGTGACCGCGTCACAAAACTCAAGTCAAGTCATAGGGCCGACGGAACGTCAATTCAACCCGCTCACAAGACACTTGTTGGTAGACGACATGGACCCATGTAACTCTTTATCCTCTACACCGTGTGGTGATTTATGATGCACCCGTGAGCATCGCACCCCTTGCACGCGCAACGCTGAAGCAAGCCAAACACTTACCAAACTAATGAGAACCTCGTGGTCCCACACAGGTTTCTTCGGTCCGCTAGACTACGAATGAATGATAACACTACGTACGCCGGGCGCACTGCTATGCAGTTGCAGCTGTAGATACTCACAATGTCCGCCATTCCCTCTTTTGCTGCGCGGTGCCAAGAGTTTTTTTTTCGCGTAAGCGACTCGGCGGAGTGTCCAAGTGGGGCTAGTTCAAATCCCAATTCTTGTCCCGCATAACCTTTTTCTGCAGGATGTTAGGGCACGAACTGGTAGGTCAGGGGTCCGATGGCTGCCAGAGCGCTGGCGATTGGAGTTCCGACGGCATGTAGGTGTCGGTTTCGCCTACGACGACCAGCCCCAGCTCTGTAATGCAAGATTGTGTCACTCGCTTCTGATATGAGCCTATTGCACGGCTGTGAAGGGCTTTTATTCGTCTAGCACACAATCATCGGACCGTGTTACCTCCCAGCCATCTGTAATAACTTGCTGGCAAGATAAAGAAAGTAAATGTTGCCTGTAACATGCTTACTCAATTTGTTTCACGTCTCTATTCTCTCTTTTTTTGTGGATCCTCTTCACCACTGCAACGGAACAGTGTGAACTCTGTAGCTTCGCTTCAGCAATCGAATGATACGGCCACTTTGGCCTGATGGACTTATTCAGTCGCTTGACCTGTGGTATCGTGAACTTGCTGTGAACTTTCGACAAGTTATTTGTCGCTAGGCAATCCAACAAGACTCCATTGTCCTTCTGATCGGAGATATATTGTTCCGTGGCACTAGTTGTCCTGTCCATTTGATGTACCGTCGCGTATTTCCTTTAGGCTTGCAGAGTATTCCGCCGAAAAATATGTACCTGTGCTTGGTCTTTCCATATTCCTCAATACATTGCTTACAATAGAGTGGTTTGGAGTGTCGTTGCATTCTCAACTATTAGACTATTATGCGTTTAGCGAGTCACGTCTCGTTCGATATTCGGTTAGCTGGTAACCGAGGTAACCGACGTCAGAACCACCTTCAAATCCTCAGAAGCGGGATTCATTTTGCAAATCATGATTGTTCAACTTGTTGGCCGACTGGCGCTTCATAAATAACCTCATGGTTCAGATCATCCAGAATGATTTCGTGAGTCATCGTCGCCGAACACAGCTCGAATAGTCGAACAAGTAACCGGCGGCTGGACAGCTCTTTGTAACTCATGGCAGTTCGCACGGTGCGTTCGGTGCAGTGATGGTCGTCACGTGCACCGAGTTATGAACAAGAAAAACCAAAGGAGCGATCGCAGACTGGTAAATCCTGCTTATACTAGTTCGCCGTCGGGCAAAACGGGGGAGATCGAGCAGCCGGGACTGACGATGCTCCTAGCCGGGTTGTATCCCGAGATAACGTCCCGTCGGGGCTTCACTCTGCCGAGTTTGATGACAAGACGAGGCGCGAGGGATCGGTTTTCATTCAAAGGCAGCTAATCGACGAGCCTGTGCAGACAAAAAGAGTCCCCAGCACCGGGATGCAGGTTCTTTCGGGCATCCGACAGTTCTGCGTTCAACCCTCACGCGCGGGCCGGTGTGTCAGCTCAGCTATCAGATCACATAGTCCTATCAGCAACCTACCTCGGTGAGCCTGCTTTGCTTCCTGCCTTCCAGGTCCTTTTGAACTCCCTTTGGCGCGCAGATACTCCCAGCGCACGACTCACCAATCAACAATGCAAGCACTCAGGTTCGAAAAGACAGGTTCGTTCGACAACCTCACCCTCCAAACCATCGCGAAGCCCTCGCTCGCCCCGGGCGAGGCACTCGTCCGCGTCAGGGCCGCAGGCATCAACGGCGTAAGCTACCTCTAATTCGTTTTCGTGTACCGTTTCCTCGCCTCGTCCTGACTCGACCCCTTTGCAAATCCAATCCTCCTCTCCAAAAAAAACGTTTGACGTCGTCGTGTTGCTGTGTCCACGACCGGTTCGCATCGTGGCCAGTCTGACGCGGCGGCTGTGTTGGGCATCTTACCATTTGTGACGCTCCCACGCACGCCTGGGCGGGATTTTTCAGGTGAAGTCGTCGACGCATTGGACGATGCGGGCGCACCTGCGAATACGTGGGTTGGCGCGCAGGTATGGGGCACCGGCAGCGAGCGCGGGTTTACCTCGGACGGGACGTTTGCAGAGTGAGCTCCCCCTCTATGCCCGCGAGGAGGCATCGCTTCTGACCCCTCTTTTTGTCTTGTTTTGGAACAGGTTCGTCAAGGTCCCGTTGGCTGCGCTCAGTCGCAAGCCCGAGACGCTCACCCACGTCGAAGCTGCTAGCATGACCCTCCCGTGGCTCTGCGCATGGATCACGGTTGAGACGCTTGCCAACGTTAAGAGGGGGGACAACGTCATCATCATCGGTACGTGGCGCTCTCCCTTACCGTGTCTGTCTCTAATCGATGACAACAACTCATGCAACGCTCGTGTTCGGTTTGTCCGTCTACAGGCGCACGCGGTGGCATTGGCTCCGCTGCAGCACAACTTTGCAAAGACCGTGGTGCTCGCATCTTCGGCACCTACACCTCCCTCGCGAACGTGACACCACCCACCTACTTGACGCCGATAGAACTCACGTCCAACACCGCCATACGCGACGCGATCTTAATCCATGGTCTTGCAAACAAGATTGATGTGTTGCTTGACTGCGCGGGTTATGATTACCCTTTCAATGATGCCATCTCCACGATGACGCCAAATGGCTCTGGCCGTGTGGTCGTGATGGCTGCACATGCAAAGGACGGCATGTTTCCGATCAACTTGCGCACCTTTTACACCAAGGCATTGACCCTCAAGGGCATGAAATCGAGCATCCTCGACTCGGCTGAGATCAAGGTGTTCCTGGACATGCTCTCTGAAAAGATTGATAGCGGCGTTTTTCGGGGACCACATGCCGTCACCACCGTTGACATCAAAGACGAGCCCACTGTGACTGGCGCGCTCAAGACCATATTGACGAGGTCCTCGCACGTCCGTTCTGTGATCGTCCCTTAGTCAACAATTGATCGGATGAGCTTCTCTCGGAGGGGCCGAGGGGGTCGGTACAAGATACGTAGTGGGTACACAGTCATTAGAGTAGATCAAGTTGGATCTGATCACTACACATGTGACGCTCTGTGAATGTTCGGGGCGAAATGCGTTTTTGGCTCGAATCATGTTCTCCCCTGGTTTCGCGGGGTGGTCGGACCGAATATTCGTGACGGCCGTGATCATGTGAGACGCTGTTCACACCCAATTTCATGTTTCTGAGCGGGTGTAAGCGCAGATAAGAAACCATCAAGCGACACCATCGGCGCACAAAGATGCTCACTCTATCACCGCAGCTCCACAGATCGTCAAGAACCCCGAGGGGACCGCCGTGAAAAAGACACATTCCAGCTATGTTCGAAACGGTTCGGTCTGCGCCAGCGCTCGCGACGAAAAGCGAGACCAATGATCACTCACCGACCTCACATACGCGCGGATGACATCAGGCCGTGCGGTCGAGGGCACGGCGGAGTAGATCGCGGTGACGCTGGCCGCGATGGGATCGGGGTCGACATCGGGGGCATACACAGACAGGTTGTGCCGGAGCCGACCGTCAAAGACTGCGCCTGCGCTGCCAACAAAAAGATGAGGTCCAATCAGTACATGGTGTGAGCGAGGCAGAAATGGTCCGCCGTGCGCGCACGCGCGGGGTCATACATGGTCAAGCCAACGAAACCGCCGAGCATCTGCATGACTGTCGCGACGGCGTTGCATACAGACACGGTCTCCGGATCAGAATTTGCTTGGACTAGGGAGAGGGATCAGGTTTTCGTCCGTTCCTCTTTGGGGGTGAACTCACGTGCCACGAAAGCGTTCTGCGAAGTCGTGCCTACAGGCATCGTCGATCATCACGGTGGCAGAAAAGAGTTCGCAGGGTCACTCACCAATTCCAATTCCGTACAAAACTTGATATATGATGAGCTTCGTTGAAGAAGTGTGCCCTGTGACGGTGAAGAAAAGTCCGCCGGAGACACAGCAGAACCTACAAGCCAATCGTCAAGTGAAAGGTCAATTGAACATCGAGGGCCAGAGCTTACACGGGGCCACAGACCAAAAGACCCCAATAGTGTCCCGTTCGTGACAAGAAGAAGGCAGTGCCTGTCGAGGTCACCACCGAGGATATGATGAACGGCAACATATCGACCCCTGAACGGACTGGGCTGTGGCCGTATACAGCTTGATAGAACAGAGGGATGTAACTGGGCATAGGTTAGAAGGGTGCTTCAGCACAGTGGTTGGGCCCATACAAGATCAATGTCAAAGTGTTGTACATCGTGAAGAAAATGGAGATGTTGGCTCCGATTCTGTGTCATAGTTAGCGTTATGCATGCATGTCGTGCACGGCGGTCTCACTGGGAACGTCGCGCAATGACCCTCAGCGGAAGCATGCCCTTGTCGCCTTTGTAACGCTCCCATAGCAGCAGGCAAGTCAGAAGCAGGACACATACACACAAAAGCTGCACGCGTCAGTGATAGGTCTCATCGTAGAAAACACATACCGTGATCACAACTGGTGAGTGCCAACCAATGTCGCTGGCCCACGAAAGTGGTAAAAGGAGAGTGACCATGGCCGCAAGAAAGAGGAAGCAACCTATTTTTGAAGTAAATTGTGATAAAACGCTCCAAGTTGAGTAAAGATTACCGATCCAGTCCATGGCAACGAACGTCTTGAGCATCGTCCTCTCCATGGACCCTACCAACGGTTTGTGAAACGGCAATCTGAACATAATAACCAGACAAGCTAAAGCACCCAATGGCAAATTGATATCTGAAAAGATGGTATGAGTTGACGCTATGAACGATCAATCTGCCCACAAAAGCACCAGCGCCCTGCGACAGAAAAAAAAAATTATCCAAGCAGACAACGCCCAGGTATGTAATCCTTACAGGATAGATGCATCGTAAAAGCGCCTAAAGCCCCAGATGAGATATACATCTAATTCATTAAAAAATATGGTCAGATAACTTGCCTCCCAACAGAGGTCCCACGATGCTCGATAGATCGAATACTGCACCGATCGCACCGAAGACAATGGCTCGGTGTCGAATTTCGATGCACTGTCCGGGAAGCTGTGAACGTAGTGCGGCGCGTGTGCGCCAAAAAGACATACTTTGGCCATGATCGTGAGGGCAGAAACACAGATACCGGCTGCGCCGATTCCAGCAAATAGGCGTCCGAAAATGAGAACATCGACCAATGGGGCTATGCCACAGAAAAGCGAACCGAGCTCGAAAGCGATTATTGCGGTCATATAGACCCTTGGAAGCGAAAGCATCCTCGTTGAGGGAAACTGGGACACCCAAAACTAGAGCATCCACTCACCACTTGGTTGGGAAGATGGTCAACGCTTGCCCGTACATGGGTGTGAACGCCACTATGGTGAGAAGGTATCCGGCGGTGACCCACGTCACGTCCTGTAGCGCATTGAAATCCGAAACGATCACGGGAAGCGCGGTCACAACGATGGTTTGATCGAGGGCGATAAGAACGATGCTCAATAGCAGCGCAAAGACGACTACAAAGAGGGGTTTTCCAGACAGAAAATGATTCTCTTCCATGCCGGCCACTAACCTCGGGCTGTCAAGAGCTCTGGAGACAAAATGATGCCCGAACTCACATCCTCGTGTCTACGAGCTTCACTCGAGCGGGCTAGTTTCGTCCTAAATGTGAGCTACCTGTACCCGTCAAGGACTGTGGGGTCCTAAAGGATATGATAGCCCTACCTTGCGCTGGGATGCCATTTTGAATGGTCGGTGACTTTGATGGTCACTGGGCTGGGAATAAGATCCATTCAGCTGACACACTTTATTACCTGACTCTCGTGTCATTGATTCTAGTGGCGTCATGTGCTCTATTTCATCTCTTCTCCCGAGAGCCCCATGCCGAGGATTGCACCGATTGGGAAAAAATGGTTGCCAAGCTCATAAATATACGATCTCAGTTCCAGAGTATTCGGCCCAAATATACCATGAACAGACTAGATAACCATTGAGAAGGGTATCCTCACGTGACCACCTAGCCTTTGCTGAAGCGTCAAAATTAAGTTTAGCGGGTGAGGAGCAAGCTTTGTGGCTAACGGATTTGAGTTTCGGTTCCCGCATTTTCGGGCAAGTCGGATTGGACTTAGTATGCGGTTTGGGCCGATGATCTGGCCCGAGCCCTTTCTCACGCCATCATCCCGATCACCATGTCAGGTCTTGTGCTTTTTTTTTGAAAAGGCTCTTCAATGAAATACCAGCTTTGATTTGCAACAAAGCCCAGAGGTCATCTATCACGACAGGCAGTAGCCAGCAAGAGTTTCTTGTGTTCATTACCACGGAAGAGACCACAATGACATACCACTCCACCTGAAGCACCCAAGGTTTGGTCTAGAAATTCGACGGCCCAGATTCCATGAAGTAACTAACATAATTAGACTTTAGGTAAATAATAACTTGAAGTATATACACTCAAAAACAAGCTGATGCCAGTGATACGATATACAGTCATGTCTCCAAATGCAGTTCGCCACTCTTGGTGAAGAAGTCCTTCAATAACAAAAAAATTCCTCGAGACCACGGCCAAAGATAGCCAAACCGTTCTCGATCGTTTCGTCTGTCCCGACAAAGGTGGCGCGGAAGTAGTTGACACGCTACCATTCATAATTAGCCTGGATGCAACTGGTGGAGGCACCGGACGTACATCAACAATGTGACTCTCTGACTGTGCCCGTCCTGAGCGGTCCACAATAGCAAAGGTGGACGCGGGCATCATCACCAAGCCGCAGTCTAGAAGTTTACGGAACAGTTCGTCCATCAACTCCGCGGTGTTCGACATGGGCCCTCCGAGAAGTTTGGTGTCTTCGAGTATTCTGTAGCGGGGATGACGATCGAGATTGATTCGAATCCATACAAACATGCCCGATTGTGGGACCTCCGCCGATGCAAGGCCAGATTCGGCCACTTCGCGCTCGAACACTTCCATGAAGAGGTTTCGTCGACGTTCGTACTCATGACAAAGAGAGGCCACCCATTTCATGAATCCGTCTATCCCCCAGCCTTGGCCTCCCAGAAGTTCTGCAACAAACGCCTGCCCTAGACCGTGTGGGTGTTGCGAGGAAGAATCAGTGAGCATATCCAATTTCTCCGCGAAGAACTCGTTGGCCGTAACCCAGCCCAGCCGCATGCCCGGCGCGAGAATTTTGCTAAAGCTGTACATGATAACGGTGAGACCCGAGCAGCATCACTCAAATCGGTTGGACCAGACTGACCTGTCGAGGCGCATGACACGCCCGTCGTAATCCATAGAAAGGAACGAGCGAGGGAGTACCTCGGCCATTGCGCGGGTGAAACCGCATCGCTCGACGGTTGTTTGCTGGATATGGAGATCGTATTGCAGGAAAAAGTATGGGTCATCCTCAAGAATGATGACGTCCCAATCCCGTGCGATTTGATAGATCTTCCGACGCCGGTCGAGGGAGAGCGTGCTGCCAGTCGGATTTTGAGAGCAACTAATCGTGAACTTGTAAGTTAAGACGATGGCTGTGCGAGCTCAAATAACGCACGGGATCGTGTAAAGAACATGAGGTCGCTTTCCTTGTGAGGCTTCATCCCAGTTAGCAAGGATGCGCTCCATATCCGATGGTACGAGGCCGTCTTTGTCCATTCGGATCGGTACCCAGTCGATTCCGAGGGGAAGTGCTGCGTTGGTCATGGCGGAGAACGTGAATTCTTCACATAGGAATGAATCACCGGGATCACCGAGTAACCGAAAGCACTTTGTAAGAGCATCAGCGTTTCCAAGGCTGAGGGAAACAGTGTGGTTGGGCGGTGCATGGATACGATCATTGAGTCCTGCGAGAACGTCGCGCACGTGCTTCAGGCCTGCCCCAGCGCTGTAGGCCATCGCGGTTCTAAGGCTCAACGCACAAGGCTCGTCCCGGTAGGAAGATATGATTTGTTGTTCCCCATCACCTGCCCGCCATGCCTGAACGGGATCCCGCTCCCGGACAGATGGGACGACAAAGTTCATCTCGCACACGGGGTACAGCGTGTGATGTGGGTCGCCTGGGGATTGAAACAAACGCTAGTCAGTTTGCGTTCGTCGCCGTTTTTGTTGAACACTCTACCGTTGCCCATGTTGATCGTTCCGGGCTTGACTTGAGCGGCTTTCCAGATGGACTTGATCGGGTTGGGGAGCCTAGCTTTAGCCTCTACCGACAGGTGGCGAGACAGGTCTGGTTGTTGACGCTTCGAGGAAGGGTCGAAGCTAGCTCTGTCGTGATAAGATGACGGAACGAAGACCATGGTGGAAATCTGCCCACTCGCAAGTGCTGATGAGAAGCGGGGATGAAATGAGACCGTTCGCAAGCATGGCCACCTGCTTTTTAATGGTTCATCGCACAAATGCACACTTGGTAACAACGCGCTGCTAAGCCAGTGGAGCAATGTCTCCAAAAGTTCGTCAGCGAAGAAAGGCACACAAAACTCCGAATGAGACTCGGGACGGGGCTGTGCGGGGATAACAGCAACGACGAACAAGCGATGTGCGGCACGTTGTCTCGACGGCATCAAAGCCCTCCCGGGACCAGTGCGGAAAATTCAGATGGATACATTTCCTGGAACATTTCCTGGACACCGGGGTTGTTGGATCTGGGAGATCCCCTGATCCGTGATACTGCCTATTTGGTAACTTGCGCATGTTGCTCGCGGAGTCCAAATATGGAAATCGAACCAGTTCACTAGCCATGTGGCAAGCCTAGTGGTGTCACCTTCCAGCACCTGCTCCCGCATGTAGATCATCCTGGCTAATGCGTATGGTAGAAGTGGAGCCCTCTATCGACGCAGACTCGTTTAATGTATCATGTGCACGCGCAATCATTTGCCAAGCATATCTGAAACACACGAAATCGGGGAAGTGGTCTGACTGCAGACATCTAGTGGCATAAGTGGCGCATCTCGTGCCACCATGCGCCACATGGGTGAGGGCACACCAACCTTTAACCGTCCTCTTTCAACTGAACAGATCAAGCCACAATATATACTAGGCATTTACTGTCAAGCACGTGGGTACATCGAACGGGAAGATAGATTCCATCAGAAGAAATGTCCAGGGGAAAAAGGAATGATAATGTCCATGTCACAGCACGGCGGCAGCGAATATCCGCCGACCACGGCCGAGCGATGAATCGCATGTTGTGTTCATTCAATCAAAGGGATTAAGCAGCCTCTAGTCCAGCCGCACATAATCCGCATCCGATGCACTCCAAACATGCTAATAACGCATAGTTGCTAGGGCATCTCTGGAGCACGGATAGCAACAACTTACCAATTCCTCCACAGCACGCACACAGATAGCACGGGCAGCAGAGTGGGTTCTCAAATGATCCTACATTTGGCAGAAAAAAAACATACACACAATGACTCAGTCGGGTTCACATCGTAGAATGATGGTGCCTTGCCTTTGCAACACCAGAAGCTAAGCATAATTCCCGCGATAAGCACTAGGAACAGTCCGACGAAAACGATGATGAGATACACTGATGCGCCCGACGACACTTCAGTTACCCGCACAACGATCAACACATATAGACTCACGTTTGTTCTTGGTGAAGCCCGACTGCCCCCCAGAAGTGGACTGCCGCTTGCCCAATGGGCTTCCACTTACATCAGCCCCTAGGTTGACCAGGTCAAACGGGTCGATATCATATACGCATGAGACCACTAGCGTTGCTCCGAGCGCGAGAAGCATGAGCGCAATGGGGAGCAGCATTTTTCGCAACCTCGCCTGGTGGCAGGCGCGATGACCAGCAGAGTTGGTCTCCGCAGCGCAAGAGCACTGCCCTTTGGAGGTCAAGTGGAACTGGCATTGATCAACAGATTTCTCGTGGCACAACTCAACGCTGTGAGCGTTCATTGAGCTAGGGAGAGGTTGTGTTGAGACTGGAAACATGGTATCCGTGGTTGTGCTAATCAGCGTCGAGCGTCGAGGTGGTAGTCAAACGGTGAAACTTGTAACGACACATTTAAGCCACCGCCACAACGTCCTTGCCAAGCCAAGCCCCAACTGGGCGATTTGGGCCACAGCACATTTACTACAGTCGACTCCCTCTTAACCCATGCCCCTTCGGCGGCCTCCACAGCACGAAGGACGAAAATTTACTCTAGACTCTCAGTGTACAGTTTGTAGCATGAGTGCCAAACTACTTATATTCTCTGTAGGACATACCCTGTTTGATTGCTGGTTGAGCCTCTAGGGTGACCACAAGAGGTATGGGTTAAGAGGGAGTTGACTGTATCGACCATACAATTCAATATGCTAGCACAGTATCATATAAGCGTTCTGCAGTGCAGCTGTCGAAGCAATAGAAGGCCCGGATGCAAGAGTCAACTTCCTGTGAGTCACCCTTGCCGATCATTTCCGCAGTATTATGGGCGCTAAGAGACTGGTAGTTCGCTGTGTGAAAAGAAAGAAAAAACGGCAAACGCGAACATGTATACGCGAACATCCCCTACGGTCGGGCAGCGCATGGAGGTGTACTGCGGGCCTGTTGTGGTGAGATACGCAAAAATCTGTAGGACCCTGTTTAGAACCAGGGTGACGTCTGATGATCATATGTACCTGACGACTACAGCAACTTTCGCTTTTGTCCATGCCAGGAACGCCCGATCCGTTGGAGCTCCGAAGCTATCCAGTGTGTGGCTAATTGGCCTGTGCAATGAAGGTTGGACAGAAGATAAACGCTCACGACAACACAGGTAGTCACACGGGCGCCAAGGCACTGTAAGCCTCAATCACGATGGCGTACTCTGCTGCGTACTCCAACGTGGGGCATTGACGACAATACAGATGCCTTAACACTTGAGGCTAGCATGGTCTGCATTTGAGCGGCTTGCGGTCTTGGTTAGCGGTCAGCTTGAATTTTAGCAAAAGTGAGCGACATGCGAGTCTCTAGCCTTTTCTGCCCAAACTGCGGACACTAACCACGTTTGAACCAGACATAGATTGCACCTGTTGGTGCCAAGCGCATAATCCTAGGGGTCAGGTTGGCGACCCTGTTGCGAATCGACGTGTCGATGCCCATTCGTCTCCGCTGGTGTACATATTGCACGAAAAAAATGGGCCGTTGGCAGGGTGGTACCTTCCTGCGCTCTGTGGTCTCTGCGGCTCAATTGCTACATATTCCAACTCAAAGGCTAGGCACAGAATACCCAAATTTTTGGGGTGATTGTACTTGAAGGACAATTTTTCTAGGGTCCCGGGGGGTCTCCTAAGGCAAGTTAACGCACAGTACATAGTATGAGTCATAAGATAGTGCGCGAATGAAACAAGCGTTCATTATAAGCCTAGTTGGAATTCTAACGGATACAGAACACGGACCACAGACTTCTCAGGATCATGTGATCTATAATCAACAATTATTGACAACGAACTTGAAGGGGTTTAACAATAGCAAACCGTTTTATTTATTTATTTACGCAGACACTAGGCTCCAGGAGATCTATGATGACTGGCTGCTAGCACCGTCGACTTGTGCCGCGGTTGTTTCATCGTAGTCCTCGATAGATATCGTACCAGGTGCAGGAAACCATCCCCACGTCGCCAGGTCGACCCGAAAGTCGCCTGTTCGACCGTCAGTCACTTCGACACCTTCTGCCTCGAGCGCATCGCGTTGTCTCTGTGCGCCAGTCGTACCCGGGCCACGTGAAGAGATAGTCCCGGCTGCTGAAATCACCCTATGCCACGGCACGGGGGGCGTCACGTCCAGAGACAGGAATTTCAAGGCTACCAACGTATGGTCAATTTCTAAAGGAGGGATAGCACGAAGGCGAACCCTGGCCGACATGTCGCGAATGTCTGGGCATCCCAATCAATTTGGCAATATGGCCTGTGTCATGGAATGGTTCGCGTCGGTGAACGATCTCGGAATGGGTCATGATCTCCACGAACTGTAGCTTGTTACTTTCTGCGGGGGGATTCTGTTCCGACCAAGGTGAGGCTCCTCTGAAGTCCCGTGTGCAATCTCTAGGAAAGCCTACTGGCGCACGACGTGGTATACCTGCAATGCGACCAATTGACTGAGGAATTGCTCCATGAGTGGGGTGGACGAGACGCCTACTGCGGCATGGAACTCTGCGCTATCCATTCTTTGCTAGACAACGAATCCACTTAGGGCACTTGGCAGACACTTGGTAAAATCAAAACGCACTGGCGGTGTTCATTCTCCCACGCTTCATAGAGTCGGTGCACGGCTCCTTCAAGACTGGCCATCTTGGCTCGTCTGAATACTAATCAGACCAGCTCAAAATTGTGGCTCAAAAGTTTTGCAATAATCTGCAGACATAATCACCGTCCCTAATTACTTTGCCACCAGAACCGTTTCTGATGCGCTGCCATTCGGACTATTTCCGTTCATCATGGTATCCTTGGCGTGAGATGTCAGACCATCTATCAAGAACATGCGTTCCGTCGGCTTTGCGAGTCGTCATGAGGAATGCACTGCAGCATCCGTGCACCATGTGGACGCGACGTTGCCACCAGCGCCCATACCTCTGCGAGATCCGATTGAGTGAAGACAACGCGCATGACATCGTGCGTCACCGCGAAACGGAACAGTATCGCTCTGATCGTATTCGTCATCCAGATACAGTCGTTGCAGAAGGCCAGCCAAGATCTGTCTTCCTCCAAAACCACAACGCGTCGTCAGCACTTCTTGGTTTTGTCTAGAGGTTCTCCTGCGGAACGGATCCTACAGGCACGAGGCTGGCTTGCGAACATGCGGGCTCGTCTTGGCGCGCCGTTTAAGGATTTGCATGGTAGGCAAACGTTTTCCTCACTTCTGTCTGACGTTTTCGAAACGTGCAATGGGTTAATGCTATCGAAGAGGTGGCTTCCGCTGCAGATCTGCTCGTCATCCCTGCCCGAATGACACGGATATGACATCAGGGGTATGCCATGCTTGGGGCCAACACGACTTGGAAGAGCCACCTGGTCTACGCACCACGAAGCTCGTGCAGCATTTTGCCAGTTGTGCTCCCAGCACTTGATCCTGCCAATTGGGACCGCGAACTGCCAAAGTACCTACTATTATTATGTTTCCCTGGTTCTCATCGATACATGCTATCTTGGGGAAGCACTTGAATCTAAACACGATGTCATGTCATTATCTGTTCTTGGAGTTTGTCCGGTAAATCTGGATACTGTAATCTATTCGTGCAAATCACGAGAATGTGAAATAATAACCATTTGACTCAGATGCTGGGTGTGCGTCCGAATTGATAAGGCCATGCTTTAGGCTAGGATCGTATCATACGCGTCTCGATCAAAACCCAAGGCTGAAAGGAATGTCTTCAGGGTAAAGGCAAAAGAGGGGATTTTCTCAACGCCATGCAAACATCGAGATACCCAGGATCAAATTCAGGCGTGATGATGCCTCGTCGCACGCAAAAATCAACCAACGCCATCGCAGAACTTGGCTTGAACTGGCCTTGCAGTAGACGTTGCATGACCTCGTCCACATCCATCAACCGGAACGCATCGACCTCTCCATCCATTGGGTTTGCATACGGCGTGATGGCACCGTCGTTCGGGAGACGTAGCTCGTAAAGGTAGTAAATCCCAGGAAGGATCCATTTCGATGGCGATCGGTTCATGTAGTTGAGCATTCCGGTGGAACGCGCGTGCTTCCTGACAAAATCGGATGGGAGGGAGGCCTCCTCCGTACATTCCCGGACGATGGTCTCTTTGGGGCTCTCTCCGAGTCCCATCCCTCCTCCGACGGTGCAGTCATAGCGGCCGGGCCATCTGGACCCAAAACATGTTGTATCACGAACAAAATGGGTTGAGTGAACTCACGTCCTCTTAGTCGGTGACCGTCGAGGGATCCAGAGCATCATCTTATTCGTCACGGGACAATCGTAAAATGCTGGACGTGTACGATGAAACGAATGGCACAAAGCAACAAACTGAGTCTACCTGTGAGAAGGCAACCAAAGTTGGTAAATCCAAATAGAGGGAGTCCAGCACGCTCGATCCCGAATGCGAGATTCGACGTAGTATTGGCTCGGTCTCTTTGTGGTGTATACACCGGATAGATCTCGTCGCTCCAACCTGAGGCGCTGGTTTGAGTCCTTTAAAGTGCGATGCAAATGGACAACCATACCTTTCAAGATATCAGGAAAGAGTCCCTCGATTTTCCACCTTTCCAACACTCCACGTAGGGCAGCCGTCCGGGACTCGATGTCAACAACGTGATCTGCAAAACAGATTGCCCAGGGTGAGTCATCTGGTTTGCGGAGCACGTTCCAGATTGATTGTCTTCCGTCGTTTTGGTGGCTTTTCAAGATCTCTTTTGTGACCCTAGGGCGTAAAAATCCAATAGGGGCCGAGAGGGAAGTTCTACGCAAGAACATTGGGAGGAGCCGCTCCTCATCCTCGGGAGGGATGGAGTTGTCATTGCACGATGCACGGTGAATTAAAGCAAGGTCGTCGAAAGGGCCTGAAGGGAGGGCAAGGTTGATGGCCGAGTGTACTAGTGGTAGTACGCTGGGATGATGACTACTCCCGGTGTTGATGGTTCGAAGACGAGATACAGTCGTCACGGTTGCTCGGAGACTGGGCAAGTAGAAAGTTGCCTTGCCGTCGCGGCGCAAATTTGGCTTGCATGCATGTGCAAATGTTGACATGACAGTCGGAGTGGAAGATGTTGCTCCATTCGGTCTTCAATCAATCTTGTCCTCAAACCCTGTCCTTTCAATCACGGGTAGTTGTTGTTAGGCCCACAGCGCCACTCCACTCTCGCGGGATCTTGCCGAGCTGCTACATAGCCCGGCTTCAGATAGTGGTCGTGTGTGATCCTCGACAGGTTCGGTCAATGCAGTATGTTGTTATCTTATAGAGTACTCAATCCGTACATTCGGACGACCCGACGACGCTCAAGACTGCGCACTGATTGTGGTGAGCCGATTTTCGCAGAGTCAAAGCAATGTCGTCAATGTCAAAACGGCAACGCTTTCACTTGCTGAACAATGCATCGATTTGACAGGGACGACTTTGTGTGGAACGAGTGTGGAGCAGGCGTGGACCAGAATGTCAGCCACCAGGATGCCATAGGTCAAGGTATTTAAATCAGACTAACAGCTCGACTCTGGCCTCAACCTCCTTTTCTCACTTTTCTTTTCTTTCGCTTGCCCGCCACCGATGGCGAGGACCTTTTCCTCTTTTCGCTACTATTTCTCGTTCATACTATCCCCTGGACGCCACTCTTCGATGCTTGTCGATGCACGACCTCTCGACGACTTGGCACGCGAGTTGCCCGAATGGACGAACCGACGCGACTGCCAACCGCGACGACTCACCTGGCCTTTTGTCATCACCACTCTAAACCCTTGCGCCGTCAAGGTCGAATTTGGTTCCGAGCCGAGCCGACTATGCTCGAATCATTCTACCTGCAACATGGCACGCGAGATGCCTGAGCAAACCGATTACCGAGACCACGACGGCTACTATGGGACCGTTCGCCGAGCCCGATTATGCTCGAACCGCCAAAGCAAGACGGCACGCGAGATGCCCGAATGGAACGATCACTGCGACGACAAAGAAGAGTCATTGGACTACATGGTCCTTCACTCGATTGAATTCCGTTGTTTGTCCAGCCCGATCGTGCTCGAATCTCCCATGAACGACGGCACGCGAGATGCCCGAAGGAATCACCCACACAATCATGGCGAACTTCGGTTTACGTCCGCCGGCCATTTTCGATGACTATTCGATTATATGCGCGGCTTTCTTTGACGAGTCAAAGTGGACAAGTCACTATTCGACACCTGGGTCATTGCCATCATAATGTGGTGGTCTCCACGACGATGCCGATGAGCACGCTGTCGAAATTTATTGTGATTTCAAGGTCGGAAAAATATTATCAGCGGCGACGGTTTTCTTTCGACACGGCAATGATCATTGAGACCACGAATACCAAACACTTCATACTGACCTTACAGAGAAGATTTCCGTCCCAAGTAGTTCCGAACGAGAGGCTCAGTCTCAAAAAAAAGACAAGAAGGTGACGACAAGTTTAGAGAGTCGACTCAGGCATGGTCAAGGCGAGAAAGGTGAGCTCTTGCGCCTATTCTTGTCGTTGTGCCATTTGAGTGTTAGTTACAGTGACCGGTTTATAACGTGAAGAAGAGACGAGTCGCTCGATCCCCGGGAGTACTCATTCCGGGAATAAGGTGCGTCCAACAGTAGGGCATTCCTTTGATTTCAAAGGCGTCACCTGCTGTTGGACCCTCCTCATTTCCATTGAGTTGGCCGCTCACAAGCTCTGGGCCACTTTATGTCGACTCGATAACTCGGAATCATTGTAACAAGTCCCATTATCCAAATTGCGTACACGTTCGAATCGAAGATGCCCATGTCATGATCCGCTCTCTTTTCATCACCAATCTGGTACAGGCTCTCTCGTCCAATTATATATTCCATCATGACTTAGAAAAGCCTTTTCGTCGAACCCTAATTCAAGAAGGGCTGCCTCGACACCAACATCGAGTATCGATCTGCCTGGTTTCTTGGCGCCCTCGCGGTAATCCAAGAAACTGCGGTGCCACGATCGTTATCGGCATTGCACGAATCAAAAAGAGGACACATACGTACCGCATCCTTTCGTCGAGAAGCAGATACGAATCCTTCATCGTGTCGTTATCCTCCAGAATGAGAGACGCCTGTTGCTTATGCCTTTCGAGAAAGGCTTGATACTGTTCTTGTGTGACCAACAGATGGCGCGCATCACGAAGCGAATTAGCCTCTGGGCCCGTGTTCTCCGAATCGAGGAGCAAGGCTTGGGACACCTGCAAGTCAAGCCTTAATTGGCCCGTAAATGAAACCACGCGTGACGGCAGACCTTCCAGCGGAAAGGATCAATCTCCTGAATTCGGTCGTTCATGTCCTCCTCCCAATTATTGCTAACGGCAGACAAGTAAATTCAAATATGGACAAAAGGGGGTTATAGAGAGACGCTTGCATGGTGACGACCGTGTTGATCTTTACTATGATCCCTCGCTCTTTCGCCCATTGCGCAGCGCTGAACACTTTGTCGATGTGGGTGGCAGAGGTGCTGTTTTCTGTTCTTCCTTGCTTGAGATTCGTCTCCGGGTCGAACGAATCGCACGAGATGGCGATAACGTCGAGGTGTTGGCCATATGTGTCCAACCACCTCTCGGTCACTTTTGATCCGTTACATATGACGGAACACGACTCGATGCGAAGCTCCTCTTTGCAATACTTGAACACCTCCCCGATGTAGGTGGATTGTAGAAATGGCTCTCCGCCACTGATATTGAGTTTTTTCATTCCGGCATCTGCGAGGAGACGAAGCGCGCGTTTGGCGTCGCTCAGAGAGAGGATAAAGTCGTTCGTAGAGGTGTGAAAGCAAAAATCACACTTGTAGTTGCAGACGCGATGGGGGAACCAGTTTACAGAGACCGGTATAAACCAAGGTTTGGGAGCGGGTTTGACGATGGATGAAGGCGAAAAGGGGAGAGAGATTTCGAGCCACTTGAATACCATGGTTTCTGTTGGGCAGGAGGGCACGATGTCAGGCGTTTATTATACTGCGAGATCACAAAGAAATTTACTTAATCGACTCGTCTAAGACGTCAAGGGAGGCGAAGTGCGCGCGGGGAGCTGGGCGTATCGTTGTTATTACGTTTCAAGTGATAACATGACACGAAAACCACATGTCTCTTGACAGGAACAAGCGGTCCGTATGTCGTGTGCATCAGATGCAGGTCATTTTCCAGATATCTATCGTCAAGTCGAATCAACAGACCGTGAGTTGGATGGATCAACGTCGACGCACCGAACACATGCACGAACTTTGAATGAGATGAAAACCGTATATTGCGGCCGAGGAATCAGGGCCAACGAGATGGACCGCCATTCTAGGAAGACCGTTCAGGTAGTAAAAGCGTCTGCCCACCTTGACCAACTTGAGCATGACAAGGAGGAAAACGTCCAAGCCTCTGCAAGTATTATGGGTCTACTCCGCCCGGCAAACTCCTGTTTCAATACTTTCACTGGATCTTCGATATTTGTTAGACTTCTACATCTCTTGTGACGCCGATGAGCCCGGTGACCTTGTGCCACCCATGTTTCAGCTATTGGCATCATCTTCCCCTAAGCCAAAATGAGGACAATGTTGATTCCAACCCATCCCTGAGCGTGTTGTGCCCATGTCGCGACCATCACCATCATGACCATTTTCGCCTACAGATGTGCCCTGGTATTTGCGTCTGGTGAACACGAGCAAAGTCACCAGCCGACTCCGGAAATAGAAGGGGTGACTTTGTGGGTGCCCATCCATTTCAAATGTCTAGTCCCTTGGGTCGAGGGTATTCCATCTCGACGTTCGCGAGGTGCGGATCGTTCAATGTGTCCTACCCAGAAATTCAAAAAAGCATCTAGGATTAGCCCCAGCCCCCATCCAAAATGCAGGTTTATTGTGTATCCCAAATAAATAGACACCCTGGGGCAGTTCACTCCCCATCTAAGAAGATGTATTAAACCTCCATGCCTCTTCTCATGAACAGGAATTAGCTAAAATACACTTCTGCCCATTGCACTGGTAATTTATTGTTGCCTGTCATTCATGACACACATGAAAGGTAATAAATATCTAGATATTGACCTGCATCTTCTTCCTGTCCTTGCTCTCATGTCCTCTCAGCTACAGTCCACTTTGCAGCTCCTCTTTTTCAACAACCATGCATCTGGTATGGCTATTTATACATCTTGAATATCACTCTGATAGACCAGTGTGGCCAATGTGATTACTGCTGTTCTCTATGACTATTGTGAGTGTCCTGTTTGACTCTTTTTTACCACTGTGATGCAACAACTGCAGTCCTTGCCTTTTCCAGTGAGATGGTACCTCATCCTTTTTCCACCTTCACTTTGATAACTGATGTGCTATGAAGATAGAGCATATTTGAGTGAGTAGTTGTCAATTATCACCCATCTACAATGAATATGATAATTTTGCAGTGTAGACCTTGGACATGGGTCTCTATAATGTTTCTCCTTGCATGTACAAATACTCAGGTGGTTCAACCCCATGTTTTGGGCTGTCCTGTCCAATAGGTTTGTTATATTTGGCCTTTGTTGGGTTATGTAGGTGTACAGATTAAGATATCTTGGTGCATTCAAATATAACTGATTTGAAATTCATTTCCAAGCTCAAGCTCACTTAATATGTTCAAGCTTTTGAATCAGGACATTTGGCTTACCTGGTGCACTCACAGGTGGTAGCACATTTGTTCCAGGGCCTTTAAATGTCAGCTTCTCACTTTGAATTGTATCCATCACTAATAAATTTACCTGATATAATGTTGATGAAAGTATTGCTGGGTGTTCAGGGAAAACATTTGGCAGTTAGTTATTGCACATATATAACTTACAATCAGTAGCACCAAGGAAGATTATAAATGCCCAACTCTGTATGGTGATAATTAAAGTACCTTTGGGATAACATTTGCCTTTTGACATCATTGGTAGAAGAGGGGCTGACATTCTTACATTTGTTGGACATTAGAATTACATGGCTTTGTGTATGCTAGATACATACATCTTGCCATCCTCCAGGTCCAAAGTGCTATGCCAAATAATGAATTGATGCTCATCCTTGTCCTGCTTACCTTCATCACAATGGTCTCCATGATGCCTCAGTTCATTATCAGTATACAGGAGCTGTATGAATGCAACCTTCGTGTGTGCTGGCATGGAGTTGACACTAGATTTGGTGTTTGGTCTCACCCTGAGGCCAGCTAAAATGTGGTCATTTCCTCAATTATATTTGCAGGTGCCATTCCAGACAGGCAGAATCTGGATCAGGTGGTGGAGGGCAGTGGAGAGGAGATTTGTCTCGAACCTTGGGGAGAGGGCACATTTCAGGCTTGAGCAAGCAGGAACCAGGCAAGGATAGTAGTAACCTTGGATATCGATTTCGCTTGTGGATGCGGTCTCCTCATTTTTGGCTCGTGCATATTGTGTTTCCTGTGGAAATGCCTATGATCGTCTTTATTATTTAGTGCACTACGTCAGTGATGGTGTTGTTGCTGTCATGGCGCGAATGTCATGGTGCAAACGTACATGTAAATCCCTGTCGACTTTCCTTCTCGAAGAGGTTTGATCTCGCATTCTTCTGCCAAGGAGCCCCAGAGGGTACACCTGCGAGTAGTTGTTGCGGACGAAAATGACAACCCCAATGAATGATGAATGGCAGCGAGCACTCAAGCGACGTCTCGTACGTCGTAGTCACCCCTGCAGAGCGTGGTCTAGTTCTCGCTGCCCGACTCGTCAGTTTTCCTGTCACTGGCCACAGTGGGTTTCCAGTTCAAAACTTAGCGAAACACACGGCCTCATCCTCTGCCAAGCGCAGCTCCATGACGCCCACTCCGGTCGTTGGACAGTCCCTGCTCGCAACACAAACTGGCAGCGGGACACACCTACTCGAACGCTTCGCATGTCCAACAGATTTGTAGAGGTAGTAAGACCACGCAGGTGAAAGCGTCAGCCCGGTTTGATCAACTTGCGGGTGAACAAACATTATTGCATACAATCATGCAGTGATTGGATCCGCGTCCGTTCCTATCTAGAAACGGGCCATGCAACCTGGATATCGCGACAGGATAGGACTTCACGGCCTCAGAGTTAGGTATGCAGTGATGCGACCTTTGTTTGAAGGGTCGTTGCCATGTACAGGGACAAGGAGGTGTCTACTCCGCCCGGCAAGCACCTAGTACATAGCACCATTAGTTGGCTGGGTCTCTGACTGTCTGAACGCTGTCACATCCTCCATCAAACCCGCTTGCGACCAGCGGGTCGTACAGAGGGTTGTAAATGTCAGTGGAACGTGTGTCCCGACCATGCCTAGGATACTTCATCGTGTCAGTCCTGTGACTCATGCAAACACATGTACCGTACAGACACGACCAACCCAACGTCGGCATTACGCCTCCTCGCTCGGGAATGTGTCAATCAACGCTACGGTGTCAGCCACCATCAACACCGTTGCAACCTGCACCGCCACGTCGACGGCCCGCTCTACTCGTAACAATAACACCGTTGAGACACGCTGAGCCACTTGATTCTACTTCCTTGACGGTTGCCATACCGGTTCGAGGATCCCCGGATGGAACCACAAGAGTTTGATGAACTATAAATGTGGGACCTACCCATCACTCAGCTCTACACTCTCCCCTGCACTGTAATTTCTGCAAGATGGACGTTGCTCAATTCAACGCTTCCGTGAGCATATCCGTCTTCCATGCCTTGCAAATCAATCCTTGACTCACTCGCTCGCCAGGTTTGCGACGTCATTCAGATGATCCCCCCGCAGAAAATCACGAGCTGTGCACATATCGCCAAGCTGCTCGGGGAGCCAACCAAGGCCAGGCGAGTCAGGGAAGGTAGGCTTCGTGCTTTACTATTCAAAAGCTTCTGGTGTTGATGTGTTCTTATAGTTATCAAGTTCCTTGAACAGACTTCCTCTCCCTTGCCGTGGCACCGCGTGACTTCGTCCTCTGGAATCATAGCCAGCCGAAGTGACCTTGGTGGTGCGCAAAGAAGCGCACTCGAGGTTGAAGGAGTACCAGTGTTCACTGGTTCGTATGGCGAATCGCGCGTGCAGTTTGATCAATCTGGTTGGTTTCCCGACCATGTGGTAATTGTCTCGGAGATGGACTCTGACGATGAGTGGGGTGCATGACATTGATCCCCTCGCCTCAAAGTCTCGTCTCTGAATCCCGAACCGTTCTCCCCCCGGGCAAGGGCAGAGCACAACCCTGCCCTTGCTGCCATGCAACTCCATTGCTGAACTTTTCTTTTCTTTCATCACTGTTCCTTCATTTCTTTTTGACCGTCCGCTTTCGCTTTACGCAGTAAATTTGTTCCTACACGCCAACTCGCTCGTTTCGTTTACGAACCTTTTACGATGTTTATCTCTGGTCTTGTAGCATTGGTTTGATTCCTCTACCTGTATTTCCGTTGAATACGAATGTCTGCCAGATCCCTTTTGGCGCTGAGTTCGAAAATCAAGACACCAACTTTCATAGTGTTTACTGTCACCAAGTTCATGCTGCTCGCTATCTGACATTCACGCGTTCCCAACCATGTCAGAATCTCTCTACGCGTCCTGCGCGCAGGTTCTCGCCCTGTGTCAAGGTATACAGGACGACCTGCCAGCCCTCCTCGACCCCGTCTCTGGATTCGCGCCGAGATTGAGACAACTGTGTCACAATCAGTGAGTCCACCTTGCACGTCTCGTTCCATGGTGTTTTAAGTATGGCTCCGTCAGAGTCGAAGAACTGGAGAGCGGTACCACTTCAGACGTGTCTCCAGTCGAATTAGAGGCACTTCGGATGGAAGCCAACACTTGGGGTCTACTCCAAGCACTCATGCCGTGCGTCGACGCGTATTTTCGTTTTGCATCGTTATAAACCCCGTGCAGCGCACGAAAAACAGAGCCAGAACATCATCTCAGTCCTCGCGACGTCCTCTTGCAAAACCCATTCACACCTACGTTGACCCTTGCTCAAGCAATCATGCACGCGTCACCTTTGCTCACGGAACTCGTCATCGTGCGCGAATGGCTCCACGAGACTGCGTCGACACCACCGCATCCTGAAGCCACCACTGGGTACTGGAAGTTCACAAAGCACAATGTGATGCAGGCGTTGCGCACGGGACAGGGACCAAGAGAGGGACTCGTGTCAGATTTTGATCCGGATGCGGTGAATAGAGGTGATGGAAAGTCGTTGGCTGCGGATGACGCGGTGAGTGTGTGATGTGTATGCGCACTCGACGACCGGCAACTAAGCTCACCTTTGGCAAGGCCTTTGAAAAAACGTTGACCCAATCGCTGTATTCGTTCGTGCGCGCTGGAAGGCTGGACGAAGCAGTGCAATTGTGTCGAAAAGCCCACCAACCATGGCGCGCTGCAAGCATCCGTGGATCACTACTCTTTCAGTGGCGGGCAATCGGTAAGTCGCAGGAAGCCAGGTTAGCGTGCATCTACTCATTGCAACGAAGCGAACGAAGTATATGAGGAGGGCTTCGAGGACGACGATGATGCAGAGGGCTGGCAAGGCAATAGACGCCGGCGACTGTGGAAGTCGACTTGTGTGAAAGCTGCTCTCAATGTATGGTTGCACCTTCGTTACCCCTATTCAGATGTCTTATATCTCCATAGCCTAGCCTGCCTGTTCCCGAACGAGCACTATATGCGGCACTGGCGCCAACTCCTCAAACATTTAACGTCCTCAAATCAGCATGCCGGACATGGGAAGATCACCTGTGGGCCCAGATAAGTATATTGTGTGAAGAAAAGCAAACTGCGGAAATGATCAAGTTGGGAGGAGGTTATTGGGATGGTGGACTGGAGGCATTTCAAGATTTGACTACTTCAATGGAAGACGCAGACGAAAGGGAGGAGGAAGAGTGGGAGAAAGAAGCAACTGCAGCGTTGGAGACACTGGGTGATGTTAACGTTGATGATGGGTGAGATTTCTAGTCCCTTTTCCTTTGGTATTCGTGGTGAGTGATGATCTGGTAGCTCCCCAGCTGATAACGCCTTCCATGTTTCTCAATTGGCGATAATCCTCGACCGAGCACATCCGCTCTTGGAGACATTTGCAGCCGGCCTAAGGGATGGCATATATGATCCTGAGTCATCCGAGTACGTCCTCCCCTTTCCTTTGTCGAGATATGATGTATCCGTGTGCCAGATACCCCACAATGACGCGATTCTTTGCTCACTTGTGTCTCTTCCTGCGAATGATTGATGTCTCAGTTCCACCATTGGCCACTCAAGCGATTTTGGAGGCTTATCTTCAAGTTCTTGAAGTGGGTATTATTTAAGAATCGACTTTAAATTTTACATTTATGACCTGTGGATCAAGGGTGCAGGTCAACGAGACCTCATTGCTATGTATGCTGGCGCATTGGGTGATAACGCTGTGGAGCGTTATGCCATGTTCCTCACGTCCCTCGACCTTTCAGCCGACGTCAAGGAACGAAAACTAGCACTGACACGTGCACGCGAGCATGGTCTTGACGTGGATCGTGTTGCCATTGTCACCGCGGAACGGACGATTGAAAAGGCCTTTGAGGTTTGTATCGTCGTAGATTCTATAATTGTATTAACGTGTGTCTTGTCAGCTGCTACCTCAGCTGAAGGGCCCGCTTCCATCGATCATCGCACTACAAAATCCACCATCGGATGTGGAAAAGTTGTTGCTCCGCTCTATAGAGTGGACAACCTTTATGGAGACTACTTATGATACTGCCCTCGAACAAGCTACGGTTATTTTGAGGTACTTTCTTGGTATGTTTGCTGTCCTGACCTGAGTCCACCTCTCATCCCCACCAAGGTTCGGGTCGTGTTGCTTTGGCGCGTGGTCTATTGGAGGTGTTGCCGCACGAACTTGCCTCTATAGACGAACCCGAAGATCGCGCAACTGAGTACCTGCACTACAGACAATTTTTCAACGTGTGGGGTCTCCTTGATCGTGTGGCAGAATGTCAATCGTTGGAAGCCTCTTTAATGAATAAGGATACTCGGATAGCGTGGTTAAAGGACTACAAGGTAAATGACGACGATGAATCACACTTCCGTACAGCTGATGTCATCGTCATCAGGGCCTCATTGACCAAGCGTATGAGTCTCTCGTGAAGCTCCTTACCTCTGATTGGATGTTACCAGACCAAAGCAATCTCACCGGTTTGTACATCCGTTGCCCGCCATCTCCTGAGTCACTTCTCATCCCGCTATGCAGATCGTAGACATCGCGAAATGTTGCGCGTCCGACAAATTTACATACCTGAGTTGATTCTGCGATTGCATGTCATGCTGCACTCTTCAAGGGAACATATACCAGAGTTCGCCCACGCCTTATCAGCATTATCTCTCAAACTGACACCCTACAGGAACCTCAAGGTCGCCCTCGAGCTTGTCAACATTGTTGCAGATTCGCGATACAAGCTCTACGACGACTTTTTGCACCCAGATGGGCGCAAGCTTGCGGAATATTTGGGTACGGTGAGGCGAGCTGTGTTGGCAGGGTTGCAGAGTGGTGGTTCGGATCCGTTCAAGGTTGTTTCTTCCTGACCTGTGGACTTGACTAGAGATCCATGGAATGGCTACCAGACAAAATTTATGATTCACTTATTTCCGAAACAAGTGAAGTGACTGTCGTCAAGGAAGCTGACATGTGACAGGGCGGCCGTCGAGAGTGGACTGCCACATTTGTTCGGTATATATCCCTTGCAGAGGACGTCGCTAGACTTCGGAGATAATAATAGCCAAGGAGCCAACAGTTTCGCTCTAGAACCTCCACCATGAATTTCCTAGACAAGGTCCTAAACTACGCTGAGCGACTCCCCGAAGGTATCGAACGCGCGCGTGACCAGATAATCGGTAAGTCTGCCACGGTTGTCGACTGTCATCCCTTATTGACAACTACGCACTGCGATACACCAGGCATTCTGGACACTGATCGTGAGTTCTCAACGATCGTTTACTCTGGTAAGGCTTGATCTGAGGATCTGCGCGTGTGCAGGCCGTCATGATACCCCGGAAGAAAAACTCAACGACGAAATTCGGGCCAGGATCAATGCCAGCCATCGATTCCAAAGCTTTGCGGGGCAAAGGAGCGAGAATGCGATCAAGTGGTGCGTGTACCCTCGCCTTATGTTCGTGACAAACGGTAGGACTGATTAACCGGTTTTTCCCATTGGCAAGGCATATTGATGGACAAGATTATTTTTGGGCCGTGTCTGAGATACTCGATAGCGCAAAGGACGCCATTTTTATCTTGGCAAGCGTCCCTCTACCTCTCGATGATGATCTCGCTGAAGGGCATGGCAGGACTGGTGGCTCTCCCCAGAGTTGTATCTTCGGTACGGGCGCGTGTTCTTGAGGCACGAACGTGCGATGCTTACACATCTCCGCTCGTCAGCCGACCTCCGGCACAGAACGAAGAATGGCGCCTTGATAGGCTGTTGCAACGCAAGGCCCAGCAAGGCGTCAAGATATATGTCATCGTTTACAAAGAAGTGACCCCGACCATGACTATGGGTTCGAAGCATACCAAGGCAAGGACGCGTGGATCGTGCAAGGCAGAGACCGTGATCGTGTTGATAGGCTGCACTGGAAGCGCTCCATCCAAATATTGCATGTATGCGCCACCCCGATCATATCGGCAGCAAAGGTACGCAATGTTGATTGGCTCGCATTTCCTCTTTGTTCCTCATTTGTCATCCCTAGATACTGTCGAATTTTGGTCTCATCACGAGAAGGTTGAGAAATCGTCTTGGTTATGAGATAGGGTACTCTGACGCATGGCTCGTTCATAGGTCGTAGTGGTCGACAACCACCGGGCCTGCATTGGAGGATTAGACTTGTGTTTCGGGCGATGGGATACCCACAATCACCCGCTGGCTGATGCTCACCCAACTGACTTTGCGCGTACTATGTTCCCCGGACAAGACTATAACAATGCCCGCGTTCTGGACTTCCAGGATGTCGCAAACTATGTCAGCAACGGAGTGTCCATCCTAGAAACCGCGAGGATGCCCTGGCACGATGTAAGTCGTTCCTAGAACCTGTGTTCCACAGGCTGGAGGCCATGCTGTAGGTCCACATGACAGTTTGCGGCTCTGTCGTGCTTGATATCTGCCAGCATTTTGTAGAGCGCTGGAACGAGGTTAAGCGTCGCAAGGTACGCGTGGAAATGAATCCCCTATCACCTACTCAGCAGTCTCTTTTAAGTACCGTGATGATCCGTATGTGACATATATGGCCGCATCGTCCCACTGACTCCTATCACAGGAGGTTCGATTGGCTTGCGCTCCCACACAACGTAGAAGTTGCACCCGCCGAGGCCGTCACTCGTACGTACCGTTTCCTAACACAGTTCTTCCCCATTTACGTCCTCTAGACCACCCTTATCGTGAACAGTGGCACCAGATTGGCAGAAAGTTCAGGCAACGCTTTCACCTTGAATTTGGCGACAGCGTTGAACCCCCATATACACCACCGCCACATGGGACATGCCGTGTCCAAGTCGTTCGCAGCGTGTCAGACTGGAGTCACGGCGTCCTGACGGAACACAGCATCCAGAACGCTTGTACGTCCACTTTGCTTCTTCCTGTGTGAGCGTGTCCCGTTCATACGGGTCTCTTTTATCATTGCTAGACATTCAGTTGATTCGCGAAGCCAACCATTTTATCTATATCGGTAGGTTCCGGCGCTGTTCCGTACATTCCTCTCTATTCGGTATTGATGGGCGTAACACATGCCTCATGGTGATCATGTGTATTGATTGTAATCGACAGAGAATCAATTCTTGTGCGTAACGCTCCGTCCACACTGTGCCACAGCTGTTGAGCTGGCATGCTGTATCCAGTATATCGAACACCCGAGGCGAGGGCCCGGTGAAGAATCAGATCGCAAGAGCCCTAGTAGAGCGCATCATTGAGGCCGCGAGCGCCGGGAAAAGGTTCAAGGTCAGGGTGACAGGACAGGGCGTTGATTACCACTCGCTAATCGTTTGTACCATCTCTAGGTTGTCGTCGTCTTCCCCGAGGTCCCAGGCCTTGCAGGAGACATCAAGAATGAGACTACGTTGAAGACGATCATGGCGGCACAATATCGTACTATAAACAGGGGAGGCCATAGCATCTATGAGGAGATCCGCAAGGCGGGCTACGAACCGTGGGTGTTTTGGGTAACGTTTCGGCGCGTATGCGTGGTCTCATGATAAGCACTAGGATGGACTATATCCGCTTCTTCCACCTGCGCGCATATGACCGCATTAACGCTCCGCAGTGTCGGTCTCCTCTCATTTTTCCGCCGCCAGAACGCTAATGGGAGCATTTCCGTATATGACAGCTACCCTGATCGCGCAAATGGAGAGGTATTCTGGGGTGACGTTTCATGAGGCCCAGATTGCACTGGCCCGCCAGTGGCTGGGGAGGTATCTTTTCGGCAAAGACACCCCGAACGAGGTCTACATCAAGGTCCCCCAGGAGATTGGGTTTGCCGCAACAGAAGATGCGCCTGTGAAGAAGGACAAGGTGCCTCTACCCGAGTCCATTGAAGCTGCGAGACAGGTCATTGCGCGATTCGAGTCTGGTGCACGGAATTTGCGCTTGGACGAGGGGGTCGCGGATTCAGTGTCCCACCATGCATTGCAAGGGAGGTGGTCGTTACTGGACGAGACCTGGGCAGGATCGGAAGAAGAGGAGCTAAACTGGTGCGTGGATCCGCATCTGATGCATGATAGAGGCTAATGGTCAGAGACAGTTATGTCTCAGAGGTGCTCTATATCCACAGCAAGGTCATGATCGTGGATGATAGGCGCGTTATTGTGCGTGCGAAATTCATACTGTGTATACATTCAAGACTGATAGGGCTCCTACCTAGATGGGGTCTGCCAACTTCAACGATCGCAGTCAAAAGGTAAGTGCGAAGCTGAAATCCTGCGGGCTCTGGGTTGATTGACCGCGTAGGGTAATGGTGACTCCGAGATTGCGCTTGTGGTGGAAGACGATGAGACGATTCAGTCATTAATGGACGGGCATCCGTATGTTGCAGCACGGTTCGCTGCTACGTTGAGACGGAGGCTGTTCAGGGGTAAGATGGACAACCTGATGTGGGGAGATACGTGGACCTGATTGTTGATTTCAGAACATCTGGGCCTTATTGAGCCCCAACGTACCAGTCATCGACCGGACCTATTCATGCGGCCTGCACCAATACCGAATGAGGACGAGACGCATTTACCGGAAGATGCCGCCGTTGCGGACCCACTTGCGGACGAAACGCTCGATTTGCTATACAACACAGCACGTAAGAATAGAGAAATATTTACCGAGTTGTTCCGTCCTGTGCCGACAAACCTTGTGCGATCGTGGTCTGCGTACGAGGTGTGTGATCGTGCGAGTGATATAGGGTGTCAGGTGGCTCACGGAGGGATAGCATTACGTGCCCAAGGTGAAAACGGGACACGTTGTGCCCGGCATCCCCTTGCAGCGGGTCAAGGAACGTCTCGCCCAGGTCAAGGGTTCAGTGGTCGAGTGTCCATTGGTGAGTGTCCGCCACCCCTTGGTCTAGGGATGCCAAGGGCTGACAAAGGGGGTGCGCAGGACTTTTTGATTGATGAAAAGGACTTCGTGGAGGGTATTGATTGGATTGGACTCAACCCTACATTGCCGATTTACATCTGAGCCCATCGGTCGATATATAAATTTGTCTTGTACACGGTGGGGAGCGGAGCGGAGATGATCTGAATTTGGCTGTGATTACTTGATTACTGGGTAATTATGTAGCTTGTCATTCCCTGCAATTGTCCGTCGCGGCCCTGCCTCTTCTACTCTCCTTCGCCGCTGTTTCTCGACCACCACCATCACTCCCACACAACAGTGCTGTTACTCGTCGCCATCCCCGACGATGAGCACGACCAGCAACTACACCCGCGGTCTCAACGACCCGTTTCTCTCATATCTCATCGCCTTGCTCTCTACGTACGAATTATGTCCCATGTCTACTCCACCGCCCCGGTACGACGGTCCCGGCGACTGGCAGACCGACTCCATTCTCCGCTCCCTCTCTGCCGTCGCCCGTAGAATGTACACCGCTGAGGATGCTCTCTCCGCCATCAAGACCTCCGAATCATGGCAGGGTATTGGGCCAGAGACCAAGAAAAGGCGCAGTGTAGGCGACACTCCCCTACACTCCTCTATGTCGTTTCAGAAGGATCATGCTCCCTCTTTCTCCTTGCAGCCCAGCACGATGACCACCAAGCCCGGAAGCGCCACACGCAACGGCTTCTTCTCAAACAGATCCGATTCTACTGTCAACATTGCCGATGGTTCGGCAGATATCGAGATGTTGGCGGAGGACGCAACGGTGGGCGTCGCTGGTGTTGATCGCACGTCTGCTAGACCGATCAGCTCTCGCGTTCAGAATATGTCGCTATCGCTCGATAACATTCCCGGAAATTTTGACTTCTCCAAGTTGCAACGTACGTTCTCAAATTCGTCTACCTCAGCGCCCTCAACCTCCAATGCCGAACACATGTCCTGTCCCACCTGTGGCAAGATAATCACCGACACGATGACGATGAGTCGTATTAATAGTAGTTTCAACGGCTCTCCGTCGGGTTCACCGCTCGTCGTTCCTCCCGGTCCTCTCGCTGCTGCTGCCTTCGAGAGTGGCATGAGTGCGGTAGAAGAACTTCGCTTGCTAAAGGCACAAGTCCAAGATGTTGCACGTGTTTGCAACGCTGTCGCTCGCGGTGATTTATCACAGAAGATCACCGTTCCAGTCCAAGGTGTTGTTATGGTTCAGCTCAAAGACGTCATCAACACTATGGTAGTTCCAGACCGTGCGAGGCACGTACTTTTATGCTTATTTACGCAATTAGGTGGACAAGTTGGGTCAGTTCGCCAAGGAAGTCACTCGTGTCAGTCAAGAGGTCGGTACAGAAGGGTGAGTCGTGGTTGAAACGTTTCGTATCATTTTGAATATCGCCTCCCCCTCTTAGTAAATTGGGTGGTCAGGCTCTCGTTTTGGATGTCGAAGGCACATGGCGTGAATTGACTGGTGTCGTCAACAAGTTGGCCGCCAATTTGACGAGCCAAGTCCGGAGTATCGCCAAGGTTACAAAAGCTGTCGCATTGGGTGATTTGTCGAAGCAGATTGATGTCGATGCTCGTGGGGAAATCTTGGACTTGAAGAACACTGTCAACGGAATGGTCATCCGCCTCCGGGCATTAGCCGCTGAGGTCACTCGTGTCACACTCGAAGTCGGTTCTCAAGGGAAGTTGGGTGGACAAGCGCACGTCCCTGATGTTGAGGGGGTTTGGTTCGAGTTGGTTCGAAATGTAAGTCATCGAGGCATTATGAGGGTCGTTCGATGCCGACCTTGTGCAGGTCAATAGGATGTGTTCCAGTTTGACGGATCAAGTGCGGTCCATTGCCAAGGTCACGACCGCTGTAGCCAAGGGTGATTTGACGCAGAAGATTGAGATCCAAGTAGAAGGTGAAATGTCCACGTTAAAGGGTACTGTCAATTCTATGGTGGATCAGTTGAGCGCGTTCGCTTCTGAAGTCACGCGAGTTGCCCTGGAAGTCGGCACACAAGGTATATTGGGTGGTCAAGCTCGTGTCGAGGGTGTACAAGGAACTTGGGCAGATCTGACGCGCAATGTGAACGTAAGGTTTCCTCGTTGTAACCATGGGACTTGCTTGATCGAACTTCATGCAGAAAATGGCTAGTAACTTGACCGATCAAGTCCGCTCCATCTCGGAGGTTACAAAAGCTGTGGCATTAGGTGATCTAAGCAAGGTTGTAAATGTCGATGTTCAGGGAGAGATGCTTGATTTGAAGATGACGGTCAACTCCATGGTTGCACAGTTATCCACTCTTGCAAACGAGGTCACCCGTGTGTCCTTGGAAGTCGGAACGGAGGGGATTTTGGGAGGTCAAGCCTATGTTCCTGACGTCCAGGGAATGTGGAAGGTTTGTAAGATGTACCAGATTCCGATTCTCGGCTGATGTGCTCCTTTGCGACGGATAGGTTTTGACAGACAATGTTAACTTGATGGCCATGAATTTGACCAACCAAGTGCGTTCTATTGCAGAAGTCACCAAGGCTGTTGCAGCTGGTGACTTGACACGGAAGATCGAGGTTGATGTACGCGGCGAGATCAAGGAGTTGAAGGAGACTGTGAACGGCATGACTGAGAGTTTGAGTCTATTCGCCGATGAAGTCACTCGTGTTGCAAGAGAAGTCGGAACGGAGGGACGATTGGGTGGGCAAGCGCGCGTGACTAATGTTGGTGGTACTTGGAAGGTCAGTTTGTGACGAGCCAAAAAAATTCTTGCTGAAAGGTTGGTCATAGGATCTCACGGATAATGTCAATGTCATGGCTGCCAACGTGAGTGTTGTATCACTTCAAAATCGTTCTACACTCAAAGAACGCCCCAGTTGACCTTACAAGTCCGGACCATCGCCGTTGCCACAGTAAGCTCACTTGTGTTTTTATAATTCGAGCAATCAAACTGATTTTTCTGATAGACGGCCGTCGCTCGTGGTGACTTGACGCAGCAAATTACTGGGGTCTCTGTTTCCGGAGAGATGCTGAGTTTGGTAAACACCATCAACGATATGATTGCCCAATTGGCTATCTTTGCCAAGGAAGTCAAGAAGGTCGCCTTCGAGGTCGGCACAGAAGGCAAACTAGGTGTCCAAGCCGAAGTGGGAAACGTTCAGGGTATCTGGCAAGAAATTACGTGCGTTCACGGCACGTTTAGGATCCACTTCATTCGCACTGAACGATTGTATGTGCACAATACAGAATGTCTGTCAACACCATGGCCGGTAACTTGACTACGCAAGTGCGTGGATTCGCCCAGATCTCGGCAGCGGCCATGGACGGCGATTTCACTCGGTTCATCACGGTGGAGGCAAGCGGAGAGATGGATTCATTGAAGACACAAATCAATCAGATGGTATTCAATCTGCGTGACTCTATCCAAAAGAATACCGCTGCTAGGGAAGCCGCCGAGTTGGCAAATAGGTCCAAGTCGGAATTTTTGGCAAACATGTCTCACGAAATCAGGTATGAATATGGTTCTTGGTCGCCATCGCGTGCGGGTCACTGATGTGGATCAAGAACACCAATGAACGGTATCATTGGCATGACGGAGCTGACTCTGGACTCGGATCTAAATAGATCGCAGAGGGAGAGTTTGCTATTAGTCCACTCATTGGCCCGATCGTTATTACTGATCATCGACGACATATTGGATATCTCCAAGAGTGGGTCTTTCACTCTAATGGCCGGTTTCGCGCTAATCATGTTGGGACAGTTGAGGCTGGTCGAATGACTATGGAGGCGGTGTCCTACTCCCTCCGCCAAACGGTCTTTGGAATTTTGAAGACTCTGGTCGTCCGCGCCTCACAGAACAATCTGGACCTCACCTACGACGTGGACCCCGATATCCCAGATCAGTTAATCGGAGATTCCCTCCGGTTACGACAGGTCATCACCAACCTCGTTGGCAATGCTATTAAGTTTACGCCCTCCAAAGTAACGCGCAAAGGGCACGTTGCCCTCAGCACGCGACTTTTAGCACTGGACGACCAGAGTGTCACCCTGGAATTCTGCGTTACGGATACGGGCATTGGCATTGCCAAGGACAAACTGAATCTCATTTTCGATACATTTTGTCAGGCAGACGGGTCCACGACACGTGTATGTGTCGATTCTTCTTTCCTCGCTTCCGAAGCAACAGATTAATCACCGTTATCGCTTTTGCAGGAATATGGTGGGACGGGTCTGGGTCTCTCGATTTCGAAACGTCTTGTGAACCTCATGCAAGGGAACATGTGGGTGGAAAGTGAAGTTGCAAAAGGCAGCAAGTTCTTCTTCACGATTACTTCTCAAATCAGCCAAAGCCCGATGGAGCACACGTTACAGAAGATGCAGCCATTCCAGAGACGCTCGATCATGTTTGTTGACACTTTAGGTGATACTACCGGAGTCGTCCAGAGGATCCAGGAACTTGGTCTCAAGGCGTATATCACCCTCGATGTTTCCGAAATTTCGGACAAGGAACGTTGCCCTCACTTTGACACCATTGTCGTCGATTCTCTCACGATGGTATGCTGTGCCAGCTACGCCCATCTTTCATCTCGTTTTGACCACGTGTTGCACAGACGGAGAGTATAAGAGAATATGAGCACCTGCGGTACATTCCGATCGTCTTGTTGGCACCGTCGATGCCCAGACTGAATCGTGAGTGTGGTTACCACCAGAAATATCGTGTATTCTCAACTGGTACGGCTTTTTCAGTCAAGTGGTGCTTAGACAACAGTATCAGTTCTCAAGTGACGACCCCTGTAACTGCACAAGATCTTGCAGCCGCCTTGATTTCAGCCCTGGAGTCGAACACTGTGTCTCCAGTTGCTGCCCCGAATGACATCGTCTTTGACATTCTCCTGGCTGAGGATAACATGGTCAACCAGAAATTAGCAGTGAAAATTCTGGAGAAGTATGGCCACTCAGTAGAGATTGCTGAAAACGGAAGCTTGGCTGTAGACGCGTTCAAGGCGAGAGTCCAGCAGGGCAAACCATTTGACATCATCCTCGTGCGTCCACATTTGGTGGCTATACAATGATCCCTGGGTATTTATACTCATGGACTAGATGGACGTATCGATGCCGTTCATGGGTGGAATGGAAGCCACAGAACTCATTCGAGCGTATGAAATGCATAAAGGCCTTTTGCGGACGCCGATCATTGCGCTGACTGCGCATGCCAGTACGCTTGTTTCATATTCTCATTGATACTAAACCAAGGTATCCTTTAAGTGATCGGCGACCGTGAACGATGCTTGCAGGCAGGCATGGACGATCACATTACGAGTGTGTATTTTTGTCCATTGTTTGATGAGGACCGTCTGACCTTGACCGCGTGCATAGAACCATTACGACGTGGTGACCTCCTGAATTCTATCAACAAGCTCGCTGGCGAGCGTGCCCAGCTTGCCAAACAACATCATCTACTACAACGACCGCCCGCACTCATGGCAGCATAGGATATCCGTTTGCCAGGATACCCCCACCTTTTCGTCGTCTCATCCACAGTGTCCTAGTTAGCCACTTGCCTCGATCTTTACACCCGATATCCTACCTCGTCATCTCCCAGTTTGTTTCTACTGTAGCACCACCGTCCGCCTTTATGCTCTCGCAACTGTATTAGTCTTAGTTTTTTCAACGGACGCTATGGTGATCGCTCGAGTCCATCTTGGGCGCACGTCGTGCAAATACCTATGATCTTCGCTGTCGTGTCCTTTTTCCGTAGTTGTCTTGGTTCGTCTGTACATCAGGTGCATTTCTTTAAAATTTATCAGTTGCAGTGATCCAAATGACCCTTTAACAAGTCTATCACTCGATGAAATCGCAGATATTACAGGCGCCTGAAAGGACAGAGCGCCACGGATGACTTGTCCCATGGTCCCTCGAAAACAAAAATTTAAAAATAGAACCGATTCGCTCATGATGTGGATGCGTGACGAAGTATCACAGGAGCCGAGGAACGATAGCAAAGGACGCGACGTCCTCAACGCGCCCCCTCCATGCGGTATCGAGGACCATGGACAACGCAGGGTTACTAGACGTTCCTACTGGCACAGACGCGTCGTACAGTATGCGTTTTATTTTCCCCCTTTCTCAGCGTGTACACGCACGCGCCAGCAAGGGCGGGGGCATGTATTCACGCTCCGTCACGCATGAATCATCTTGCGGACTGCGTTTTGGGGTCGTCGCTGATCAGTGGGCCATCTGCGCTCAGACTTTGCGCGTGGATCGGCGTTGATCGATTCGACGAGACCAGCGCATGCGTTGTTTCTGGGACCTTGAAGCTGCCAGCCGCAGCAGTCCAGAAAAGATGCGCAGACAAACATTTTCGGAAGATCCATGTCGTAGACTCGTAGTAGTGCGCCACGAGGGAGATACGGACCACATCTAAACAAAAAAAGTAGTCGACATATGACCCTGCTTCACGAGCAACAAGTGACGCATGATCAGGATAGCATCATGGCCACCAGGGCAATCTTTCGGTTCTCTGTTCTCCCGAGACATGTGGGGTTCTCGTTACCAGTATCATGTGGACCAGCAGAGCCTCAAGTCAAGGACTCATCTCCAAAAGTTTCGCCAAATCATGATCCACGAAATATCTGAGGTCCGCGCGATGACTCGAGCTGTTTCCAAGGTCCAAGGATGGTATTACTTAACCCTGGTCGTCGCTGTGCGTTCTACTTGAATGATGGACCTCCCCGAAGACATCCTCGAAGACATCCTTGCTTTCCTCAGTCCCTGCGAGGTCGTCCGAATGAGACAGGTGGGTCTCTTGACTGGTGTCGCCTCGAGACATCCAACTTCAGCACCGCAACAGGTTTCGAAGAAATTCCGAAAAGTCACCGACAGTGGTGCTCTATGGATGGCAGTCTATACCAGATCCAGAGCCCGCTTCTTTCTCCCCCCGGGTCCTTTCACTTCACAGTCTATTCGATACTTCAGGCGCACGCTCGTGCAGTCGGAGCTTCTCTCCAAGATCTGGACGTCCCGGCCTCTCAAACCGGTCTTTGTCGCGCACACGGGTTGGAAAGGCAAGCTAGAGTCGATGGCCATCATCGACGGACGATGGTGCATATATAACCAACGAAAGGCCATCAAGTGCCACGACGTCGATACCGACACCCACTACACGCTGTACAAGGCTGCAGGCCGCGATCATCCCAAATTCAAGTTCCACGCGGGCACTGCGACGGGACCCCACGGCATGCGGGTCTATCTCGCGGTCGTCGGCTGCGAGCCTCCAAACAGCCTCATGTGAGGCGTGCACACCTCGGCTTTCGGTGACGCTTGGTACTGAGTGCCCCCCCCATTTTCTTTGGCGCAGAAATTTGATCTGGTACCCTATCGCGGGTGATATCATCATGGATCCCGAGACGATGGACGGTCAAGATGTTCTCAGGTCACAGAGGATTAGTTCGTTATCGAGGGACGACGTGAACTGCACTTCGCCTTTCCTGGTTATACAGTGCGACGGACCGGACATCTTCGTGCACGACGCTCAGACTTGCTCGTTGTACAAGTTAAACGTACCCCCGCTGCCCGACATCCTGGTGAGTCCGTCGAGTCGCCCTCGTTCTGTTCGTATATGATACGATTGTACCCGTTGACTGCAGGATGACGAAACACAAGATCTGCCCGATGTCCCTGTGGGTTGTCAATTCTCTTGATTCGATTTCTACGTGATACGATTATGCGCGTCGATCGCAGGCCGACGAAACACAGGATCAGCCTAATGTGCCAGTGAGTGGTCGAGTCACTCTCGTTTGATGTCTACGCGATACGATTGTGCTCGTCGCTCGCAGGCCGACGAAACACAAGATCGGCCCGATGATGTCCCAGTGAGTCATCGAGTCACTCCCGTTTGCTATGTACGTGATACGACCTCACCCCGCCTCGCCAGGACGATGAAACGGATATCTCTTCTCAATCAACGTCCGGATTTTCAATCATCACAACAAAGACCCACGTCTTTGCGATTCCCCCCCGCCCTGGTCGTGGAGAGATTGTCATCCGGGGATTCATGGTTCCTAGCACGGCGGCGCCAGGCCAAGGCAAACGCGAAAGCGAGTGCGAGGAGCTCGTCCTGATGCACGAAGCCGTCATCCAGATCGATCGTCGGGTCCCTCACGGCTTCGCTCCCCTTCGCAACTCCCGGGTCGATCCGGTGACGGGATCGATCCAGATGCGGTTCCTCCAAATCAGCGAAAGCCTGGAAGACGGCGAGGAGGAGGAAGAAGGAGAGAGGGAATTGAGGTGCCACGATATGACGATGCCAGCGGCGACCCCGACCGCGGGCGTTCAACCAATCACCGTGACAACGCAGCACATCTACCGAGGGAAGTGGACCAAGCTGCAGCACGGGACATCGGACGACGGATACGTCCGAGGCTTGTTCCTGCGAACGTCAGAGGACGAGGAGAGCGAGGTGCGCAAGTTCGCTATCGATGCGAGCAGGGAGGAGTGCGTCGTGACCGTGAGCGAACCCGTCTCGGGTGATTACGAAGTGGAGCTGGTCAAGTTCAACGCAAGGCGGGGACGGCATCACCTGATTAAAGTGAACGAGGCCGCGATATACGGGCTCACCACGTTCGACCTTGCTTAGGGTGCAGTGGTGGACGCGAGGAAGAGGGATCTCGCAACGTCGGGGAGTTTCTTTCTCTTCATGTCCGATCGGAGCACTGAAAAAAGAAAAGAAGAGACTGTCGGATACTGTCGTGGTCATACAGAATGTGAACAATGAACACGTCTACAGAGAGTGAGAGCGAGAGTGAGGGGAAGCAAAATCAACATGCGGATCACTGTAATGGCAAATTATTGGTAGTATTGGCAATGTCGACGGCTCGAGCAACTCGAGCTTGGTAACCTATCCATGTCCACTCCCTGTCAAAGATGGCGAACATCATTTCGCTCCAGATGTCCAACTCGTTTCAGACGACCAGTACATTGAACAGTGGATTATACCGCACAAGGTCAATCGCCGCTCGTTTTAGGGCAGTGACTGAGCGTGTGAAGCTGCATGCATTCACTCAAGTTGACATGGCTCTCAGACACGCCAACGTACTAGTACTGCCAGGACGGACGACGTGCTGGGATGACTATTCGCTGTCCAAGTTATGACAGCTGTCTATCTGTGCCACGCCCTCGCCCAGTCTTCCCATGTACCTCACCGACCACAGCGTCTGTCCTTCCCTGGCGTGCACAGTTTCGATTTGGCGGTTCGATACGCTACTCGGAGGTACGGCGCCCAGAGCGAAGAGGACCTGCCAGTTGGACTTTTGATCTGGCTCAACCTCGACATGATCGACGACGAGCTCTACACGCTCTTCGTACATGGCCGTCAGAATGCAGAGTGACTATTCGTCGTCGGATCACGACTTGGCCATGATAGCCTATGCGCAGGCATAAACGAAGATTGGGTCCTGGCACGACGAGTTGAGGGAGGAGGGAGAGAGGACGTTCAGTGGGTTCGCCCTTTACTTCTGACGAACACACATCGCTTGCAGAGGAGGAGGCTACTCGATAGGACTCCATCTACAGAACCCGAGCTGCGCACACACGCTGGCGTCGCATGTCGGTTGCTTCCCACACGACGTGCCGATTTGGTGGTGGTGGAAGAGGAGAGAGACGATGACTAGCTGGGGGTGCGCGTTCGTGCCCCGTTCGTTTTGAGCTGCTCGGCCAACTAGACTTCCTCTCCGTAAGATACATGTACGAGGCGTTCAGTACGTTGTCGCATTTCATGTAACATGTTATGTAGCCGTCGAACTTTTGAGATGTTTTCGTTCTCTTGTCGTCCTGTCCACGCCACCGTCGGGTTCGCTAACGAACCTATCGATCTCTTCTTCCGTGTTCCCCGCATGAATACGCATCCCTGTCTTCGAGCTCTTTGCACATGAATAGTCGAGCACGGCGAACGCATATCCTCTCTCCAGCAGGTACCCCCTCTCCCCGTCATCTCAAGGTCAAGCCTCCAGGTTTCGCATTCGTGCGGTTTCTGCCTCCAGGCAGTGCAACCACTCGACTTGAACCCAAGAAACCTATGTGCGGTGCCCTTGGCAAATATGACGACGATCAAGCGAGCTCCACTCTCACGATGTTTGGAGCACGCCGATACAAAGGCACTGCACTCCTCGGCGCCAGGAGGATTGCATGTGGTCGAAACGAGCTGGTGTTGCAGTACTGGCACAGGATTCCAGACTTTGAAGAGGGAGAGAACCGATCAGTGAGTGCGCGTTAGACCCGAAACGCCATGTGCTCCGAACTTGGAAGGTGTCGAAGCCAGGCTTGTAGACAGACCTACACCACGCGACGGTTGGGGGAAGCAAGTCATCGTAGGCGTCGGGTAGATATGATATGCGCCACACCGGCGGCGCCTCGAGTGACGTCAGCCTGTCATTTAGGCGTCCAATTACAACATGTGGGCAAGCTGATGGCACGGATAGTATATGCCAGGAGACGGGCAAGTTGTGGAACTCGCTCGTCTGGCTGCAGATCTAGTCATGTATCATGATGACGGTTCTCCGCGACGCCCGAGGAGGTGATGCGTCCCTAGGAGCAAAATAAGGCAGTGGATTGGCAGCAAAGGTGGTAACGAGTGCGGAAAAGGAGGATGAGAGGGTGAACTAAAAGGGAACAAATGGCTTCGCACGCGCATGCCCGAGGTTGAGCGAGATGGCGTCCCGTTCCCGCGAGAGAGTGGACTGGTATGACCGCCAACTCTGTGCCTTTCTCACCGGCTATGAGCCAAGGCCGAATATGTGGCTATGTCGTATGACAAAACATGTCTCGTTCATTAAAGCACGCCAGCAAAAAAGGCGGCGGGGTTGGGCAAAGAAGGTTCTGACGAGACGACGATTCGCGTCAACAAAGGGTACCCATCGAGAATCGCTTATTTTTCATTTCCTTGTTCAGCGCGCCTCACTAGCAATATAAGCAATATATACGTATCACTCGCCCTCCTCGTCCTAAACCCCATCCGCAATGGCAAACAGCCGGTCCAGTGACAAAGACTCGACCGGAGGTAAGTTCGCCGTGTACTCTTCCTGTCCGTCATCGTTGACAGATCGCGCGCGATCCTCCCTCGCCTTCCAGCACCTGACCCGTCCATCCGTGAGAGTCGTCCCCTACGCCATCCCATCCCTCCCTCGTATCCCCCTCCGACTACAAATACAATCCGTCCCCCGCCCCGCCCAGCCTCGCCTACTTCGTCGATGATCGTCTCGGCATTCTCATTTTACGACCCCGCCCACGCCAGCTACAACGACCTCGCTAGATGGGACCCACCTTTTGACCCCAGCTTTCCAAATGCCCCCGTGACCCGCAGTTTCCTCTCAACTGGCCACACCCCGCCCGACTTTGCATTCCCGCTGCTACATCCACAACGACCTCCTCCAGAGGCACAGGCAAATGTCGGAACGCTGCCTCTACCCGCACAGCAGACCGACAGACGCGACCAGAGGCACCCTCCAAGTCAGGTCAGCCGTCGCTCTCTTTTCATCTTGTCAACTCTTCACGTCCGTCCATAGCCTCATGTCCCCCAAGGGCTTGCGAACCAACGGTTGCATGAAATTCTCTCCCTCTCCCAACCTTATCCACCACCGCAATCCCATCGCACCCTGAGTCAACAGCCTTTTGTCTCCTCACACACTTCCGACGCGCCTGAATCCCACATAGAATACCGCCTCCAAGGCACCTGCTTTCCCTCTACATCAAACCCCATCACCGCTCAACCAACCACCGAACAATACCCCCCCTCTGTGGCCAGTTCAGAAGCGGACGTCGGGATCACCGTGGAACACGTGGACGAACCCGCAGAAGTTTACTACAATGTCCAGGCAAGCCACAGTCTATCATCCCTGGTGCGTCCAACCCTCGTCCGAATCTATCCATCGTGCCTCTTCCTGGCCATCATCTCGACCAAGATCTTCACTCTACTCTCTTTTTTCTCGTTTCATATTCCATCACTCATCTCCTTGGTCTTTCAACAGCATGACGCCTATCCCCACCCCCCCGGCCCATTTCCACACACGCATACCAACTCCTCTCCCCACTCCACCTTTTCCGGATTCACATCCTCAACCCACTCGAACACTCCCGCGAGCGACGCTGGTGAGCCATTGTTTCGTCACTTCCTCGGTTTCCCCTTTGCCTTGGATTTGTTTCCCCATCTTTGCTTTCCCAATCTTCTTTACTTTCGCTTGTTTGCCTGGACCGCCCATTTGTGGCGGTTCTGCCTTGTTCTCTCACCTTTGCCCCTGCCGCTCTGTTCTGGTCCGCTTTCCGCGCGACTGCCTTTATATGTCACCTCGTTTCCTCTTAAAGCACCCCTGTGGGTACCTCGGTGCTATAGAACGAGCGAGCCATGTGACGATTGTCGCGCCCAAAGCTTTTTACTCTCCGGATAACCTGGTACCGGTGATCCGGGGTGTTCACATTGTGGCTGTGGTCCTTGATACCATGCCACCGCATGTCCTCGACAGTCGACCAGTTCACTCGTCATCACTTCTTAGCTTCTATCTCTGAACGTGGTCGCATCTGCTTTGGCCGGCCTTGGGGGTATTTGTTTTATTTTTCTCCTTTCATTCCTCTTTCTTGTTCTGACACCCCTTTTTTCGTTTTTTTTTTTTTTTTCGTCATTCATACTTGGCTTTTTCTGTACGATGATCCGAATTACTCCGCTGTCTTCGCCTGGGTCTTTACGTGCACGTGACCTTCTCGCACCCCATCTTTGTCAACCGGATCGCGCGACACTTTGTCTTCCACGCTTTCATTCTGTCCCCCCCTTTATCAGTATATGCCTTATACCCACCACAAAGTTACATTTCTCTCGTTTCCGACTCTGCTTCAGCAAGAGCTGACACAAGCGATGCGGTATACACAGGAGCGGCACATAGTACAGGCTCGCCGGCAGGATCATATGGAAGCTATCGCGGAACGAACACGACATCCTCGATTGATGAGGGCAGCGCATCTGGCGTGTCCTCGTCAGTGATGGGCTCAGAATCCTCACGCCCGTCGGAGATATCAGTGTCATCACGGGGAAACTTACCCGCGCGAGAAGATAGGTTAATCATGGATGATCACGGATACAGGCAAGGACAGGGCACTAGCCATGCACATTCGACCTCGCTATCGACCGTCACTGCATCCCCACCACACCTACAGAGGGGACCTCCCGGCGCTTCTGCAGGTAGCGCATTTCCAGGTGTCGCATCCGGTTCAGGCTACCACACACAACCGGGCTTCTCGGCGCAGCCCTCACAAACTCCGTATGAGTTTGCACAACAACACATGCAACTGCAGTCGCAAGGCTTGGCGCATATGCGCGCCTTGCAGGGTCGATATCAATATCAGGCAATAGCGTCTGCCTCCGGACCTGTGAACCCTCATGGCCGCTCCAATATTCGGCCACAGCCACAACCACAGCACAAACCTCAAGGGCAGCCGCGGGCCGCTGCGTCTACCACCCGTGTCGTGCCCGCTCGAACCTCTCAAAAGCGACCTCGCCAACCGAAGCGGCCACGGCTAGATCCTTCTTCAGGGCCCACGATTGGCTCCTCACGGGGAGCCTTTGGCGAGAGCGACGATGATAGCGAGGATGACGACGTTGTTGAGTGGGTTCCTGGCTCGGACGAAGTTGGTGCTCTGAGTGGAGATATCAATCTTGGCCTCGGTAGGGGTATGGGGACAGGCGAGCCTGGAAGGACTGCGATTCAGCCCGTACCAGGACTACCTGGTGGACGGAAGTGCGTCTTTTTATTCCTCTCGCTGTGTCGTCCTTTTCTTGTGCAGATCGATGGGATGCTGACGAGACTATTTATTTCCCTCCCCATTCCATCTTCGTCGTCTTTTTCTCGCCCGTCTGCGTACTTCCTCTGATCATCTGCGGCTTGAACGGATATCAAACATATCCGTCACCGTGCATCGTCATGCAATATTTGTTTCCGACTGCATCATCGTCCGGTGAGATGCTCAATGTTTTTGCCTGCATTCTCCTATTGTACGGCGATTTTGCTTCCGGTTATGTTTTATACCCGATACCGATACCGGTCGTCGACCCGGTCTTTTTGTGCACTGCCTCGTCGGCTATCCACGCCCCTGCCCCGACCGTTCGCGCCACTACCAACCCGTCTAATGGCATTATGCATTGATGGCGGTGCGCACCCGTTGCAACCGGCTCCATTTGTCACCCAATATGCTGGCCGTACTCCACCCGACGATCGTAACAATCGTACTATGGCCCCTACCCGTGACATCACGGCCCGCGGCTTTCTGTCGCCTCCACCCCGGTCCGTCGACTTGTCGGCGACGCGCGACGGCCAACGACGGCTCGGTACTCGGTTGACATATCTCGTCTTCGGCACGATGACGGATACGATTGCATTTTTCTCCGTTTCACCACTGCACTTTCTGCCTTACCACTATCCAGGACCGGAGCATGTTCCTATTGCAAGCGGCTCAAGGTTTGTCCTTTGCCTGCCTCTTGCCTTCCAGCTCGCTTATCAAATATGCTCTTCGTTGCTCTACGGCTAACTTGCTATCACGGACACTGGTGTCTTCTCGGCGCACACCGTCCCCGAAAATACACGTGCATGATTCTGACATACCCTATGATCGTGGCGTACTTTGATCCAACGTACATTTTTTTGTCATACCCTGGATTTGAAACGGATGCAACCGCAATATCGATTCTTGAACCTCCGGAACCTCGTGTCGACGGAAACTATTCCACTTTGGTCGCTCCACAACGTTTGTTTGGTGCTCTTTTCCCATCGCCATCCTGTGCCACTTCTGATGGAATGGTCCCTGTCGGCTCTTCGTTCAATGTTTCTTGTTTGGGACCCTCAATAATCCCGGTTTGCGTCCCCCTTGTTGGTGCCCCTGCCTGCCCTACTTCATTCATTTCTCCCATGGCCCCCCTGACTGGGACTTGACTATTCCTTGAACGGACCCACCGGGACTGCATCGCGGTTTAATTTGACCTTCTTGCACCCTGACGTTTTTCGGCTACAACCATTCCCTGTTTGTTCTCACCAACCCCGATTCCTCTCTCCTGGTTTATTTTCGGCTGACGAACACAGATGAAATGCGACTTTCCGGAGGGTGCAAGCGCGTGCAAGCGTTGTACCACTACCGGCCATCCCTGCATCGTCGAAGCGAAGAAGCCCAGAACGACACCCAAGTGAGTCCCATTGCGATGCGCTCCTTGTTATTTCCCCGTCCTTGTTCTTTGGTGCCGTCCCGCAGCACAGCATTGCTGTTACATTTCCATTTTTGGATACCGGAGCGTGACGCTCCAGGGACTGCCCCCCATCCGGCCCCTGGCCCGTTTGCTCTATCTACGATCGGCATGGTGGCAGGCTCGTTTTAGTTATATCTTGTGGAGGCTCGGGACAGCCTGAATGGTGATAACTCAATTACAATCTCCTTCCCTCACCGGGCCAATCGACCGTTGCCTTTTTTTTCTTCCCTCCGACAGGAGCGGTGCTCGCAGCAGCAGAGAGGCTGTATCCTCCAGGTTTCGTTGACTTTTCCATATCGCAGTCCTCGGTACTTAAGCCGGACTGTCCGTTCCGCATCTTTCATCGACCGTCTCTCCGATTTTCTTCACCGATTCCCCTTTCTTGCATTGGCTTCTTTCGTCCTTGTTTTTTTTTTTGTTCTTTTCAAATCATCATCCACAATGAAGCGTTCTACGTCTTCCGATTCTATGCGCTCTGATTCTTCTACTGCCTCTTCCGAGACGTTGTCATCCACATGCTCATCCCCGTCTCCTCGTATTAGCAAGAGGGAATACCTCCTGGCGCAAATTCGTCACAAAGATCAAATCATCGGATCCCTTTTAAAACAGGTGAGAGAGCTGACGCTCGTCGTCCGCATGTCCTTTCCTCGTTCTGACCATCGTCACCGTCGCTCTCTCTTGCAGCTCCACAACCCTTACATGGCGACACCACTCGCCATCGACCAATTCAAATTGGCGATGTCGCCGTCCGACAGGGATAATGTCCGGGTGGTGGATTGGATGGATCGTCTCCAGCATAGTACGCAGCAGCCTGCCCAGGCGTCCGCTGCCAGGATGGAGATGATCCGCGAGATGCGGGGTCCTGGCGAGGTCTCGTCCGCTGCGCCCGGCACCCGCGCTGGTGCCCGGGCCCACGCTGGTGCCGGCGTGCGTGCTGCTGCGGGCCATGCCATGGGCGACGACGACCTTGAGGAGTCGGTGGTGGCAGTGGAGGGGGAGGACGACGACGACGACGACGACGAGCCGGTCATGGAAGACGAGGACGTGGACAAGGCGCGTAGCGCGCTGCCGGACGTCACCGTGCCGATCGGGTTGCTCGCGAACCTGTCGTTGGACAAGGACGACGAGAAGGACAGGGGGAAGGGGAGGAGCAAGGCCCGGCCGGCGAGCGGCGGTGTGGGTCCGGCTGGCGCTGCTGCCGTCAGGCCCGAGGAAGACGACAATAACGTGGTGCGTGTCGAGGTTTGGAGTCCGTGCGTTTGCATTTGCGTTGACGACCGTCGTCTCGGCAGGGCGTCGCGAACAAGGAGTATTTCAGGCCGGGTATGTATCGTGGCTTCTTTTTGTCGGAGATGGTGGACGTTGACTCTCTTTCTCTGTCGCTTGCGCGCCCAGGTCCCGCAAACGACCTCAACATCCGCAAGCACCTGATCGAAAGAAACAATCCGCCCGACATTCTGCTGCACGGGTTAGTGACGCGCGCGGACGTGGACAAGTTGTTCGACATGTACGTTCCGTGCCCTCTCGTTGCATGCGTTGGGACTGACATGGTTCTCGCGCGCGACAGATTCTGGAACCAGATCAACGTACGTCGTGTACCTTTGTGTGTGTGTGTGTGTGGAATCGAAACGAGACTGTGACACACAGCCTTTTATCGGCGTGTTGGACCCCAAGTTGCACACCGTGGCGTCGATCTTTCATCGTTGTCCGTTCCTGTTCACCGTCAGTGCGTACTGATCCACGTCATTCGTCTCTTTTTCTGCTGTCTGACTGCGTTCACACACACACACACAGTCTGTGCGATCTCGTCCCGGTATTACGGGGAGAAATCTGAGATCTACCCCGTGGCGATGCATTTCGCGAAACACTCGGCGGCGAACGCGCTCATCGACGGGTGGAAGTCTGTCGAGCTATGCCAGGCGTACATCCTGATGAGCATCTATGCCGTTCCTGCGCGACGATGGGAAGAGGATCGTAGCTGGCTGTATACTGGTCTTGCCATCAGGTGAGAGGTGTTTTTGTTTTGGTTTGAAACGAACCCCCACGCTCATGTTGTTTGTGTGTAGGCTCGCCACGGACTTGAATCTGCATCAGGTGCCGACGACACAGCCACAGACGGAACGACAGGAACGCGAGATGCTGAATCGGACACGGGTCTGGATGATCTGTTTCAACCTGGATCGTTCGACCGCGACCCAGTTTGGGAAACCGAGCACGATCAAGGAGGATTACATCACCCGACACTCGGCGGATTGGTACAGACAGTCTCGGTACAGGGACAAGGTGAGTGAGCCGTGGCTAGGAAAGGGTTGCGATATCTGACTCGGCACGTCCACACGCCGTCGTCGTCGTCGTCGTCGTCGTCTTCGTCGTCTTCAGTACGACGTGCATCTGTGCGCCTACTCGCAGTTGTTGCGCATCGTCGGACGTTTCCACGAAGACATCTTTTCGGATCCGAATGCGCCGACGGGGTTGAACAAGGTACGAACGGGGTCGATCGCACTGTCGTAGCTTGACTGACCCACCGGCCATCAGTCGCTCAACTTTCTCTCCGTGACGCTCCAGCACGACGCGGAGCTGACGGCCTACTATGAGGAGTGGCAGCTGCGCTTCCAGTCAGAGTCGGACCCGAGCGGTATGTCTCTCCCTCTCTCTTGCGTGTGCGCTCTTTTTCGTTCGCTGTGTTGTTGATGGACGGGCACATAGATTCCGGATGTCGATTCCGTTCGACGTTGCTTCCATTGTGCGTGTTCCCACGGTTTCTTGCTTTTTTTTTTCTTGACTGACCGACCGTGTGCGACGTACGCAGCTTGGTCAACTATTCACGGCTGGTCATGTACTCGTTTGGATTCCAGCACGCCTTCGAACGTGGGATCGAAGCGAGTGACGACGTCTTTCTGACCAAGGTGGGTGACGGTTTATCTGGCCGAGGGGCGGGCCAGTCTCAACGCGAACGATCCTTGGACAGTGTTTCGAAGCGGCGACCGCGGTGATCAAGCACATGATCAACGTGCTTGCACCGAGCGGTCTCATGCGTTCTTCCCCCGACGGCAAGTCTCTCTTTGGACATTTGGTTACGACCGTTTGTTGACTTGTTTTGTTTTGTTTCAATTATTCGCAGGTCATTTTATCTTTGCGTCGTTTGCGTCTGCATTTTTGCTCAAGGTCGGTCGCCTATTTTTTTTTCTCTCGTCGAGCGCTACTCAGAAAAATAAATGCTTCCACAGCTCCTCCGACCCGAATTCGCGCCCATGCTCACGCGGGAGATGGAAGACGAGATATTTGAGTCGATCGGCCGGCTGATCACGACGCTGCAAGAGGTGGCGATCGACGAGCGGCACACGCCGCGATTGTATGCGCGGTTCTTGGCTGGGCTGCTCACGCAGCATCGCAAGGGCGGTGGGGGCGCGATCGGGGGTGGACGCGTGCAGCCGCATCCGCCGGCGGGGCTTGCGGCTCGGTCGTCAGCGCAGGGGTATGGCACGTCGAGTGGTGGTGGCGGTGGTGGTGGAGGGTCAGCTGTGCCACCTGCGGGTGGGCGCTCCGTGGCGCGGTATGACGGCGGTAGCGGTAGCGATGGGTCGCAGATGAAGGAGAGCGGCGTGGCGGGCGTGGGCATAGACCGTCATCACCATCACGAGCCCGAGGCGGCAGGGTTGTACGACAACCGCGTGGTGGTGGAGGGGTCCGGTCCTGGTTCTGGTTCTGGGGCAGCGACGAACACTGCCACGACGACGACGACGAACGGGTTTGGGAGTAGCGACAACGCCGACGTGAGCATGGCGGACGTGTTGGCTGAATCGGGCACGTTGGCAACGATGCACGCGCTCAACGAGGCGTGGTGGGGAAACATGATGATGCCTGGGTACGTGCTTTCAGCGTTTCTTTCACGCATGGGATGAGGGGGACGTTGACGACGACGACGACGGGATAGGTTCTGCTGGCCGGATGCGCCGCTGATGAGCAGTCTCGAAGCGGAATTGGTGTCGCAGGGCGAATACGGCCGACGGTCGGGCGGCGCAGCGGGGATTCCGGGAATGTCAGGGATGATGATGAACGCTCCGTTTGCGTACGGGGCGGAGGTGCAGCTTGCGATTTAGTTTTTTCTTTCTTTTCATTTGGCTTCCGTTGTTGCGTGTTTTTTTTTTAAATGTTACCCAACTGCTGCGTCATTACTGAGTATATTATCTTTGCTTGAACGTTTTATAATAATCGTTGTACTGACCTCTGTGAGGCTTCTTTCTCCGGAGCCTCCCGAATTCGGAAGCCCGGCCGGCCAGTTGTGAGTGGCAGTACAATACATTCATTCTGAGAACTCCTTTTTGACTTTGAAGGGTGTCGGTGCACCTCCCAAGCGACTTTCGCGAGGGACGTTTCTGTCGCCATGTTTGTCGCGTCACTATGCGGTTGTTGCACCGGCCTCCCCGCATACGGGTGGTATTGGCCATGGGTTGACTGGTGGCTGCGTCTGGTCACGTTGTAGCCAGCTGCGCGCGGGCTCAGTCGTATCGGGCGTGGTGAAGACGTACCGGACTGCGCCCAGTGAAGACATGGTACGCGCGAGCACGTGACCACGGACCCCTAGTATTATTCCCTAACCACAACCAGGACAAGATCCGTGCACGGCTAGTGTCACAATGAGGACGACAGCGGCGAGGGGCACAACTACCATCACGGCAGGACGACGACTGCGTCACAAGCGCGGTAGCACCACGACCTGATGACCACTGCACGACGGCCATGTCATGGCACAATGATAATACCGCACCACCACTCGCCGCCACTGCTACCATAAAAAAAGACGACGACGTGGCGAATGCCATGGCGCCACGGCGGCGACAATGACAATGAAGGACGGAGGCTCCACAACGGCACAGAGTTGTCGCCCCGGTGGTGGAGGGCATGCTCCAGAAGGGGGGCTCAAATATCGCACACAATGATATACCACTATCGCACTAGTAGTACACTCAAAATCATGGGATTTTTTTTTTGGTGCTTACCACGCCATAGCAGACAAGATGCGCCGTTCTCGTTTTCGTACCATATTTTTCTTTAGCAAGGGTATGAGTGAACCAGCGCCCGCTGCCGACGACACGTTCAGTATGTAATGCAAAGAAGCAGAAGGAAGACTAGGTGACCAGGTGCCGCAAGGTTGACGCGGCATACAGAGATAAGTGCCTCCACCGAAATCTGGTATGTTCATTCGCATGCTCGTCAATGCAACCCGTTGCCTTTCAGGATGAAAAAAAAAAAAATAAGAGTGCGATGGCCTGCAGATTTGGTTGGCGACATCGTCACGAGGTCGGGGGGTCATAACGATGAGATACTCACCCTATTTCATGTCTTTCCCTCCTTCCCCCTCCTCTCACGATGGCCGGGTTTCACACGTGAATTGAGGCAACTTGGTAATATTCACGCTGAGCATCCCCAACTGTTCCACTTGACCTCCCGTCAGCATGTTCATTGCTTGCGGCGAGACCACTAATCCAGCTGCGTCTTTATTTCTGCCCCAGATCTGCATTGTTATGATGGCGAAGTCGGATGCAACCTCGATGCAGGCGCCACACCCCGAATGTGGGTCCGGCAGGACATTCGTCGAGGCGATGTATGGAAATTTGGACAATTCACCGATATTGCCATGTTTGTGCAGACACCCCAATTCTTTGATTGGAATGTTGGCGTCTCCATACTTTTCGTCATAAAAGAGCCTCGTCTGTATCCATTGTGCCGCAGGGACCGCGTGGCAGCCAGAGGCGATGACCAGAACGAAAGTGAAGAGGTTGGTGAATATCAACATTTGGTCCCGAGCGTTGATGCGATGGTGGTGGGAGGGGGTACACTGCTACTTTTCCCCTTGGAACGCAGGACTGTTCTTATATGTTCATGGACCTGCCCCTGAACAGGTGACCACACGTTGCTAGTGATTAGAAACAGGGGTATGCCATACTCAAGTCGGGAAGCCGCCATGGCACGTCACGTTCGAGATGAGACCTCATTTTAAACTTTAACCTCATCCATGTTTGTCGAAGCGAACCACTCACTGAGCAAGGTCGTCGGGACTGCCACAGCCAGGAATTTGTCCGAAAATGTTGATCAGAGAATACCATGACATGGCTGACTTGGGAACTAGTTCTCCGTCGTTGTAGTTGACAGAGCATAGGGCCTTTGTTGTATATTTGCGGGTTGCGGGCCGACTCGAGAACCACATGATACATCAAACTGAGTTCGGAAGGTTCTGCTACACTTGGTGTGTACTACAGTGACACCTGACAATAATTCAAGCTGAAACGCTCGCTCACAGCGAGAGGCGGCTGACTTTGCTTCGATCAACATTGATCAAAGTGACGTCCCTATCGTGCGATGGCTCCCTGACTGTCCATTTGAATATGATGCATCTCACGATGCTAAATCTGCAACATATATTCCTGCCGTACTTTTTTTTGACCTACCTACCGTGTATGTCCGGCTCACTGTGTTGAGCAGCACAATTATTGGAGGCGACCATTGTTCCTGGACCCCAAGAGTAAGGGCAAGTGGCACTACCCGTGGGAAAAATCACAATGCGCCACTCTCTGAAGATCATCACGGTATCCAATCGGACTCCAGCACTTGTCTCGCCCTTTTAACTGTATCTGAACGAGTACCGTTCCATTTCATCCTCACCACCTATTTACCACCCCCGCTTTGTTTTGACGAGGGGTGTGTGCTCGACAATGTGACCGTAACGCGCGACGGCAAGACCACAATGCTAATGCATGAAGACTCGACAGACACGTACCGCAGTGTGTGGTCGTCAGTATGGCCCTTCAGTGAGATTGGTTAGTCGGTGGTATCCAAGGTAGCTGACGGACAGGACCAGTCAGGACCACTCTAGTTAAACATCCCCACCAGGCTCATCTTGCTCCAGACTCTCTGTGCCGCTAGCAGCCTAACCGATTCCTTCTTACATTTGTGCCCGCAGACACCATGGTCCCAAGTGCAGTTATTCTTGCCAAATGAGTCGTGTCTGTGACACTGTCAACAACTGACTTCACTCTTGGAGTAATACGTGCGTGGCATCACGTGAAAAATAGCACCCATGTTTTGTTTCCTGCGTTACTTATGAGGAGGATGCCCCCACGAATGTGATCCAACAGCCAGAGGATGAGTGGATGGGAAAGCCTCCGCCACAGTCCTCAACGGCGATGATATGGCTAGTAATGACGCAACATGGGCTGGGGGGTGGGCAATGCATGTCCCTCCACGCGACGATGATGGCACATCCACCCCTCACCATCACGCCTACGCCTACACCCACGATGTCGACGATGGTGCGCTCGTGGCCAATGCCTCGACACTTCTACGACAACAGCAGATACTGCAACGGCATTTCACTGCCTACCGCAACGACGACTGTGGCGAAGGGCACGACAACGGCAATGATGGCGACACAACAGACGCCCTTTGCACTTCGACCACCCCTATCCCTATCTCCATGTGCACGCCAATGCTGTCACGAGCACGGTGCCCACGACGTTGATGGCGCGAAGAATAGTGGAGCCGATGGCTGCCTGGCTACTCTCTCCCTTCTTTCGCGCATTGGACGTTGACGGCGCGTGTTAAGTTCTCCCGGCTGGACGCGCCGCTGATCGTTGTAATGGCCCGAGGGGCCGATCTCTTCTGGTAAGTCACTTGGACCTTGACACCATCTGTCCTTTCTTTCTCTCCCCTTCTTCCCCCCGAAGCCTGCTCAATGGTGCGGCAGTGCAATGGCAGTACGGATTCACTGCAGTGATTTACGACTGGAGCCATACAATCACAGTCTCCTTTGACCTCTGTGCATCCTCTCTCGGTCTTTGAAGGGTGTTGCTACATCTCCCAAGTATCGTCGACGACTCTCAAAGGGAGGTGTGCAGACAAGATGCGTCTTTCGCCGTGTCCAAGCGTATCTTCCTCGTTTTCATACTATATTATTCTTTAGCAAGGATATGAATGAACCAGCGCCCACCGACAACCACATGTTCACTATGTAATAAAAAGAAGCAGAAGACTAGGCAGTCTGGTTCCAAGTATACAGACGAAGGTATCTCAACCGAAATTTGGTACATAGATATGCATGCTCATCAACACAACCCGTTACTATTCAGGATGGAAAAAAAGGAATCCGATTATGGTTTGACATGCCCTGCGGAATAACCTGCAAATTTGGCTGACAACATTGTCACGAGGTCAGCCATTATGATGAGACACTCACGATATTTGACATCTTTACCCCTCCCCCCCTTCCTCTCACTATGGCTGGATGCCACAGTTGTGTGGCTCATCAAGGGTTATGTTCACGGTTACCATCCCCAACTGTTCCACTCGATCTCCCGTCAATGTGTCCATTGCTTGAGGCGAGACCATTAATCCAGCTGCATTTTTGTTTATGTCCACGATCATGATGTTTACTGTCGCGAAGTCGGACGAGACTTTGAGGCACTGGGAACACCCCGAAAATCGGTCCGGCAGGACATTCGTCGACCCGATGTTCGGAAAATTGGGCACTTCATTCATGTAGTCAAAGACATGGACACACCCCAAATCTTTGGCTGGGGCGTTAGGGTCTCCATACTTCGGGTCATAAAAGAGCCTTGTCTGCCATCTCTGCTTTTTTTTGTTTGCAGAGACGCTGTGGCAGCCAGAGGCGATGGCTAGAACGAGAGTGAAAAGCTTGGTGAATGTCAACATTTGGTGCCGAGCGTTGATTCGATGGTGGTGGGAGGGGGTGTGCCGCTCTTTTCCTTGAAATGCAGGACTGTTCTTATATGTTCACGGACCCGCCAGTTATCCCCGAACGGGTAGCCACACGGTGCTAGCGATTAGAAATGAGGATGTGTCATGTTCAACTCAGATGGACAGTCGAGGAGTTGCGATGGGATTCGTACTCGGGACAATAATCCGAGCAAACCCTCTTGCTCATCAGAGTTGTCGGGACTGCCACAGCCAGGAGTTTGACCAAAAAGGTTGATCGGAGAATACCATGACATGGCTGACTTGCACACTAGGTCCTTCCGTTATGGTCAACAGAACACCGGTCATTTTTTGTGTGTATGCGCGTTGCAGGCCAACTTGAAAGTGGCAACATGTGGCAAGTTCCGAAAGATCCCGCGGACGCATGATGACTATTGTAATGATACCTGACAATAAATCAAGCTGAAACGCTCGCATACTTACGTGAATGCACATCCAAATTCGTGTCGTGTTGCGCCTGGTCAAGAAGAACAGACCAAGTGGTCCCAAACCAACACTCTAGTCACGAATATAACTGTGTTGCTTTTATCAATGCACCAACATACCCCGGATCAAATCATTATTGATCAGTCGAGGAATGGGTATGTCGCCCTTTTCCTAGAATAGGCCTGTTTCATGCACTCACAGACCTGTCAGTTATCCCAACGGCGATCATACCGTGCGAGTGATCAGACACAGGCGTATGTGACATGTTCATACAGTCGGGCAGCTGCCATGGCACCTCACGTTTGAAATAAGACACCATTTCAAAACATGAACAGTCTTTTCAATGTTTATCGCAGCAAGCTGCCTCAGTGATCAGTCTCGTCGTGAGTACCACCACACAAAAAGTTCTCTAAATCATTCTACACATGATATGGATACTGACGCTTGAGCAGTGTGGCCCCGAGATCGTGTAAATGGCCAACCCTCACCGGGGAAGAAATGCCCGCGGCAACACATTTGGGTCACTCAAATATCCCTGCAAGGATGCCTGAAGGATGTCAAGCTTCAAACATGCACAAAACTCAAGTGAGCTGCCCCGGGTCTTTCGTGTAGCTGAAGATATGACGGATATCGACAACCGCCACTCGTTTCGCCCAAGGCGAGACACTTTACGTACAGTCAGGCCCTGCAAGTCTATACAGTATCAAGCAAGGGCTTAAATCCATCTGCTTCCGCCTGGAACTCACACTGACATGAGTTTTCAAGTTTTGTGGGGTTGCACGATAACTGCCATTGTCGAGTCCCAGGAGATGTCTACAGTAGGATCCTCCTGATCATCTGCCTAACTCCGAGCCTCGGAAAACCTAACAATTATGTCAAGTTTTGACATGCACGCGGCGCGGCGCGGCGGCTCGGTTTTTCATGTACATGCTTCAGGGAATCGGTTAGCTGGTAACCAGGGTATCCAATGATAAGGACCAGTCAGAACCACCTTCAAATCCTCAAAAGATAGCTAAGCACGATGACGGAGATATGGAGGGCTGTTCCTTCATCTGCTAAGTCACGCGCTCAAAAACACTCATAGAGTAGGCCACATATGGGAATATGCTGTCAGTAGGGGAGTTGCGATGGGACTCGTGTTTGAGATGTTCATCCAAGCAAATCCCCTTGTTTCTCAGAGTCGTTAGGAGGGCCACAGGCAGGAGTTTGACTAGAAAGGTTAGTCAGAGAATACCATGATATGGCTTATTTGGGCACCAGGTCTGCCGTTGTGGTCGACAGAACATGAAGCATTTTTTGTATGTATGTGGGCTGATTCGAGAACCGCATGATGAATCAAGCTTCAGTTCGGAAAGGTTCCAAGTAACACACCTAGTGTACTGATAAACCAAGCTGAAACGCTCGCTTAGAGTGAGACGCTGCACCTCCTGTGGCTATGAGCGCGAGCACTGTGGAAGACTGCCGTGGGTGGGCAGCAACACTCAAGGATGGTACGTGTGTGAGCATGTATATTCGTGAGAGGCGAGATAAGAAAAAGTATGGGAAAGACAGATCTGTCTGTACACGACATGAGGCTATATAAAGATACAAAAGGTAAGTTAGCAACAAGCAATCGGGCTAGTGGAGGCGAAGACGATATGGCGCATAGTTCAGGGCAGGCCTGAGTTGGACTTCGCCCAATTCTGGTACGTGCCATCAACGGGACAAGTTGGCCATCACAATTCCAAATACCACCGCGACCGCGGCCACGACGACGACGACGACACGGCATGTGTGGCCAATTCCACCAGCGCACATACCCGCCCGACGACGAAGGTGCCCCCCCACTCCCCCCCTCATCCCCTCAATTGCCCACGTCCCATCCATCATCTGCGCGCCAACGCGTCACGGGCACAGAGCTCGCGGTGAGTGCTACGACAGGACGACAATGACAATGCTTTGGGGGTGTAACACGGCTACTGCCCCAGCAGGACGTGGCGGGGAAGTGGCCATGCCACGACCACAGTGCGACCGGACGACGACGGCGACACGGTCCGGTAACACGACAAGAACGATGGTGTGACCCATGCAAATGCTACCGCTGGGCGACGATGATGCGGTCTGCGTGTGGTGAATACCATCCCACCACGATGCCACCGCGCAATGAGGACCCCGACAGTCAAGAGGCCGGTGACGACCCGACAAGGCGATGGCGGCGTGCTCATGATGTGTAACAAAGGTAAAGTATGACAAGTCACCACTACGCCTACCGCCTTGACAACGACGAGGGCGAGACGGTCCTGTGCCACAGCCAACCGCTACGACAGTTACGCAGGTGTTGCAATGCGTGCGCCCCTTCTTCTTCGACTACCCCTATGCCGTGCGCCACGTACACGACTATGATGGCACGAATATGGTGGCGATGCGCAGCGATGTGATGTGGCCACCTACAGGTATGACACAGAAGACGACAACGATGGCGATGGCGACAGCGCGGATTGGTGCATGGCCAGCCTGGCACGAGGAGGTGGACGGTGACCGTCCCATTCGTCATGCGTACGCCAATGCCATCACGAGCACAGTACTCGCGACGATGATGGCGCGAGGGACGTGCACTGCCATCAGAAGACGACAAGTTCGAGCAAGGTAGCGTCCCTGAAGATGCCGACAGCAAAGTCGAAGAGGATTTGGAAAAGGAGAGTCTGGAGGCCATCGACAGTGATTCGGACAAGAGCGACGTGTCGGAAGACAAAGAAGACGAAGGAATCAAGGCAGACAGAGGGGAGGAACTCGACGAAAATGTGTGGGCACAGGAGGGTTACGATGCACTTTTAGGCTCAGGGCAATATCAATATCTTAGAAGCATCCATTATTTTATATTATCAGAGGTTGAGTACGACAGACCATCCATGATAATGTATAATTCGATCACGTCAAGCGCCTCCTACGTAAGCCTTGCTAATCCATGATATCATCCACTCATCACGGGTCACGCTCGCCACACACCCTTATCAAGTCTCACCCATGTCAGGTAATCACAGAGTTTTCGATTTATTGTGATGTATGCTACCACTCTCGGTGCGCGCTTTCTCTATTGCGTGGCGCAGTACTCAATGTCAATATGGCCTGAATGATAGGCGCGCTTTTAGTGGGCATACTTCGTACGTACCTAGTTATACCCCTGACGACGCTTCCGGTTAACGTGTCATGAACCAAGTCAATACCTTCCTGTATGGTCTCGTCACATACCAGTTTGCGGCGTACTGGCATACAGGTAAGTAAACGAGTAAAATGGATGTATATCACTTATTATGGTCTAGGATTTAAAGATCCCCTGGGATTAAAGTCAGCTACTAATAGAGCCTATGAGGATACACCCCTGACGCGTGATTTCAGATGTATGGTGGTCTTCCTATTTGTCTTGGATACTTTCCATAGCATCTCGTTAGTGCCATTCATCATCCACTGCTTAGAATGCATCTCAATTACTCCGTAGGGTTATGTACATGACATGGTATTACACGTTTGTGGTTTTGTTGACCTTGGTTTTTGATCACGCTCACTATAACTAGCGTAACAAACTATGGAAACCCAGTGGTCCTTGCAAGTATGTAGCAATTACATTGGGTTGGTCTTTGGTCTTGATGATCACCCAAGTGGCCAGATGGCCACTCACGTTTACCCCTATCGCCACAGGTCTTGCCGCCTTCATGACACAAATATATCTGGGCTTTAGGTACGACACGTGTTCGCAATTCGACGTCATGCCTGACATGCGTCCTATAGGATTTGGGTCCTGACGAAAAGTGCTGTCTTATATGGCACAGTCATCATGCTGGCAATTCCCTCATTGGCTCTGGCGATAGCCTCCAGCGTGGAGGCTTTGACCACCAAAGCGTACGTTTCACGAATGCTCTACACCATTAGACCAATCAACATCATTCAGTTCTCAGCGGCCTCGCAACATCCCACTTGTGACTGCATGGCTATCTACGCAGGTCATTGTAGACGTATTCATCGCCGGTATGGGCGTCTACCCAATTATATGACAATCTCAAACATGATCTCCAGTTGTGTTGGTCATCAGATTTTCCCGCTTGCGAACTGGTTTCCTCAAGACAGATTCAATTCTGAACCGACTGATTCGTGGGGCTATCCAGTCTGGCTTCTTCGCCGTGATCTTTTCCATAGCCGATCTGATCACCTTTATCATCCATCCGAGAATGTGTCTATATGGCATTTTCTCCGTCCCCCTCGGTCGTATCTATACGAACGTAGGTTTCCTCCGTGGTAACGGGCAGGCACTGTCCGTTGACCTTTTGCTTCCTTTTGAAGACGTTTCTGGACACCCTCCTTACGCGCGAGTCGCTCAATGCACAGTTCAACAGGGACCACGGGAGCGGATCTGTGAGCGACTCGTTTCTTGCCATGCGGTCGTTATTAATCTGAAATCTCTGCGCAGTCCTACTCGTTACCACATATTCCTACTGATCTGCTGAGGTCCATCTCAGTAGCACAAACAACTTATGGGGACCCCCCGGATGACGTACGAGACTTGGGCCATGAGACGTGCGATCACGCCCACGACGGCCAAGGCAGACCTGTTCCATTGGTGGAAGGTGACATGGACCATGCACACGACAGATAACTCGGGCTGCACATCATGGTGGGCATTTCGCAAACTGCTGAGTTGCGCTCTCTGTCGCTCTTCCAACGGTGGATTGTCGATGTAGCATACGTCGTACCTGAATCGATGGAGATGTACTATAGCAGAAGCCTGAGTGGTGGTGTTTCATTGTTCTACTACCATTCGGAGGACTTGGTGCGGCCGAGAATCGGCCCAGCACTGCGGATGAGGAGCGGTCGCGTTAGCCCCACGACAAGCCACGCATGCGGGAGGTATGTTGACGAGACTTGTCTTGGAACGCAGGCCTGTTTTTATAGGTACAGTCATCCCAACTGCGAGGGATCAGAAACAGGGGTATGTGGGATGTCCATTTCAAATGGACAGTCGGGAAGCTGCCATGGCGCCTCACATCTGAGATGAGACACTATGTCGTTTTTAACCTCAGAAGTCTCGTAAATGTTTATTGAAGGAAGCCGCGTCATTGACCAGAGTTGTACCTCGCTGCCTCAAAGTCAACAACTTCCCAGAAGATGTTTCGATCCACATGCGACATTGATGCTAAAGCTTGAGTAGCGAGGTCCCGGGTTTGTGAAAACGGCCATCCCCCAACGGCGAACAGATGCCCGCGGTAGCAAATTCGAGCTTCGGAGACACTCAAATACCCTTGCAAGGATGATTGAAGCATATCAAGCTTCAGATGTGCACACGACTCAAGTGAGCTGGCCTGGGTCTTTTGTTTAGTCGAAGATGTCACGGATGTCGACAGCTGCAATTAGTTCCTCCTGAGAGGAGATAAGTTCCGTACGATCAGGGATATACACACTACGTATCAAGCAAGGGCCTAAATTCATGCGTTCCGCAGGGGCTCACGCTTACATGCGTTTTTAAGTTTCGCAGGGTTGCGCGATGACAAAGACATCGTCGAGTCCCAGGAGATGCCCACAGCAACTAGCATGAAAAGTGGCATTTGACTCATTTGGTCCTCCCTGACCATCTCCCTAGTAACAAGCCTCGGAAAAGCCTTAAAAAAATCATGCCAATTATTGATGTGCACGCGACGCAGGTGAGCTGACTTAGTTCTCCATGTAGCCGAACACATCGACGGAGATATGGAGGGATGTTCCTTGTTCCTCTCCCAAGGCGAGAGATTTTACGTCATCGCCCTTGAGTGGAGGGGGCATGGATTCAGTATCAGAACCCGTGAATCACATCAAATCAGAAACTCACAATCAGATTACAATGATTCAAGCAGTCGATCGGATCGGTGGCCCTTTGCATGTGCCCCGTGTTGCAACAGTAGCTCGGTTGGACAAGGTACGTCGATTTAGATCTTGTATTTTTCGTTCGTATGGATATGCATGACTCCAGGCGACCACGTGTTCGGTCTCAAGTAACAAAAAAAAGAAAGAGGAAAACAAGGCAACCGGATGGTTTATGTCGTCCACACGGTACGTAGATACGTATTCTCATCAATGCAACCTCTTCCATTTCAGAATGAAAAAAAACCCCGAATAGAATTCGATATGCGTATGGGACAACCTGTGGAATACATTGGCAACATCATCACGAGGTCAGTCATATGACAAGACACTGACCACACTTGTCGTTTTTCTCTCCCTCCATACACTCCCTTCCTCCTCATGGTGACGAAATGTTACAGTCAGATGCGTCCAGCTTGTCTACCGTCACGTTTACCATCCCCAACTGTACCACGTGACCTCCCGTCAACACGTTCATCGCCTGATGTGAGACCACTAATCCAGTCGCGTTTGGATTTGCGTCCACGATCGCAATGTTCACTGTGGCGAAGTCGGATGTGACCTTGAGGCAGTCGCCACACCCCCAATCTGGGTCCGGCGCGACGATCATCGCCCCGATGTATGGATAATTGGGCAAATCACCCAACGAGCCCTCTCCCCCGTTGAATGTGGCGCACGCCAACAGGGTGACTGGGACATCAGACTCGTCATACCATCCTTCATAAAAGAGCCTCGTAGTCATCTCCCAGCCGTGGCAGCCAGAGACAACGACCAGAACGAGAGCGAAGAGGCTGGTGAAGATGAACATTTGGTGATGAGGGTGGATTAGATGGTGGAAGAAAGGGTATGATGCTTTATCCCTTTGGAATGCAGGTCTGTTTTTATATGCTCATGGACCCGCCAGTTATCCCAAACGGTGGACCACATGATGCCAGTGATTAGAAACAGGGGTATCTGGTATAGTTGATCGCAACAGTCGGGGGCTGTGATGGCACGTTCGAAATGAGACATGAGTTTCAAGTTAAACCTTGACAATCTCAAGCAAACCCCCTCGTTCATCAGAGCCGTTGGGACCGCCACAGCCGGGAGTTTGACCGAAAATATTGGTCAGAGAATACTGTGACATGGCTGACTTGCACACCAGGTCTCTGCCACTGCGGTCAACAGAACATGGGGCCTTTCTTTGTATGTATGTGCGTTGCGAGCCAACTTGAGAATCACAACATGTGGTAAGTTCGGAAAGACCCTGCGGACGCGTTGATGACTATTGCAATGACACCTGTCAACAAATCAAGCTGAAACGCACTGTACATCTGCGGAACGAAGGAATTCCGTTGTGTTTTTGACACCTTTTGTGAGATTATCTCGGGGGCTCTGATTGGACCGGAGGCCAATTTTACAGCACCCTTCCTCGTCTAGCCCGTGCTAAGCATTTTATATAGTGTGTGCAGACTTTGGAATTACCGATGCCTAGGACCTGTCCGTCTACGGTGCAAACTGAGTTCGTGCACGCCATTGCACGGAGTTCCACTAGTGGGAGCAAAAAATGCATACTGTATTCGTGACGTGTCTGACACCGACTTGACACTGGCGGGACGTAGATATGAACGCCACAGTTCGCCACCTAGAACGTATACTAGGACCGACAAACTGATTTGACGATCAGCTCTGTGCACAGCATGATCGCAAGTTTTTCGTCTGACGCTGTTACTCACTTAAGAGCACTACTTCCATTGGCCTGACATGAGAGTTTTTTTTACCCTGCCAGGAGCCTGGGATGACCGCCGTGGCGGCCTCGACAACTCATGATTCCGACAGGAAGAAAAAAACATGATGCATGAAGCATGATGTATCATGACATATCATGCGAGACACACTGGCAACTTCGTCAAGCTGCTGTCTCTGACATGCCGACCGAGAGAGTTAGATAATAGGAGCGCGCGATAATCTGTCGAGATCAAGCTCAGTCGTTGTGCGGTAACAACGGACTGATATTCACCTGTCGAGGTCAAGCTATCTACGCGTGAGCTCGAGTAGGTATGGTATAATGGCAAGTAGCTCACCTCAGTCGTCGTGCGGTAACAACAGAATGAGGTGCTCGTTTACAGTACGAGGTCTTTATATACGAAGAGGTTGTATTATCTACGAAAGGGGAAAGGAAAAGAGAGCACGCGCTCTTCGTATGGACGGGCACGGGAATAGAGAAAAGAGTATGTACGCGACATGTATCGTATGGTCATCCAATAGAAAAGTATACGCGAGAAATGTACCTACGGACGGGAATGAAGACGCGCGTCCGTTCGGGCCGTTTGTGCTCCGGATGCGAGCGCGCTTGCGTACTCCCCCACTCGAGCGCAAGAATCTTGCATATAAACCTATCGTATGGGCGAGTACTGCATGTACGCTCCCTGTGCTGATGTCGCCTCCCCTTTCTCGTCTTTCCTTACTTTTGTTCCTTTGCATGTCAAGGGTACTGACTCAGGCCCTTGGATCCGCACATGTGACCCCAAGAAACCATGCCACACTTGCGAACTCTTCCTGCCCCAGCGGGTCGGAGAGTATATTGGCCCGTTCTATGAGTCCGCAAACCACTATGGCAGCTCTAACCAGCTGTCCTCACGTTTCATCTCATATTCAATGCTGGAGAGTTCCCAATCTATTCACAACATTGCTGAGACAATTTGGGAGGGTTATCGGATCCTCAGCGCACCGTTGCAAAATTTACCACCTGGTGCGATCACGTCCCAGTTGGCTGTGTTCATCTTTGGGGATATGCCTGCAAGCAAAAGAGATATAGTCAATGCCATAGTGCTCTGACTGACGTGGGGGCATGCACTTCAGCTTTCTTTGGGTACAAGTATAATGATTTGCTAGGGGTCAAACAGAAATATGACCCCACGAACTGTAAGTATTGATGCTTCATGGTGTCGTTTGTTCTCTCATGAAGGCCTGTTCACAGTTTTTACGACCTACAAAGTGTATGAGGATGAGTGTTCCTTTTTAAATTTTGAGCTGACTTGCTTCCTAGGGCGTTGGGTTCGCGCCCAACTCCGAGGCGTTTACCTGCTACCAAGGCGACTAGCCACACTCGATCTCGATGTATGTGATGTGATTTGCTACAATATTTATTTCCTCTGCGATCACTAGCAGCTGATCCACTAGTACCAGCGCGCTCGATATTTGACCAGATCCACGCGAACTTGGTTGCAATAATGGCATCCCTCCCCATCATTTCCATCCGGTCGTGCACAAATGTAGGGATAGAGCATGAATCAGTCGGAGTTGCGTGGAAAAAAAATCAGATGAGCAGTCTCACACTTTGTTCATTCTCTGGAACGCCGACGGGGAATCCCAATCAGTCGTCTCCTACTACTGTTGAAGCCAGTGACAAACCAGAGTATTGAGGAGAGATGCCTGGCCTGACTAATGAAAGTATTGATGACGTTCGCTTCACCTTCCACCATCAGTCTGGATGTCACAATCAAATGGCTTGCAGAGGAGGCTAGGGATGGATAGGAGCCCTACACTCCAAACACGCACGGAATTTTGTGCGCCACTCTGGCGGCTTCAAGCAAGCGCGAGTTCGTCTTTTGGCATGCGCTATTACAGGCACAGATTCAGACCCAGCAATGTCAGCCCTTGGGCTCTCTTGTCGTGCCCAGCAATCTTGTCCTCCAGCAACTGTGCGAGCGTCTGCGTCACCGTCGAGGTTTATTTTTCCTCTGGCCCGTCTACTTCGCTGATATCTAGGGAAGGAATCACAGAGAGAAAGGTTTTGCGTGCGGACGGTGTGGCACAGGTAGTGATCGTGATCGTGATCGTTCAAGTAACATGAGTTTTTTTGGCTTGGATTGACTCAGATGAAGTGGCGGAAGCAGTGCGAGTGTGGAAAATTTGTGTTAGCGAGCTTCCAATTAACGTTCGACATGAAAACAAAGGCCGTGCATGTACCCAAGGAAATCTAGCAAGTCGGACGAGCAATGTCTGGGGTTAATCTTGACATAATGGGAAAAAAGGGTGGTCCTGTTACGTGAACACAAGCACAGCTTTGTTTTCGGATCAGTCGGCTGTTTGATGGCGTATCTTGCGCATGAACCCATCGGGTATGGACAAAAGCACTGCTGAACGCCCCGTACGAGATTTATGATGTCCCCTTCCCTTTTTCACCTCACCTTACCTTTGTCTTTCTCTGCGCTGGCAGGAAAGGTTTTGACGCAGATCATTGGAAGCACAAGTGTGGCCCCACGGAACTACGCGATTCTTGGGAGCTCTTCTTGGCCCAGCGAGTCTACCTGGTCTTCCCTGAACGCCACCTCTGGAGGACGCCTTCAGTCATTGCGCCCGTGGGCTGCAGTATGTTATCGCGAAGACCCCTTATATAATCTAGACGCCTGTCAGACTGTTTTATCCGATTACAAGAACGATGTCGCGGTGAGTCATGTGTCTTTCGCTTCCGGGTGCTGTACTGAAGACCCCCCCGACAGCGCGAAGGCGTCGCTTCTGCTCTCCTGTGGTCGAATTGGGAGAGCTGTGGATACGATAACGGCTGCGCACTGAACTATTCCGATCGCAGCCAATATCGGGCGAGACCTGTCACCAAGGAACAACGCCCCCCTTCAGCGTCACGATATCGGGTGCTCAGGATGCCAGTGATATCGTCAAGTGGGCCACTGCACATAACGTCAAGCTCGCTATCAAGAACACTGGTGAGTCGTAGAGTGACATCGCCTCGACGTATACATTGAAACCCAATTGCCCAGGTCATGACTACCTCGGTTGTTCCTCGGGACCCTCGTCACTACAAGTTCTCACCCGCAATCTCAACAGCACTACCTATAACCCGGACTTCGTCCCAAAAGGGTCAGCTGCTACTCCTGTTCCGGCTCTGACTATCGGCGCTGGGGCACAGCTGACCAGCAGTGAGCCTCCTTCTTTGGTCTTCACTCGCGGCATTTATATTGACCTGTCTAGTTTATGAAGTTGCCAGTCAACACAACGTATCGGCAGTTCTCGGTGCTTGTCCCACCGTCGGCGCTGGTAAGCAGTGTTGGTAGTCCATGCAACATCCCGTGTTCATGAGTGTGTTAGCGGGCGGGTATATACAGGGAGGGGGGCACGGCGTGTGAGTTATATTCACCTCAAGGCACCTATCGACGCTGCTTATGTCGATCAATGTAGTCTCACTCCCGCGTACGGACTGGCTGTAAGTTGCCGTTATCCATGTATACCTGCGATGCTGACTTCCGTAGGCTGAGTATGCCCTCGAGATAGAAGTGAGTGACATCATCCCCCCCCCCCCAATGGAGCAATCCCTGACGACCGCCTCCTTAGATCGTGACCGCAGATGGCGAGATAATAACTGCCAACCATGTCGAAAACAGTGACCTTTTTTGGGCAATTCGCGGCGGAGGTGTAGGGAGCTGGGGTATTATCAGTATGCGACTCTCATTATACTATTAAATATACACTGCCTCAGATACCAATCAGCGCTTCCCTTCTGGTTATTGCACCTCGTGACCCACAGAATCTGGACATTCTCAGCATAAACTTCATCTCGCTCGTCGGCAAGTATCAGAACACGTTTATCAATTCAGGTATCACGATCGGCTTTGTGGTTTCCGAGAGTCGGTATTTCCTGGTGAGCATCTTGTTTGTGATGCGAATGATACGATGCCTATGCCAGTCATTGGCAGGACTTTTACTGGCCTGCCCACAAGACATCCATTTCATTACTTTACCCATTCTTTGACGAGCTCCATGCATTATCGAACGAGTACGTTGTCAAATCTAACAAGACACAAGAGTCCATGTTCCCATCTGTGACCGCCTTCGAAGAGCAGTACCTTGGCCCTTTCTACGAGGCGACCAATCACTATGGTAGTTCCACCCAATTGTCCTCGCGTTTCGTCCCGCAGTCGATGTTGGACGACCCTCGGTCTATTCGTGACGTGGCTGAAGCGATTTGGAAGGGTTATCGGATTGTCGGAGCCCCGTTGAGAAACTCACCACCTGGCACGATCACATCTCAGTTGGCCGTGTTCATCTTTGGAGATATGCCTGCAGGCACGAGAGCTCAGATCGATGTCACCGGTGCCAATCCCGGATTCTATGACGCATCTTGGCACGTCATTTTTGGCATGTGAGTTTTATCTGTGCAATGTTTTACAGTCGCTGATGTGGTGTTTCGCACAGACCGTGGATGACAGGGATGAATAAGAGTACATACCAGTCCGTGGCGAGTGCCGTACATAACGCCGTGGGCCCACTTAGTGCCCTCGGTTTGACAAGCAGCTACCAAAACGAAGGCAGCGCCTGGGAGATAAATTGGCAACGGGGTGAGCGGACGCCCCATGAGGCGATTCAGGCGATCCAACTGACTTACGTTACACACGCTAGCTTTCTTTGGATATAAGTACGGCGATCTGCTCGAGATCAAACAGAAATATGACCCCACGAACTGTAAGCATCGGTGTCGTCGTTGTAAAAGATCGAATCATTCTTGCTCACTCGCATGCTCGCGCAGTCTTCACGACATATAAGGTGTGTGTTGCACGAATAGTCTTCTCGTTTCCTGGGCTTACTTGTATGCGAGGGCGTTGGCTCTGCACCCGACTCGGAAGCGTACGCGTGCTACAACGAGGGCCAGCCACACCCGGCTGCTAATACGTCCGACCTTGGCCAGGTCTTTACATATCTTCATGGGATCATGCAAACCTATTCGTACTCGGCAATGTTTCCCAGCATAGATTTTCTCCCTCGTATCTTCTATTGAATGACACGTCGTGAAACGGCGTGGTAGGGCACGTATTCCCATTTGTACTCTGCTCGAAAAGCACCTGATGAGTGATACTCTGAAGCCGGACACTGCCGAGCCACAGAGTCCGAGCGCAGGTAGGCAGCATACTCTTTCTCTTCCTCGTACTGGTACATACAACTCGCCTCCCTGGCTCTCCGAGCCAGCCCTCTTGTTCTCATCGAACCCTCCGGCCCCAGGGCGCCAGATCGGGTGTATACGATGGAGGCGGTGTACTTCGGTACATAAGTGATTAATAGGACGAAACTGGCTACTGAAGAGGGAGTGGGCGAAGCGCGAGGGCTTCCGGCCCGAAGCAGTCGGGAGCTGGGGAGAGAGTAGCTGCACGGGCTGGGTTGGGCCCGAGCAGGGGAGCTCTCGCCCAGTGCAGAGCGTGCGACGGACGAGGCAGGAAGAAGAAAAGGCGGCTGGAGAGCCGGACAGCAGGCAGCAAGGCGAAGAGGTGCTGCCACTTCGCTAACTCGTGCGTGGACTCTACGAGGCGCTCTCCCAGCTCACCTTGTGTCCAGGTCCGTCCCCCTGTCGTCTTCTTCCTCTCGTGCTCTCTCCTCCACACATTCGTAGCACCCGTGCCTCTCCTGTACGCCCGCGCCTCCGCGCCGTTATTACGCGGTCATCATTTGATTCCCATGCGCCTCCTCAGCAGCAGGCAGAGAGCGCCTACAAATCTTCAAAGTTGCTGATAGGCTAACTGGCTTTGCGTTTCGGCAGCTGAGAACGACAATATCGTGTGAGGCATGTAGCTTCGCACGTCGTCCCTGGATGGCGCTTAGGCTTCGGTCCGCTTTGCTAAATTACCCTGCATTGCCACATATATTGCACTTGTCTCCTTTCCCCCCTTCGTTCACGGCCCCACGGCGGGGATCGATCCCGTTAAAAGCGCCCTAGAATCAGGTATCATAGTCCAAAATGGCAGCAATCTGCTTTTATACTTGCTGTAATCACAAAGGTATTGCGGTGCGCCACGGCGATTGGCGCCGAGACCCGACTCAACTGTGCCATTGATATGCTGTGCATGCCACACAACCGCGTCTCTTCCTAGCCATATTTGTTCTCGGTCCTCTGTGACCGCAGTGGTACTGAGTATCGCGGCGGTGTCCCGCAGTGGCCCACGACTTTTTGAGTCATGGGTGCTTGAGTAAGCCCGTGGCGACTCACGTGCCTCTCGAACTCGGGCCGTAGTGAGCACAGCATTTTGACTTTGATGCTTAACTTTGCCACTAGAACCTTGAGAAAAAAAATCCTAGTACTCCGGGGTAGAACGGGCCATCACTTTGGCGGTTCGTCAGTACGAGTCCAAGGGCATATTTGCTGACACTAATCAACCGAAACGCGACGTCGAATGAACCTGCGCCTCGTCGCTTATGAACAATCGCAGCCGACGCAGGTAACCGCGCGTCCTAAAAAATTCGGCAACTCACAAGACTAAACTCGTCTAGACTCACAAAAAAGGGGGGGGCACTGCTTTCAATGAAGCGGACATTGTGACTCCTGAAGACTCCATTCCAACAGAGCATAGCATTCGAACTCTGTAGGCTTTCGGATCAGTCAACTCCGGGCTATGCGTGGACGTTCTTCTTGCATATAAATCCAGCCTGTGGACACGGCACTACTACCTGAATTCACTGCGTGCGGTCTATGATGTCTCCCTCCCTTTCTCGCCTCTCGTTGTTCGTGTTCCTCGGTGCTTCAGGAAGGGTACTGACGCAGACCGTTCGAACCTCTCCATCGGACTATGCTACTCTCGGAAGCCCTTCTTGGCCCAGCGAGTTTGCCTGGTCCTCCCTGAACGCAACCTTGGGAGGACGCCTTCGGGCATTGCGTCCGTGGGCTGCAGTATGTTATCGCGACGACCCCTCGTATGATCCAGATGCCTGTCAGACTGTTTTGTCCAACTACACGATCGACGTCAAGGTGTGCCGTGCGTCTTTCTCTTGTGCTGGCTGTATTGAATATCCCCCCCGACAGCGCGAAGGTGTCGCCTCTGCTCTCCTGTGGTCGAATTGGGAAAGCTGTGGATACGATAACGGATGCGCACTGAACTATTCCGATCCGCAGCCAATATCGGGCGAGACCTGTCACCAAGGAACAACACCCCCCTTGAGCGTTGCGATATCGAGTGCTCAGGATGCCAGTAATATCGTCCAATGGGCCACCGCTCACAACGTAAAGCTCACTATCAAGAACACTGGTGCGTCACTGAATCGCATCGCATCCATGCTTGCCTCAATTTATCTTGTCAGGCCATGACTACCTTGGTCGATCTTCGGGACCTTCATCTCTTCAGGTCCTCACTCACAGCCTCAATAGTGTCACCTACGATCTGGAATTTGTCCCAAAGGGGTCATCAGCTACCCCTGTCCCTGCCCTTACTATCGGCGCTGGAGCACAGCTGACCAGCAGTAAGCTTTCTTTCTTTAGTTTTTACTTTTCCCACTCACGCTTTCCCGTCTATTTAGTTTATGACGTCGCAGGTCAATATAATGTATCGGCGGTTCTCGGTGCTTGTCCCACCGTTGGTGCCGGTGAGTATTATCAGTGTACGGAATATTGCGTGCTCACAGATGTGCTAGCGGGCGGTTATATACAAGGAGGAGGGCACGGCGTGTGAGTGGCACCTATTTTCGGTCGTTCGTCCATGCATGCTCACACCAATAAATCCAGTCTCACTCCCGCATATGGACTTGCTGTAAGGCGTTACCAAATGAGTGTATATTCAGCGACACTGACCTCCGCAGGTTGAACATGCCCTCGAGATAGAAGTGAGCGGTTTCGTGCCCCACCCTACGGAGTAATCCTTGACAACTACCTCCCCAGATCGTGACCGCAGATGGCGAGATAAGAACCGCCAACCATGTCAAAAATAGTGACCTATTTTGGGCAATTCGCGGAGGAGGTGCAGGAAGTTGGGGTATCATTAGTACGTGACACTCACACTGCCGTTGAATATCCCTGACGACTGATGACATATCTCCAGCGTCCGTGACCTTGGCAACACTGCCTCAGATACCAATCAGCGCTTCCCTTCTGGTTGTTGCGCCCAGTGACCCACAGAACCTTCGGACCCTCGGCATAAACTTCATCGCACTGGTTGGTAAGTATCAGAACACGCTTGGCAATTCAGGTGTCACGATCAGTCTTGCGTTTTCCGAGAGCCAGTATTTCCTGGTGAGTGTTTGTTCGTGCCACGAAGAAGAGGGTGTCCATACCGGTGATTGGTAGGATCTTTACTGGCCTGCAGACAAGGCATCCGTTTCATTACTTTACCCATTCTTCGACGAGCTCCGCGCGCTATCGAATGATTATGTAGTCGCGTCTAACAAGACACAAGAATCCATGTTCCCATCCGTCACTGCACTGGAAGAAGAGTACCTTGGCCCTTCCTTTGAATCAACGAATTACTACGGTGGTTCTACCCAGATATCCTCGCGTTTCGTTCCGCAATCGATGTTGGACCACCCTCGGTCAATTCGCGAGGTTGCTGAAGCGATTTGGGATGGTTATCAGATTGTCAGCGCAGCATTTAAAGATTCGCCGCCTGGAACGATTACTTCCCAGCCGGCCGTGGTCATCTTTGCCGATATGCCCGCCAACACGAGAAACCAGGTCAATACCACGGGCGCTAATCCGGGATTCTATGATGCTTCGTGGCATGTTGCGTTTGGCGCGTAAGACGAGTTTAACGGATCTGGTGTTGGATCATTTGAGCGCTGACGTGGTGCTTTGGATAGACCGTGGACGATCGGGATGAACAAGACGAGATATCACACTGTGACAAGCGCCATACACGACGCAGTCGGTCCACTAAGCGCCCTCGGACTGACAGGCAGCTACCAGAATGAAGGGGGTGCTTGGGAAACGAACTGGCAACAGGGTGAGTGGGCATGCGGTGAAGACGGGAAAGACGATCCGACTAACTTTGGGCGCACGTTCTAGCCTTCTTTGGGTACAAGTACGACGATCTGCTCAGGATCAAACGGAAGTATGACCCTATGAACTGTAAGTAGCCGACTTTTGAGACCTCGGTCGCCGTTTGCTCACGTCAATGTGCGTGCAAAGTCTTTACGACCTACAAGGTGTGTCGCACGGGTGCTTCCATCTCCTCGCGGTGCTCACGTTTGTCATCCCAGGGCGTCGGCTTTGCACCCGATTCCGAGGCGTACGTGTGCTACCGAAAGGACCAGCCCCGGTCAGCGTCGGCCTCCATCGCGGATAGCGTCTATCAAGTCTTTGCGTCTCTCCGCGACCTCTCACAAACCTATCTGTATACGGAAGCTTTTCCTAGCGTAAATCTCGGCCTTGGCGCTCTGTATCGACTGTGGTCGTAGTATAGTAATAGTCGTCGAATAACTTATGGACTTTTTCTGTGCATGAGAGCTACGAGCGTCTGAGCACGAAGGGCAGATCACTCCCGCTTGGAAAGTATGTTCGCCTGCCCTCGCGAATGCCCGACCACTTTCGGTTGGCAGTCGTCCTCTGCTGAAGGCGTTTCGAATCGATGACGATAAGTAGCCACTAATGACGAGCTGGATTTAGATGTACCCTACCACACCCGAGTTTCCTCATCCGAAAGTGACAGTAATCCTGAAGGTCTGAAGAGGGAAAAGAGCTTGACAATGACTCTTCTAACCTTCTGTTGTTCGGAAACCTTTCTATCTACTGAGGTTACAACCAGGAGAGTTGAGAAACATACTGTAGTCAATATTTCTGGACCAGGAGGGACCAGGTCTTCTGATACTGTAGTCAAAAGTGCTCCTCAAAGTTGGAGTAAGGTCGTACCAAGGACGTCGCACGCACCGCGACCCCTCTTCATGTATTACATAATACAAGTGTACCGTTGAAAAACATAATAGTTAGAATTTAACACATCAACAGCAACATCTAAATATACAATAGTGGCTCGACTTGAAATATAAATCGCCGACAAGATTGATCGCCCGACGATGTCACCTGCAGGCAGTCATCGGGTGATCAGTTTAGTCGGCGATTTATATTTCAAATCGAGCCACTATTGTATACCTCAGTCCAAATTATAAAAATGGACATTTATTAAATGTTCGCTCAGACAGTAAACTTAAGGCATCATATTTGGTCTGAAAGACATTTCAAGTATTGCTATTCCCTGAACATTAATTTAAATTATAAGTTCTCTCCACGCGTTTTGGATGCCATATAAGCTCAACTTAAATTGTGTAATCCGCGGTATGACTAATACAACTCCCTCTGATGTTATGGGGTTTTTTTGACCTCATTCTGAGAGTGACATGATCTGCACATCCTCTCCAAAAGCTGTGATACAATAAGTTACAAACGGCAGCATGCACACTTCAGCGCTTCAACGTCCATGGGGCCCTCGTGTTGAAGGGGAGTTCGAGTTTTGTCACACTCATAGCAAAGTACGATATGACTTTCACTGGGTGAGCGTGCTTACCTTATATGGACGGAAGGGAGGGGTGCGACGTTCTTTGGTGCGACAGTTGCCCCATCTTTGAGCCGGGCTAATATGACTCGGTCCATCGCTACATATGTAAAGTCCCAAGTGTTCCCATAACCAAGTCGCCCGTCTCTCATGGATACCCACGACGAATATCCAAAGGAACGGCAGAACACCGTGAACAGGCTGAACAAACAAGGTGAGAGCGTTGGTCCCTCCAGCCAGGGAACATCCAACTGAATATACTGTTTGATGATAGCGGCATACGACTACACGACGGTACATGGTATCTTCAATGCCGCGTCCGTCGTGCACGTATCTTTCCTCCCACGTTCTCCCACCGACACCTATGACGACCCCCAGGAGCGTATCCCAGCTATATTGCCCATGATCGGAAAAATAGGCATCTACCCCGGCGAGAGTGGCGACGGCGCGCCCGTATGCTATCTTCACGGTGAGTTGAAACGTCATGGTGCCCATCTCCGCGCCGCATCGACATCACAATCGCGCTTCGACAGGCCACGTATCCAGCCGTCTCATGAAGATCACGTCCACATCGGACCCAGACGGAGCCTCCGATGGTCTTCCCGTATGCGTCGCAGCGACCCACATCGACGGCCTCGTTCTCGGCCTGAGCCCCTTCTCGCACAGCTACAACTATCGTTCGAGCGTCCTCCAGGGGATCGCCACGGTCGTCTCGGACGTCGAGGAGAAACTCTGGGCGATGACCCTCCTCACCGACGGCGTTCTACCCGGACGTTGGGAGGCCTCTCGGAACCCACCCACGAGCGCGGAGATGCAGAGCACGACGATTCTCAAAGTGCGCATCGTGAGCGCGAGCGCCAAGATCAGAGCGGGGGAACCGCACGACGAACGAGCGGACCTGGAGAACAAGGGACTCATTCAGAGGGTGTGGACAGGCGTCGTTCCCGTACGTCTTCTCTCTCCATCCGAAACCCCCGTTTTTTGCGTATGAGCTTTTCAGGTATTTGAGGGGTTTGGAGAACCTGTACCGAGCTCGTATAACGGTGTTCTGACCATTCCAGAGGACATCAGGGACTATTTGAGGCAAGAGAACGTGAGGAGGAAGAATGATGCCATCCATGCTGCTAAGGGTGGCGATAGCGACTATGTAGCTTGAGCTGCTTCATTCTCGCAGAATGGGAAACCTCCTTGATGACATGCTTCTTCCTGAAAAGTCAGAAAAGCGAATGAGAACGGTGAAGCCGTATGTACTTTTTGGGATCCCGTACTATCTCATGCGTTCCCATGACGCACCGGTGTGTCGTCTCATGATTTCCAGCAGACGGATGATCCAGAACCTATGGCGTCTGGATTGCACAAAAAAGTGCGCACCATTATTTCATCGAGTGCACAACACTCTTCGAGGTGGCGCACAACACTCTATTCAGCATGATGTCTTGGAAAATGATAACTTGTTTTAAACTGAGTATGTATACTATCACTGATATAGTAGAGAGTACTACATTGTGACTGATGAAAGTTGTCTGAATGATGCATGGATGTACTTGTCAGTCTGCAGTTCCATAATATCTAGTAAAGCAATGTATTGTAATATGGATTTATGCTGGAGTATATCTGACTGCTTGAGTTTTGCCATTGTTGCCTGTTTGCAATGAGTACATAGATTGGGAATTAATGAAGGAGTGGGGATATTACACTCCTTCACTAGGTGTGTAGTATAGTGATAAAGGATCCAGCAAGTAGAGACTTACTTGTTATAATCCATAGATATAGCTTGGTAAAGCAATCATTCTTCAAATATAGTCTTGTCTTGAGAGACAGTCAAGAAGAATAGAGAGAAGAAAGAGAAATGGAATTCTTTATAATCTAAATACAATACAAGCAATCTCCTTTATGTAGTGAATAGCTATTTGTATGTACTTGTATATAGATTAGATATACAAAGATATCTGACTCAAATATTGAAGAGCATAGCCATATGAATCAGTGTACTGGAATGTTCCAGTCTGATTCATAAGCAAGTATTGATTAATCTTCTACCATGGCTATGAATGGCTGTAGTAACTGATTGATATTGAGTTATTAATATTTATGAAACTTGAGTCAATATAATCCAAGTTCTATTAACTATGTATCAGTTGTGATTCAAGTAATTATTATAAAAGGAAATCTGAAATGGCCAACTTACTATTCAGATCTTACTAGACTTCAAAGAACAATATTGGTGCTTGTGATAAGATAGTAGGCTAGGAATGCTGAAGTAAGTGTTAACCTAAGTCCAGATATCTAGGAAATCTATCACTATATCTTCAGACAGTGGAAATTACCCAATAGGAAGTGGAAGAAATTCCAAGGAGGACAAGACTGGGAGAAACATCTCCAGTTTGGCTGCCTTATATACTATTTAATTGAAACTCCAAAGTGGAGCTTGAATATATATTAGAGTAGGTAATAGATAGCTGGATTATATCCTATTGGTCAAAGATAACTAATCCAACCTTTGTGTATGGTGCAAGATAAGAGTGGCTTATACCATTGGCTTGACAAAGTAGGACTATAGATTGCTGACTGAGCAATGAGTCAGTGCTGTGCTTTGGTGAGTTACTATCTGGAGATAAAGGTTGTGCTGGGATTGAGGATATGATGTCATAGATAAGTGATAAAAGATAAGAGTCTAGATTATTGACTGTGTTGATGGATTTGGGCTATGATGTTGTGATGTCATCATAGGGTCTGGATATGTCCATTATGTAACTTGTCATGTAATATGGCTATATAAATCACTTGACCTATGGAGACTCAAGTTGAAGAGAATAAAAAGGAGAGTAAGTGTCATATCCCATTCTTTAACCTCTATTCTATCCCTCTGATTGTCTCTGGCCTTGCTCCATTCCATCATCTGCCATATTTCCATTGGACCATGTTTTGGAATTTGTTCCCCATTTCAAACCAACTTCTTTTACCACTCAGAATTATCCTGGAAGTGCCTAAACCTTTATTCTATGCATTTATCTAGTCTGTTCCTACTTATATTTCATATTCAACTCTCTTGATATACTTTGACACCTCTTAACACATACTATCTCATTTTGACTACTTATCATATGATCACTCTATTTCATGTCTCTTTGTACCTTATGACTTCAGTATTTAATCTCTTGCTTCTTCTGTATTTTTCTGGTAGTATAAATATTGAACTAAATCACCTCTCTCTCTTGTCTGATTTCTGATCTCTGCTTTGTTCCTCTGAAATACAAGGACCTGGCTCTGTACAAGAGCATAATACATAAGTCTATACCAACATTCTCACTCCTACATCCTTTCTCCTTGATTTCCTCCATCCAGACTCCAGACTTTCTTTGTTCTAATCTCTTCTCTTTATTGGACCATGTATCCTCCAGTTGAACTTGACTCCAGAGAGTTGTACTTGATAGTATATTTGTACTGACCTTGTACAGGACCCAATAATCATGTCTATCCATACTTCTACAAGCTGTGCTCATACCCTATAGATCACTTTTGGCAGTTTCCATGATATTCTTGGAAAGTTCATCAGTCTATTAGCCAGACATGGTAACTTTATCTCTGCCATCTTTGATAATTGAAACTAACACTCTCCACTAACTCCTCTTTCAGATAACTCTGAGACTTCCCTTGAACCCCATTTTTGAGTTATCAAGGATGATGAGGATGTTCAAGGGCCTGGTGGTTCTAGTGGTCCAAAATATTTGGACCCTAGAGATGATGGTAACAATGATGATAATAGTAACAACAATGATAATAACAGTAAACTTAATGTCTCTAAAAAAGACACTTTCAGCAAATGAAACAATGTTTCTCTTGTCTATGAGCCCTTCACTTAGCTTGCTGAGTTAATACAGCAGTTAACAAAAAAGATATTATACTAGAAGGGGAGCTCCAATACTATCTAAACAAAGGTCTGAGAACCTGATCCATTTAACAGGCATAACATGAAGAAACTCTGTTCTTTCATTATCCAATGTAAACTGATCTTTTAGGCTAATATCAAGTCCTACAAAGTAAATAGGGCCAAGGCAATATTTGCCCAGTCTTATCTCAAGGGCTACACTCTTGAGTATTTCAAATCAGATCTTCTTGGAGATGAATCTTCAGAGAATTGTCCACTATGGATGGATAATTGGAAGTCATTCTTATTCAAGCTTCAGACTAACTTTGGTCTCCATGATTCTATTACAAATATAGAAGCTCAACTTGAGTGTCTATAGATAAAGGACAATTATTATATCATCAAGTATAATATTGAGTGAAATTAACTTATATTCCAAGTCCATGACTGGGGCCCCAGTACACTCCAACAGAGTTACTATACTGGACTTCCAGACTACATCAAGAATAAATCATCAAGATTGGATAAGCCTGACAATATTTACAATCTCCATACCCTTTTCCAACAAATTAATCACTACTATTGGAAGTATAAGAACAAGATCACTCAGACTAATAAATCTATTCCTGGTTCTAGCTTCTACACTTAGCAACCATCCAAGATGTTCAATTCCTCCACTAGTTCTTTCAAGCCAAAGGACAACAAGTCCAAGGCCTCCAATCCTTCCAGCAACAACTTTGGAAACTCCAAAGTGAACAATAAGAAAAACCAACCCCTCTATCTCCTCTAAGCTTGATAAGGATGATAAGCTTCTCCTTGAGGAGTACCAGTGATGTATAGATAATCATTTGTGTCTCTTTTGTGGACTTTCAGAGCACTTTGTTAAAAAGTGTTCTAAATATACCTCTAGAGCTGTGAAGGCTAGGGCTGCTACTATAATCTCCTCTAGCTCTGCCTCCTCTGAGGCAAAAAAAATAGAGAGCAACTCCTCTGACTCCACATGGGCTGGAAATTGCATTGAATCTGACTATGCTCTAAAGGAGTTTTGTCTCAATATGTCCACTCTTTTTAATCCTTATTTCCTCTATCCTCTCATATCCATTCCATAGTTCTCTCTTACCTCTATTTCTATTCTAGTGGACTCTGGTTCTACTCATTGCTTTGTTGATATTTATTTTGTCAACAAATACCAGGTTCCTATGAACTCTGTTCCTCCTATTTCCCTTTGTTTTTTCAATGGTTCCTCCTCTTCTTCCATTATCTCTGCTGTTGACATATTACTCATATTTTCCTTTAGAAAGACCACCTCCACAACATTCTTTGTTATCTCCTTGGATTCTTTATATTTACTGGTTTTAGGATATAGCTGACTCATCCACTACAATCCATTGATTGATTGGATTATAAGCAACATTTCATTCAAGACTTCTATAGATGAAATGCCAAGTCCAATGTCAATCTTCATGCCTCTAAAGCCCTTGCTCCCTTCTTCTCTGGACACTTCTCTGGTCTTTTTCACTACTCCTGGACTTTGTTGCCCACCTGTCTCCTTTGTCACTACTGCCACCTTTGTATATGTATGTAAAATAGATGGCTTAGTCCAATTTTCCATTAATCTCCAATCTCCTAAAATCAAAGGGTATGCTACTACTGCTCTCTCTGATACTTCTGAGCATATAGATCTCTTTAGAGTTTCTCTGGAATACCATAATTTTATCAATATATTTAGTCAGAAATGTACAGATACTTTTGTACCTTACTGGCTTTTCAATCTCAAGATTGATTTGGAAGATGGTGCAACACCTCTAATAGGGAAGCTCTACTCTCTCTCTTCCATTGAACTGCAAACTCTCCATGAATTTCTTGATGAACATCTCTACATTGGCTTCATCTGTATATCCTCTTCCTCTTATGCTACTTCAATACTCTTTATCCATAAGAAGGAAAGTTTCCTCTGCTTTTGTGTTGATTTCCAAAGCTTTAACAAAGTCATCAAGAAAGACTGCTACCTCCTTTCCCATGCTTCTGATCTCCTTGACACTCCAACTAGAGCTAAGATCTTCATTAAACTTGACTTCTGACATGCCTATCATCTGGTCTGGATTGTTGAGGGTGACAAATGGAAGACCACCTTCTGAACCTGCTATAGCCCCTATGAATGGTTGGTAATGCCATTTGGACTTACTAATGCTTCTACAACTTTCCAGAGGTTTATTAACAGCATTTTTGCTGACATCTTGGATATTTTCATTGTGATTTATTTTAATAATATTTTAGTTCTCTCTCAAGATCTCATGTTGCACTATAAGAATGTCTGGGAAGTCCTCTAGTGTCTCTGTAAAAATGGTTTCTACCTAAAGCTGGAGAAGTACATATGGCACTCTAAGAGTGTTGAATATCTTGGATATATTCTTTTTCTCTCCAGTCTCTCCATGATTGAGAATAAAATCAAGATAATTATAAATTGGCCAGAACCCCAGAAGGTTAAGGACATTCAGTTCTTCCTTGGGTTTGTCAATTTCTACTGCTGCTTCATTCATAATTATATTAATATAGTTATTTCTTTAATCTGCCTTACTTGCAAGGGCACTCCTTGGAATTTCTCCAAGAATTGCTACAAGACTTTTCAATTGCTCAAGGTGGCCTTTATCTCCACTCTAGTACTAGTTTACTGGACTTTGGATATTTCTATTCTTGTAAAGACTAATGCCTCCAATTATACTATTATAGAAATCCTTTCTATTATCCTCCCTAATAGGAAACTTCATCCTATCATGTTCTACTTCTATTTCCTCTAAGATATGGAGCTGAACTATAATACTCATGATAAAAAGCTTCTTGCCATTTATAATGCTTTTGTATAACAGCATCATTACCTTGAAGGCTCCAAAGCTCCAATCACTATTTATATAGACCACTGGAACCTTGAATACTTTACTATCAGTAAAGTTCTAACCCACTAACAGGTCTGCTGGTCAGAATATCTCTGCCAATTTAATCTCACTATCCATTACCACCTAGGCAAGCTTAATGCCAAGCCTGATGTGTTGACTAGATGCTATGACATCTATCTCAAAAAGGGAAACCAGAACTACACTTATGTTAATCCTGGAAATTTTAAGTCTATTTTCACATAGGACCAACTCACTGCATCTCTTCAAGCTATCTATCTTGCACCTCCAGGCTTCCTATATTGTTGACATTGAGCAACTCTAGTCCAACATCCTTTTTTTCCTTCCTTCTAATCCTATCTCCTCTTCTCTCCTTTTTGCTGAGTCAACCAATGACCCATACTGGACTATCTCTCCAGAAGATTTTCTCCTCTGTGACAAGTATATTTAAATCTCTGATGCAGATAATCTTTAACTTCAAATTCTCTAAACGTTCCATAATCACTCTACTGCTAGCCACTTCAAACAAAATCACATCCTGGAGCTCATCTGTTGAGAATACACTTGACCTGTAATATGCTCCTTTGTCAAGAACTATGTCAGTTCTTGTACAATTTGTACTTGCACCAAGATTTTCCAACATTGTCCTTATGAACTTCTCAAGCAACTTTCTATTCTAGAGAAGCCATAGAACTCCATCTTCATGAACTTCATTAAATAACTTCCACCTTCTTCCAACTTTACTGCAATCCTTGTGGTCATTGATAGATTGTCAAAATAGGCAATCTTTGTTGAAGGCACATGTCATAAAAGAATTAGCCTAGTGGATCATATATTGGGTTGGTAAAGTGCTGAGGCTGGCTGTTGCTATAGATGCAAGTGATTTGAGTTCAAGAGATCTATTCAAAGTCCAATATAAGGTTGGGACTTTACAGTACATGTGTCATGTGACTACAGTACAAGAAAATAAAGAATCAACACTCCTCCACATTTTGTAGTAGATAAAGTGGAATAAACATATAATTAAATATTTGGTACTATTTGAGGTTTATCATAGAAAACTACCCCATATGTGATATGAGCTCCTGAAACTTAACTTTACCAAGGTTCTTTGTAAGTATATCAGCAGGATTTTTCAAGCCTTCAATAAAGAATAGCTCTATTAGTCCTTCATGTATAAAGTCACATATGTCATGCCATCACAAGGAGATATGTTTACTTTGAGCTTCTGTTATAGGATTTGATTCCATAAATATAGAACCTTGGTTGTCACCACAAAGTGGGATGGGTTTTTAAGAATATCCAAGTTTGATTAGGAGATTGTAAATCCAAACCAATTGTTTGCTACAATCAGACAAAAACATATATTCAGCCTTTGTAAATGAGAAGGCAATATATTCTTGTTGTTTTGAGCACCAAGAAAAGGAATCATTGGCTAGATGGATAAATCACCCTGTCTGAGAGTATTTGATATTGGGATTTGAATCCCAATCTAAGTTGGCATAGCCAATAAGTCTAGCTTTTGAGTCTCCATCAAATTTAAGTGAATAATATCAAGTGCCATTAAAATATCAATATATATACATCATTTTATCAAGGTGCTCTTGAATAGGATTGGTAGACTGTTTGGCCAGTGCTGTTATAGCATAACTGATATCTGGTCAAGTGCCAAACATGAGATATAGGAGAGATCCAATTACCATTTGGAAGTGGGATCACAATTCTGGATCTACTGGTCCTTTGTGTGAAATAGAATAATATCTCTAAGGTAAAGAGGTAGAAACAAATCTAACATTTATCATTTCACAGCAATCAAGGACTTTGACTAGATAATTTCACTGATCTAATAAGATTGTGTGGCCTTGTTGCTTAATATGCATATGTAGGAATTCTGTCACTGGACCTAAATCTCTATATTCCCACTTTTCCATAAATCTACCTTTTATTTCATTTATAACAGACTGGAAAGGACCATAGAATAGAACATCATCAATATAGATGATGGCAACAATGATGAAGGTGTTTTTTTTCTGATAAAAAAAGAGGCCAGCATCTGATTTCAGGCATTCAAATCTGAGTTCTTTCATGGACTCATTTAAAGTCTTCCATCAGATGAGTCCAGCTTGTTTAAGGCTATATAAGGCACACTTTAAGGAAGCACTTTGTACTCTTGTTCAGGGACTTTAAAGCCTTGGGATTGGCATATAAAAATCTCTTCTTTAAGTTTGCTATATAGATAGGCACTCCTCACATCAAGTGCCTCAATATACCAGTCTTCTAGTGCAGCAAGAGACAACATCAGTTGTACTATCTCAAACCAGACCACTAGAGAATATATTTGATCAAAGTTTATACCTTCAATCTGAGAGAAATCCTTGGCAACTAGTCTTGCTCATTTGCAACTGTTTGATTTAATATCAAATACCCATCAGTTGTTAATAACCTTTTGTCCCTTTTAAGGATCAACAAGTTCAAAGACTTGTCATTCATGAAGAATGTCCAGCTTGTATTGACATGCAGCTTTCCATTCCTTTCATTCAGCTAAGAGTAAATGATTTATGTTCTTATAGGTCCATTTACAATAAGGTTTGGACACTGCAGTATCCAATTATTGAGGTGTTATCACCTTAGACATCAAAAATGCCAGAAAATCAGCCCCCCTTTCCTTAGTCAAGTATTTGATGTCTTCCTCAGAATCAGTCAGAGGGATCAAAGGCAATGGAGGAGAGCCAGGCAAAGAAGGAGAGCAGGGTGACTGGAAAAGTTTACCTAGCATGGATGGTGCAGGACAAGACAAGGGTTCTGACTCTTCAACAATATCATGCCACTAAAAGGGATTCTTGATGTTCTTTTTCTGCTGGACAGGGTGTTGATTGTTACTGTATATATTATCAGGATGTTGGAGAACATGACATTCCCAGCCTGATCATCTAAAAGGAGCAGATGGGACTGGAGGTGGCAAACTAGGGCATGGTTTCCATAGAGTAGTAGGAGGTGTGGACCCAGGGTGAAAAGAAGATATGCAGGAATCAGAGATAGGAGAAGTGGAACTCCATAAAGGAGATTGATGATGAGGATGGAAATGGTTGTTCTCATAAGAGGTAGAAGGAGCTAATGGCTGAGAAGGCACATTGACTTTCTTGTTAAAAGATTGTGATAGAGGCATTTTTCTGGTTGATTTACAGTAAGGAAATATATCCTCTTCAAAAACAGTATATGAGCTGGTGAAAAGGATATTGGTTGAGCATATAAAGATATTGGAGGATGGGGAGTTAAAATCTATGCCTAGATAAATCATAAACTCAGCTTTTGCTGCAAGCTTGTTTCAACAAACATCTTCAGGTAGAAAAACATATGCTGCACACCCAAAGACTTTCAAATGCAATATATCAGGAATGGTTTCTGTCAGCAGCTTGAATGAGGTTTTCCCCCAGAGTCTTGCCAATGGTGTATGGTCATATACATGATAGGTGTACATAAAAGAAAATTCCCACCAACTATCTGGAAGACAGGCATCTAATATCATGGTTTGAGACTTATCACCTAGGGTGCACATAAAGTGTTTTGCCCTTTCATTTTGTTGAGGAGTATATGGGGCAGACTAATAAGTCACAATTACCTTTTTCTTAGGCAAGTCAATAAATAATTGAGACTTGTATTCTTCCCCAGCATTAGATATCCATTCTTTTACTTTCAATGTATATTGGATCTCAACCAGTTGGACAAATTGATGAGTGGCCTGTAAAGCACCATATTTTTGGTGTAGAGATACTATCCAAGCATGTGAAGTATAGTCATTAAAAAAGGTAATAATATATTTATAATGTTGGTAGGATTTGATGGGAAAAGATTTTAGGTCTGAGTGAATCAAGTCAAACAGCATGGTAGTATGTGACTCATTAGGGGAAAAGTACCTATTAGGCATTTTGCCTTTGAGACATCCAGGGCATACTAGATCTTCCAAGGGGAACTTAACATTAGGAAAGCCTGAAGTATGCTTCTCAGCTCAGTGGAGTATATCTTAAAAAGGATGACCAAATCTTTTATGAAGGATATCATAAGTGATAGTCCAGGTTATGTGGACATTGGACTTTTGATTTAGAAAAACTCCTTGTAGAGTATACATATATTTTCCAGCATGTCCTGGGGTAAAGGGTGCTAGTACTATATTGTTTCCATAGGTGACTATAATGCCATTTTTGTCACCCTTTACTTTAGTATTGTGGTTCAAAAGTTGCCCATTGAAACTAATTGAATATGCAAGTTAGAAATATAGATGATATTGTGTAGATCAAGGATATGGGTTTTATTCACATAATTCTACCATTGTACTAATATGCATCATAAACCCTCAATATATATGATATTGCTTGTAGTAAATACAGATATTCTTTCACATTTAGATAAAAGCTTGTAGTCAACAAAGTCTGACTTCCATGGTATAAAGTATATGGAAGCATCTAAATTAAGGATCCAGAGCAAAGAATCTTCACCTTGTCCATATGTGCAAGGTTCTCCTTTATGGTGTTTATACTGATCAACCAGTAATGCATGTATATTATAAAGTCCAGAAGGAAACATTGTACACAACTGACTATATACAAGATCAGCTATAGGAGCAATCATTGATAAGTGGTTTTTAGGGAGGAACAAAGTTGAAGATACTGACCTTGCCATCTTGACCTCAGATCCAAGGGACATAGTGTCTTCCTCTATATAGTAATTGGAGGACCCTGGTTCACTGACAGTGAAAAGGAAAATGGTAGAGTAGATGGGAGAATCACCCATGCAATCTGGATCTATGTTTATAGTGTACAACTCATAAAAATCATCCAAGTCTTCTGAGTCCCAAGCATCAGCTAGTGGTGGCATTATATGCTGCTTTCTAGCCTGATGAGCAGTGCATTTTCACTTCTTAAGAGAAGGAGGGGTAGTAGTCATTTCACAAGGTATCTCCTATGTAGCCACAACAGGAGAGGGAAAAAAAAAGGGATTGATCTCAAGCCAGTACATGCCTACATGATTATATTACCACACTGTTTCATAATGGGGGAATTCCTCCAGCCAATTTGTTAAGAATATAGTATCCTTGATGTGAGTGTTAGCTAGAGGGCCTTCAATCCCTTGATAGAGGAATGGTAGAAGATTAGAGAGAAGATAGGGGTCAAGAGTGGAGAGAGTATCAACAATGATAGTGGTGAATGAGACCATGACAGCCTCATTTGCTTGGGCCTTGCCCTTGCTCTTGCCATAATAACTTTTGTGTTTTTGCTTTCCTCTGTCTACAGATTCTATTGAACCTTGGCCTTGTGGCTTTGATGGTAGTGGATGCTGCATTTGGCCTTGACTTTGCAGTTTTGGCTGTTGCTGCTACTAGAATGAGGGGATCTCATTTTTTAGGTTGACTATTGAAATCTTATTCACTTGGGTCAAGGCTTTACTCTTTTTCAGGGTGTGCTGATTCCAATTAAGGGCCATGGCTTCTTTTATTTGGATAAGGGAGGGTTCTACTATATTACCTTGATTGTTTTTTTTCTGTACCAGCATCTCTTGGATCTTGGAATTAAATGAGTAATTCATGTGATCAAAACATATAATGAGGTTCTCCATTTTATTATAGGTAGGAGTGGAGTGCAAGATATTTGGAATCTGTAGCTCAATCAGCTCCTTAAAGATGACATAAGCCTAGGCAACCTCTATCGATTTATTATTAGCTGCAAGAGGAGATCTGCAGCTGTAAAACAGCTGAAGTAGCAAATGTGGAGAGTGGATGATAGATAAAGGTTGATCTGGCCAATAATGATATCTTGAGCACATTGATAGCTGATTTAGTAGTTCTAGTCCTTAGAGTTGGTGTTCTCATTAGAATGAGATGATTTGGGAACATCAGTGACCCAGAGAGAACTGGTGGACTGAAGAAGGGCTTTCATTAACAGCCACTAGTTTTAAAAGCCAGTACTATTGAAGATGAAAATATAAAGGGCAGAGTCATTGTTGGAAGGTGACATGTTAAAAAATGAGTATCTAGAAAGAGCAACAGCATTAGCATGTGTCTTTTGAGAAAAACAAACCTGCATAGGTTTCTTCTAATTGGGCAATAAACAGCAAGTGTGAGCTTAGCTCAAACACTATATTCTACTGTATTTTCTATAGGAAACTTCTGCTGCACAGAGATGCAACAGCCAAGAGAGCACTAATCTAATAGGCATCTAAAGGTGCTGGTACTTTTGTGTCACACTCAGTGTACACTACTGGGGCTCATAATCTATTGAAGGTATACATTATAAGAGAGTTAGTCTAGTGGATCATATACTGGGTTGGTAAAGTGCTGAGACTGGCTGTTGCTATAGATATAAGTGGTTTGAGTTCAAGAGATCTATTTAAAGTCCAACATAAGGTCAGAACTTTATAATACATATGTCATGTGATTACAATATAAGAAAATAAAGAATTAACAATCTTTATTCTGACTCATAATACTGTTATCTTTGCTAATCTTGCTAGGTTGTTCCTCATCAATGTATTCTCCAAGTATGAAGTCCTCTTTCATGTCACTTTCAACAGGAGCTCCAAGTTTGTGTTCCATTTCTTCCATTTTTTAAATAAAGCCCTTGATATGTGCCTCCATTTCACCTTTAGATATCATCTGAAGGATGATGGACAAATGGAATGTGCTAATCAGATCCTAGAACAATACTTACAGATATATTGCAATTATTAACAGAATAACTGGACAGATCTACTTTCTCTTGCTGAGTTCACATATAACAATGCATCCAGTACTATCACTGGTATATCTCCATTCTTTGTGAACAAAGGCTATCACTCCAATTTCTCCATTTACTTTGATCATCCCTTGACTTCCTCTGTAGCCTCCATTTATGTGGCTAATCTCAATCAGCTCCATGAGTTCCTCTGATTGAAGATGCTGGAAGTACAATAGCACTATCAAGGACCAGCAGACTCTATATGTAGTCTTGCTCTGGACTTCATAGTCAGAGATATGATCTATGTTAAGGCAAAGTACCTCTGATCTATCCAACCATTCAAAAAATTCTTGGAGAAGAATCTTGGTCCTTTTCCTATTATTACCTATCTAAGCTCCCATTATTTTACCCTACATTTATCAAATTCTTTCCATTCCATTCATCCTATTTCTTATGTCTCTTGGTTAGAATCTTCTACTCTAAATACTATAGATAATTGCATCCAGCCTCTATTGCCTCCTATGAAGGTTGATGGAGAACCAAAATACAAAATCTCAAAGATTCTAGACTCCAAGATTGATTGGAAATGGTGTTACTGCCAACTCCTATATCTGGTGCATTAGCTTGGTTATGAAGATATTGATAAGGAAATATCCTAGCTTCTGACCATGAAGTTGGGCAATGTGACTGAACTTGTCATAGATTTCCATTGGAAGTACTCTAATAAGCCAGAATCCCTTTTGGCTCTGTAACAGGAACTCTAACTCTTTTTTCTTTTTTTTTCTCTTTTCTACCATTTCTCTGCCTTTCTCCATTACACTCCATTCTGATTGAACAAAAGAAAAATAAAAAATTATATAATAAAAAAAAAACAAAAAAAAACTTTACTCTACCACCTACACTTTCTTCTTTTCCTCCTCTTTTTTCTCTTTATCTTTTTTCTCTTTCTCTTCTAACTCTCTTTCCATTTTCTCTAATACCTCTACTGCCTTCTTCATTTTCACCTCACTTATCTCCACTGCTTCCATCTGTATCTCCATCTTCACCTACCACTTTATTGTTCCAGTGGCTGCTTTCTTCTTCAATGCCTCTATTGTAGTTGCCACCTATTTCAAGATCTTTGTAATGTAAAGAAGCATTCAGATGGTTGCTCCATCAATGGCTCTGGCTATTTTGGCAGGCTCCACTACTGGAATCTCCACCAGCCTCAATTGCATCTTCCTTTTTCCTTCTTACAGTAACTCTGCCTTTCTCTATTTGTACAATATATATATATGGACACACTCCTAATACAATATGCCTTTGAAGCTGGAGACCAGGGGTATATAGTTTAGCCCCTGGCCTACACACCTCTTATAGGCATCTATGTCATCCACTACCCTCTTCTTTCTCTTTATTGACTGTTACCCATGTTCCTCCTTTGTGTTTGTCATGATAGCCCTTCTCTGTTGCATTTCATCAGTACTATCATTTTTCTGCTTGACTTATATATCTTCATCTTTCTCCACTTCTCCTTCACTGTGAGCACCTTTCTCTGGCACTTCAGTTCAGCCTTCTATTCCTCCTCCACCATCCTTGCTCTCTTCTCTCTCTTATATTCCTTTTGCTTATGCTGGGTGTGCTCCTTGGCTTTGTGACATGCTTATACCACTTACTCTTGCTCTTTTCATTATACTAGTTGCCAGAGTTGCACCAGAAGGTGCTTCTCTTCAATGGCAATGATGTTGGGGGTGGAGAAGCAGATAGGCTGGATATGATAGTGGTGATTGGATGATAATGGTACAAGTTCAAGTTAAAATCTCCATTGCAGGATGGCTTTATACTCTGCCATGGATTTTTTTTTCAACCTCTGCTTGGTAAGTGATGATTACCTCATCCACTCCAGTCATCCACTCCATTTGAATCTCCACTCTTGTGCTTTGATACTATCACAAAACATCACTCCACTAAAGCCTCAAGAGCTTAGCTCTAATGGAGGAGCATTGTCATATCCCATCCTCTGACTTCTATTCTGCCCCTCTGGTTGTCTCTAGCCTTGCTCCATCCCATCATCCTCCATATCTCCATCAGACCACATTCCAGAATTCATCCTCCATTTTGGACCAACTTCCTTCATCACTTGGAATCATTTCAAAAGTGCCTAAATCTTTATCCCATGCATTTATCTGGTCTGTTTCTACTTATGTTTTATATCCAACTCTCTTGACATACTTTGATACCTCTTGATATATACTATTTCATTTTGACTACTTACCATATGATTACTCTATTTCATATCTTTTTGTGCCTTATGATTTCAATATTTAATTCCTCACTCCTCCTATATTTTTCTGGCAGTATGAATATCAAACTAAATCTCCTCTCCCTCTTATTCAATCTCCAATCTCTACTCTGTCCCTCTGAAATACAAGGACCTGGCTCTATACAAGGGCACAATACATAAATTTGCACCAATATCCTTATTCCTATGTCCTTTCTCCTTAATTTCCTCTGTTCAGACTCCAGACCTCCTTTGTTCTGATCTCTTCCTCCTATTGGACCATATGCCCTCTAGTCAAACTTGACTCCAAAGGGTTAGACTTGACAATAAGGAAAAATAAGAGAATAAGGGAGATATGTAGCATTTGTAACAACACTTGACTAGTATACATTAGTTATTTAGTAGTCAGTTAATTATTTAGCTTGGATGTTAGTTAAATTATGCTTTAGAGCAGGTTATTTCCTACTATCCTTGCAATTATAACTGTAGTGTAAGTTTGATAGTGTCAATATACTTCAATATATTCTTTAGACAAGGAGGATTTTACAGATGCCTTTGTCAAGCCAGAGCTCCCCTGGGATATAGCATAGATTAGAATTTGTAACTTCTTCACTACAGTAGAAATTGTCATAAAACTAGCACTCAATGGCCATGCTTGACATCACTATGGTGGTGTGATAAGAATGGCAGTGATTAGTAAGATGTTCCCACAGGCATTGAAAGCTTTCTTCCCACACAATTAAAGATATGAAGACCTGCCCCCTCCCAGGTCCAGGAATGACAAAAGCAGATATTTACATAGATCAACTGAGAATCGCGAGGGAAAACATATCGTTTCATCAGACAACCGATTTCAACGCATCGAGTTCTAACAGGAGATCTCATGGATACTCACGATGAATATCCAAAGGAACGGCAGAACACTGTGAACAGGCTGAACAAACGAGGTGGGGCGTTGGTCCCTCCAGCCAGGGAACATCCGACTGAATTTGATGATAGCGACGTACGACTACACGACGGTACATGGTATCTTCAACGCTGCCTCCGTCGTGCACGTATCTTTCCTCCCACGTTCTCCCACCGACACCTATGACGACCCCCAGGAGCGTATCCCAGCTATATTGCCCATGATCGGCAAAATAGGTATCTACCCCGGCGAGAGTGGCGACGGCGCGCCCGTATGCTATCTTCACGGTGAGTTGAAACGTCATGGTGCCCATCTCCGCGCCGCATCGACATCGCGATCCGCTTCGACAGGCCACGTATCCAGCCGTCTCATGAAGATCACGTCCACATCGGACCCAGACGGAGCCTCCGATGGTCTTCCCGTATGCGTCGCGGCGACCCACATCGACGGCCTCGTCCTCGCCCTGAGCCCCTTCTCGCACAGCTACAACTATCGTTCGAGCGTCCTCCAGGGGATCGCCACGGTCGTCTCGGACGTCGAGGAGAAACTCTGGGCGATGACCCTCCTCACTGACGGCGTTCTACCCGGACGTTGGGAGGCCTCTCGGAACCCACCCACGAGCGCGGAGATGCAGAGCACGACGATTCTCAAAGTGCGCATCGTGAGCGCGAGCGCCAAGATCAGAGCGGGGGAACCGCACGACGAACGAGCGGACCTGGAGAACAAGGGACTCATTCAGAGGGTGTGGACAGGCGTCGTTCCCGTACGTCTTCTCTCTCCATCCGAAACCCCCGTTTTTTGCGTATGAGCTTTTCAGGTATTTGAGGGGTTTGGAGAACCTGTACCGAGCTCGTATAACGGTGTTTCGGCCATTCCAGAGGACATCAGGGACTATTTGAGACAAGAGAACGTGAAGAGGAAGAATGATGCCGTTCACGCTGCCAAGGGTGGCGATAACGACCACGTAGCTTGAGTTGCTTTATCCACACGGAATGGGAAACCTCCTAGATGATATGCTTCTTCTCTATGAACAGCGAATGAGAACGGTGAAGCCGTATGTACTTTTTGGGGTCCCGTACTATCTCATGCGCTCCCGTGACGCACCGGTGTCGTTTCATGAGTTCCAGCTGACCAACTAGGACGATGCGACCAACCATATATAGCCCTGCGAAAACAGATTCGGATGCAAAGTTGCCTACCGATCTCAAGTTATGAACGGACTCTGGTGAAAAGCCCGATAGCAACGTTCTAGATCGTGATCGATGCGCGCCCGGGGTCGACCATGTCGCCATGGTTCTCCATTCGGTCGTCTCTGCGAATTCTCTAGATGGCAGGCGACGTCCCGTGGCGTATATGCAGTACTCTTTGCCCGTGGGGGTCCTAGTAAACGCCGGGCATACGGGCCCGTTGCTTGATCGCACGCTCGTCCAGGTCTGTGTTAGCCCGCTGATGCCGAAACCTGGGTGATCCATGGCAGACTCTGATGCGCGCATACGATCCCTACAATGCGACAAACGGTCATCGATGTCATCACCAGTCTCATGTCCCATGTATCGTGTTTCTGCCCGCGTTCGCAGTCAGTCACGCGCCACACGACAGCACCACGCAAGCCCTGCACAAAGCCCATGAAAGCGAGCGCAGTGCTCGGCGACGCCCTGACACAGATGCAAAACCTCGTCGTTCATAGTTTACCTACCTACATATACCTACCTACCTACTACAAGCGTGCGAGAGTACTCAGTACCATGTGCGACGACTGCAAGCATACACACACAGAAAGAGAGGAAACAGAGAACAGGAAAAAAAAGGAAAAAAAAAATAGGAGAGAGGAGCGAGAGGAGAGTGGAGCGAGTTGAAATGCCAGTCATGCAGAGACAAGAAAACAAGTCAGACGTGGATGTGTATGAATGTGAGAGTGAGAGTACGCGGATGACAGTGCGACAAGATCAAGAGAAAAAAGTAGTCATGTATCTTACGGACACGTTCAGGGAAGTAAGCGCGACTTTTCGTTGACGAACGTGTCTTGGGCCTGCAAAAAAGAAAGCGGTTGCATCAGTATTTGCTTAGAGTAGAGTCGACAGTGCGACGAAATGGACACGCTCGCACCTCGTTATCCCTCATGGCGTCATATCGCTTCGCGCGCCTCTTCTGCTGCGTGTACCTGCGGTACGCTGCCAAAACAACCGCGCCGAAGAGGAGAGAAAAGACTGCGATTCGGAATGAGACCAGGGTACCCCCGCTCGTCGTGCTAGCGCCCAGGCCGAATGGGAACCAGCCCGTAGAACACGTGGACGACCACTTGTCGCCCGGGACTACGTGATGCTGTATAGAAGCGTCGTAAGCCATGGTATACCCCCACGCGCGTCGTGCGCGAGGGAAAGAAACGCACCTCTAGTCGGTAGATGAACTCGGTCACGGGGACCGCCTGTTCGGGGTGGTCAAACATGTGCAGCGTCTGCAGCTCGGCATCTTCGGTGCCGTTCTTGAACTTGAGGCGGACAAAGTCGCGGTACTCGGGAGCGGGACCACGGAGAATCTCAAACGACAAGGCGGATGCAAAGTTGGCTGCGAGAGGTTGCGTCAACGGTCACACGCAAGAGAACGGGCACGGGCGGGTGTACGCACGAATCCCAGACAGTTGCCCGTTGGGGCCTTTGGCGCTCAACATGGAGAAAAGGGATACGAAGGGCTGGTAGCTGGTCTCGATGACCAAAATTCGGAGCGGGTCATCGTCAAACGCGATGCGCTCGAGGGACTTGATGATGGGTGAAAGGATGGCTCGGCCCGCGACTGAAACGTGCACGTCACGTGTTCTGCCCGCTACTAGAGAGCGTAAAGAGACTCACTGTTTCCGATGCCTCCGACGTCCTTGTCAGAGAAGACGGCATTTTCCTTGTAGTTTGCCAAACCGCGTGCTTGTTCGATCAATGTCGGTGGAAGTCGGAACGCGAAGGACTGGTTGTGGACGAGTTGCGTGTTGAGGTGATCATATACCTGAGCCACGGCCACATCAGAAATGAAGGCGTAAGATGAAAGGGTACACAGACATTCCACTACAACCCAAGGCAAATCATCAGAAGCTGGCACAAACCGAGGGAACTCTTGAAGCTTACCATGTCAACGAGCGTCGTAGGTCTTCCAAACATGTAGTCATGGACGGACTGGAAGAAGTGTTCTGCGTCCTGGGCGACCTGTTTGAACTCGTCCGAAGCGTAAACATCGGAAACGTGCTTCTTGAAAGCCTAGACACGTTGTTAATAGGACGGCCACGTGCAACGACGAGCAGCATGCGGACCTTGCAGTCGGTCCACGGCTCGAGCACGCGATCGCCTCCCTCTGGAGACATGTCGACGGGGACGTACTGATAACCCCCGAGCGGGGAAACGACGCTTGATCCGTTGGCGAGCTCTATTTTGTTCAGCGGAGTCGGTGGGAACAGCCCCTGCATCAAGGCGATGGCGGAGTCGAATATCACCGCACCCTCGCCGCCCGACTTTGCGTGCACGTTGACCTTGTTGGGCGGGATGGGGTGGGAGGGGTCTAAAGGCATGTCGCGGACGTGGAGTGGCGAAGACGACTCTAGGTAAGTGGACTTGAGGTAGGAGCCGAGCTGGAACGACTCGGCCTGGTATCGTTACACGTGAGCATGCATCGTTGAGGGGCATGTGGGGAGAGACGACGTACGGCACCGAGAGCGGTGGATTCAGTGAAGGACGGTTCATAGCTGTAGGGATCTTGCAGAAACTCTGAACGATCCCCGTTCGTTGCGAGGATGAGCACACCGAGAACTCTGGATACCATTGTCGAATCGTTAAACGCGTGCGAGGATGAAAGAGTACGATCTTAGAGACGAGGAAAGGAGACCAGGGGAGAAGGTGGGTTGAAAGAGCCGGGATCGTTCCAGGGTTTTGATATCTCTCGCCTCATGGCGAGCATCGCCAAGTCAGTTAGCGAGCCGACCGAGGGCGATGACGGGTAAAACGTCACGGTCCATTCCGTGCCACGCTTCGAGGGTGTGTGGGGATCATGAAACTGCAGTTCGCTGCGAACACCCAACTGCCACTTGTACGTGGTTCCCGGGCACCGGAAGGTCGACTCATCACCTAGAGATCGTGTCAGCTGGAGGCGTGTTGAGTGAAATTAAGGGAAAGAACAGTAATAATACGGACTGGATGTGGTCCAGCTTGCGCGGACATGCGCAGGAAGCATGGCGGGTTCGACTTACGCACGTGCTGGCTAGACGGTCAAGCGAACGCCGCCCGCCTACCACAAGTTGGCTAGAAATGAAGAGTCTTGAACTAGGCCTTTGTCGTCGAGCTTGCATTACTATATGTCATGTATTGGTAGTGTAGTATCATCAACCAGCGCTAGTGGCAGCCATTACAGTGACTGTCCAGGTGGGCGCTCTGAGCGGACACAGGTCGGACACGTGCTGGAGGGCAGTCGGAAAAAAGACGTGATGAGATTTGCTGCCCGCGGAAACGAACTAAACCATTTCGAGGTCTCAGTAGTACTGCTCGACAGAGCCGCACGACCAGGATCCCTCTATCAACCCTGGAGCACGCAGAATGATGGGGCCTAGCTTGACCGTGGCCTTGCGATGCCACTCAACGTGGACCTACTAACCCTACTCACGCGGCGGGGAACCCACCAGTGGCAATGGCATACCGAATTGGCGGTGCTCAAAGATATGAACCCAACAAAGCGCAGCCAAGACCGGTGCCGCTTCTTCTTCGATCCAACGCCCGCGACTAGGAGCGTGCAGGTAATAATATCAGACTTTCTGACGAGAGCGATAGGTTCAAGACATAGCAAACTCATAATCACCCGCACCGCTGGCCAATCCAGGTTTGCGCTGGACACTCGTACGACTCAGTTGGTTCTCTTGGACTTCACAGAATACCACAGCACGGCACGCTGCACGCTTTTTACACCCTTCATACTGCTCGAAGCGCCAATCTCGACACTGCTATCAGATTCAGTTACCCAGAGCACTAGGCCAAAATGTCAATTGATACCCACCCTTGACGCCACGAGTGGCTGGCACTTTCTTTCTTGGGGTACCATTTAGACGTCGCCTATGTGGATGTGATAAGCAAATTTCTTGTGCGAGCCCACTCGTCCGCCTAATAGCATGCAATCCACTACATTCTGCTTTATGTTAGTCTTAATCACCGAGAGTGCTCACGTCGTTTACTTTCGTATCACTTACTTTCTTGCCCGGACGATAGAATTCGCCTCCCTTGATCAACTCTTCAACAGGAAGTCCCCAGAGGGGAACCTGAGCATGCGCGAGGAGTAAGGCCTTGGTCTGATCATGTGATGTGGTGACGTAGAAACTTCCATTCTCTCGCATTCGACTCGCACCGCCCCGTCATCTTAATGGCAAGACGAACACTGCAACACGCATAATGTCGCCACATTTGGCAAGAGAGACGGGCACACTCCTTGCCCTTGGAATTTCTAGGACAAATTATCCGATTCGACAGGGGTCCAGAACGGCTACGGTGAACCACGCCATCATGCTGACCTTCGGGGCAGTGCCTTCCAACCCTTTCGGAGTCCCTTTGCTTCAATGATGCTTGCGGGCATGCAGTACACAGGATCCAGATCTACCAGACCAGGAAATCCCAGGAGAGATAGGCCTACAGTGTATTCCATTCAGTTTAGCGTTTTCGACGCCGGGAAGGTCTTGGCTTGTTTCAAGACATACCTGCCACTCCGAAGTGCGTATGAAAGACGTCCACCATGTCACCCTGTCGGTCGGCGATACCACCGGACTCTGTATCCTGAGCAGAAAGAATAAAGTCAACGAGCTTGTCCCGGTCGATCCAATTGATCCTGTTTAAGATAGACAACGATGACAGGACCCAGAACGAATAGCAGACCTGTCCATAGATGTTTCAATCAACACCTACGACGAGAAAAGCGGCTTGGCTGCCAGGCTCACGTCTGGCAGTTTCTCGGGGCGTCCGTTGAGTCCTCCGTTTGGAAGCTGCCGTTCTGCTAGCCACCAACACAGTGTCTCTGAGTCGACCTGATCTAGGCGGTCGAGAATTGCGAGCGCGGCCACGCAGACAAAAACTAGGAAAAAGAATTAGGAAATAGAAAGGGATAAGCGGCCCGTGAGCTGGCGCAATGGACGTGGTGTGCATGACGCAGTTTGTTTCGTACTCACCTTGCGCGGCATGGCTCTCTGCGCCAGCAACCGCACCGTACCCACCGTCAAAGTTGCGACACTGGCGGATGTAAGAGACAGCGTTCTCGACGTCGATGGCGTCCAAACGACCCAGGAGGGAGAGTGCGTTGACGGCGATGTAGAGGAATCGGGTGTCGATTTCACCAAAGGCGTCGCCCGCAAACACGCCCGAGGGTTGTTGAAGTGACGAAATGACTTGGGGTGATCAGGTCGCCCATACGCAGCTGTTGCTTGGAGGGAAACGCACATTTAACGACGCGGTCGACGTCGAGTCTGTCCAGCGCGTCTTGCGTGACGAGTATCTGTATAGCGCTTAACGTAGGCAAAATGTGCCCATCATGATCAGGGTGTGCACCAAAACCACCTGGATTGGGTATAAGAGCAGGAAGGGTCAGGTCTGGCCGAGCAAAACAAAAAAAGTACGAACGGACGTACCTGCTTCGTCGTCCCAACAGCTCATCACATACTCGATCATCTCCTCCCTGTCGAGTGCATCCTTGTTTCCCATGATGCACAGCGCGGTGAGTCCCCAATAAATGGCATTCATCCGTAGGTGTGCGGTCAGATGATAGTCGAATTCATCTCTGTTCTGCGTGACGGATAAACGAACGCGCGATAGTGTAAACGCGACGGGCTTACATTTGCGAGGGTTTGTATGTATGATACGTGCAAGGGTACGAGCAGCTTGTCCATCGTCGTCCTGCTCCAAGATAATTGATCATCACTGATTTCCTTTCTCGGGCACTACTCCTGTTTCGGCTTTTGCCGGTGACGACTCTGTTTTCTTCTACATCGACACTTTTCGTCAACGTTGGATCGCCTGTCAGTCTACTCATCTCGCAAGGATCGAACGGTACGACGCGCAAATACGAAAAATCCTCATGAAATCCCTATGCATACACGAGAAGGCCACTTGAAGGACAAAGATGGAGACATCCGTTACGCGAACCCCCGGCTGATGCATTATGCGTCCGACAGAGAAATGGACAACGCCCAGAATATGACTACTTCCATTGTGCGATGATCTACAGGACTTGCCGAATGGAACGGCCCGGACGTCTGGGCGAAGCAACCAAATGGTGCGATGCGACCACACCACGCCGATGACTCCAACAGCATCACGACTGCATACAAGCAGAAACTATCAGTGGTACACATGCTTGTCGCTCAGCGTCCCCACTGGGACGTCGCTCCAAGGATACTTTCTACACCTGCTCGATATGTGGACGTTGTAGGAGGTATTTGTGGCAACTCAACTACGAATGCGTTGGCCCGGGTTGATCAACTATATCTGAGCCAGTTCGCTAACCGAAGAATATGGCGAGTAATAACAACAACGCGTGTAAATTCAAGGAGGAAGTGAACGTACCGGGATGGACGTGTCCACGACGGCCTAGGTTTATTGAATGGGTACCTCAGAGTCGTTCAATGTGTGATGTAGTATTTCGGTGTGGAAGTATGGATGTAGATATGATCCAAGCCCTGATTCCCACAACAGTGAGGGCGAGAAAGATATCTTTGGGCCAATCGAACATTAATTTCTACGGTTACGTCTTCGGCCTTCTCTGCATACTTGCCTCTGTCACCCAGCCATTTTGAGAAATAAGTTAGGGGTTCGAGTGAAGGTATTTACTTTCAAGGGCTACTGGATCGTAGTACATTGACCACTTGAGTTATTCTCCCGTCGACGGTGTATTCCATTTATGGTAGGTATTTATTTTTCGGCGTATGCCGGGGTGAGACCGCCAAGGAACTCAGCTGGCAGAGTCATCCCCTTCGTCGTCCGAACGACGTCCAAGTACCACATCCGTGTCCAGCGAGCCCCTTCAGACGAGCCAGCTTACACCCAGCTCGAACTTTCGTATCTGAGGTGTATTCATCCGGTGCGACGCGGTACCGCAGCTTGGCCTCTACCCCGATTTGGCGTTCCTCCTCGCCCACTAAGACAGCGGGCAACGAAGACAATAACATCCACACATACGTCTGCGCCACCTACCTCGTAGTTTTTTCTTCAACTTCAATGCCCACGTCCGAAGTTCAAGGCCCCTTGGATTTCCCTGCTACCCCTTCGATGACTTACGACTCCACGGGAGACCAATTCCGAGGAGTTGGCCGGTCGCGCTCCCAGTCAATAGGAGAGTCCAGTCAAGGACCCTCGTTTGGTCGACGAACACAGAGCGACACCTCGTTGAATATTTCTCTTCCCATGCCTTTACTCCTGACCCCCCCGGTGGCGGATAATACCGTAAGTCTCCCCTTCAACGTGCACCGCCGCGCGTTACTGACACGGTGTCCCTAGACCTCCGACCAACCAGCCTCTGCACCTTCACCCGTACCTACAGAAATAATTCCTCCGGAACTCACGCCAGAAGAAATCGTTGCTGAGATTCAACAATCAGGCATCAAAGTCCGCGACTTTGCGTATGAACAATTCCCCGTCAAGCTGTGCGCACCGGAACTGTTTGATCCCATTCTTGGTTGGCACGTGTATGAATCAGTGCTCGAAAATCCCAACCCTAGGAGAAGCTCGCTCAACGGGAGACACCTACGTAGACTTTTAGATCTCGGTTGGGTATCGGAAGAAAAGGATGGAAGCCGATGGCAACAAAAGGATAGAGAGGCATTAGAGAAGTTTGATAGCCGGTTCCATTATCCCTGGAAGGCGCTCTCTCTACCGAAGCCCAAGAAACATGACCTAAGAGGGGTAGCCACATCGAGGTTTCAATGGGTAAATGCCGAGCAACTTGTCCCTCAGTTCGTCAACCGTGGCATATCCCGCGTCGCTGCTGCACTTCGTGGCTCTCGTCAAGCCGCTCTGCGGTACCAGAAGCGCGACGCCACTGAAACCCAGGAGGCCGACTCCGAAGGCTCAATTCGGTCAAAGAAGAGGCGGTTGTCGAACGCTAGTGACTCGACACCCTCGGGAAGTCAACCCACGGAAAGTTCGCTTGCTCAGTTTCCTTTCACCTTGATCAATGGCAAGCCACCACAGCAATTTCCGGCCGGTCGTCCGTCGCACAGCCCGCCGCGTCCGGAGCCACTTCCATCGCAAGGAGCGCTCAGTCGCTCCCTGCAGCGCCACCTTTCTATGACTTCTGTCACTTCCCCTGATTCGCGGACGACGCTGGCCCAAGGATCGATTCACGAATAGCATCGACTGTCTCCGTCGCTCAGGGCCCCCCCCACACCATCGGTTGTTGGTTTTCAGTGATCCAAGTACATACGTGCATGGGTGTAAGGTTCGAGGAACTTTTTTTTTATAACTAGTAAGCTTCAGGTGAGCGCCAAGGAGGGCAAAAGATAGGTAACATTGTATCAGTAATGTATCCAACTTGTTACCCTCTTGTAATACGTGTTTCAGAATTTGATTATCTTTTGACCTTTCTCACATGTCTTTGCTGATCGCGGGGCTCCATTGAAAGCGATGCGGAGTTAAACTCGACTCCACAGCAAGGACCACATGCACTTGGAGTCTAAGACTACGACACCTTCCCAGGCCACCGTTTTGAGGATTTGAACGTGGTCCTGGCTGGTTCTGACTGGTCCTAACCATCGATTACCAACTAACCGATTCCCTGAATGGCATTGAACCCATTGAAACTTATGGGGCGAATGCGAACATCGCGCATTTCCGTTGTGCGGAGTAACACCCTCAACGTCATCTTTCCGAGTGGAGATCCAAAATAACGCTGGCTGTCGGTGGATAGTATCTTCTTGGGATGGGTTACAATAACTTTCACCCCTACCTTGAGGAGACATACACTTTTAAGCCCTTTACTCCCTAGCATCAATACGGAATACACATGAAAGCGCGCTTTACGACAGTGATCGCAGTCCTCGGGACGCTTGCGAGCTTGTCCCAGACTTCTGTCACCTCAAACTCGGACGGTGACTGTCTCTGCACCAGCAATCGACCTTGCTGGCCCTCCGCCGCCACCTTTGCCCAACTCCAATCCCAAGTCTCCCAGCCGCTCGTGTACCCGCGTGCGAGTGCCTCCGCATGTTACCCGCCATCGAGTCCGTCGGGGAACTGCACAGACGTCATCACTAACTGGTACGACGGCAACTGGTGTGCGTCGCACCCCGGTTCGATGGAGATGGCGAACTTCGAGGCGCACACGTTCGGAAACGGGACGATCGAGGCGTGTTTTCTGAATACCAGCATCACGGGAGTGTGTGACCAGGGCCAAGTGCCCGCCAAAGGTGTGGACACGCGCTCGGTGGCAGATATACAAGCTGCGATCGGGTTCGCGGTGGAACATCATCTCCAAGAACACGGAGTGAGTCTTCCGTCGTGCGCGTGGAACGATGGCACCGCGTCGTGTTTCGTTCCTCGCCCGTCGCTCACAACGACCTCGGAGGTAGACATGATTTCATCGGGCAGAACGCATCGCGGGGCGCGTTCATGGTGTGGACGCACAACACGAAGAACGTCGCGTACGACGCTGGGTTTGTGCCGCAGGGCGCACCGGAAAACGTCACATTTCAGGGTCTGTCTCTGGTACATTAGGGGGTCTTGGATGTCACTCGCTGAAGTTGGTCGTATAGCTGTAACGCTGGGTGCTGGGGTGCAGTGGGATGAAGCGTACAACACAGCGTCTGAGCAGGGACGCATGATGGTCGGCGTCACCGGGTGTGGTTCCGTCGGTACTTCTGGCGGATGGTTGACGGGCGGAGGCCATTTCGTTCTGTCGCCCAGCTGTGGTCTTGGTAAGTACACTGAAAATGACCCGATTGATCGTCGAGCTGATTTGAACGCCCCGGAAGGTGTCGATAACGCTTTGGAAATATCCATTGTGCTCTCTACCGGCGAATACCTGACCACAAACGAACATCAGAATTCCGATCTCTTCTGGGCCTTGCGTG